>JAZBNJ010000042.1:13000000-13410000 GCA_037349165.1 Choristoneura rosaceana
CCCGCGCTCGGCATTCGTTCGAAGTAAGTACCTACTTTTTATTTTTTTCAAATAATGAGAATCCGTGGATGAAAATGACACAATTTATGAATAGTGTTTTTTTACACCGTTAATAATCTAAATACGTAAACTCTAAAAACTTGAATTTTCTTTTGTGGGTTTTACGGGGTATTGTATTAAAAAAATTAAATATTTATAAATACCGTGGATGAATGTGACACAAAATATTTTGGATAACAGATATCAGTATTCTTAAACGTCTGACATCTTTTTAACAAACTGTAATATTCTTTTAGAGTTAGTTCGGCGACATTTTAGGTACTGGTTAAAAATCAGGATTCCCGTGGACAGATATGACACAAAATGCTTATGTACATCAGTTACTGCTCAGATATTAATAAGAAAGTAAAATTTTCGTCTCTAATTTTTTTTTCATCCTGTACTAATGAAAAACACTAATACCTAAATTTCTACTTATGCAGGTACCCAAAATGACACAATTTTTTGTATTAGGTTGGGCAAATGCTCCGGAAGCTATATGCGAAAAATAAAAAACTTTAATATTTTTTAAACTTCAAAATGTATTGCTACGGGTCTAAGTCTGTGTCACAATTGAATCTCAACGTAACCTCGCTATTGAATCAGCTGCAGCCGAGATTGAATCGAGACAGCCAATAGACAAGATGCAAATTGCAATGGGGTATTTGATTCTGCGACGCTCGTGAGTTTCCCTCAGCAAAAATTTTAGCTTTCAAGTTTTTTTTTTATTTGAACTTTTGCAGGTGGAAGGACCTTATGCAAGATCCGCCCGGATTGCTACCACCATCTTGCTCGCTAATCCTGCCGTGATTGCAGCAATGATTGCACTGTTGTGTTGCGGCGTGAGAGTAAGACAGCCGGTGAAATTACTAGCACTTGAGGTATCCCATCATAAGCCTCTAGGTTGGCAATACGCATCTGCAATACCCCTGGTGTTGCAGGTGTTTATGGCCGGTGGTGATCTCTTACCATCAAGAGACCCACTTGCTCGTTTTCCATCCAGTCGAATAAAAAAAAGTGGAAAAAATTAAGCGACATTTTTTTACACACAAAATATACCAAAAATAACAAAGAAAAGCAGAATTAATAAAAAGTCTCTTGATACAAGTTTTTTCTGTTGACGTATCACCGTATTATTCTATAGTACCACTAAACTTACATGCTCAGTTTTATACTTTCGAAGAGTCACCGCTTGTAATCAAGTCACACATTTCTTATCCTAACAAAGTCTCTGGAAACTTGGTCCGTAAACATCATCAATATACTTGAAGCTGAGCATGCAAGTGGAGTAAACTGACCTAAAAGTAAACGGTCCGTCCAATGTGTTACTAATACATTGCGTGTCTAGCGAGATCACCGTCGTGTGGTGAGCATGTCAACCGTGCAATGAACAGGGAACTCACTGGCTTCATCGTTAGTTGTGAACTCGTGGCTTGCCCCGTCCATCCGGAATTGAGACAGGGCCGCAAGGCTGCAATTAATCTTGGGGATTCCGTCGCTGTTTAATTTAAACGTGTCCGGTAGAAAATTGAGAATATGAGGTTTGGAGATTAAGATTGTAGATAAGACGAGATCATATTGCTAAAATTGAGAATATGAGGTTTGAAGATTAAGATTGTTTATAAGACGAGATCATATTGCTAGTATACTGTAACAAAATTAATCCTAAACTGATGGAGTGGAAACTGACGACAAGACATACCCCCTTTTATTCTATTGGAGTAGACGGAATAATAATGACAAACGTCTTTTGCTTATAACAGAATAATCGAAGTTCAAATTTTTTTTGTGAATTTAGGCGCCAAAGAAAGTCGACCTTAACTGAGTACCATGACAACATGACCACTTTGACAGGAGTGTATGTGATGCATTGGGTTTTTTTTTATTCGACTGCATGGCAAACGAGTAAGTGGGTCTCCTGATGGTAAGAGATCACCACCGCCCATAAACATTTGCAACACCAGGTGTATTTCAGATGCGTTGCCAACCTAGAGGCCTAAGATGGGATACCTCTAGTGCCAGTAATTTCACCGGCTGTCTTACTCTCCGCGCCGAAACACAAAAGTGCAAGCACTGCTACTTCACAGCAGGATTAGCGAGCAAGATGGTGATAGCAATCCGGGCGGACCTAGCACAAGGTCTTAACTCCTGCAGAACTGTGTGTCACTTAAATTTTAAATTTTCAAGATAGATGTAAAACTAAGTATAGATAAATACTTTTAGTAAAGCTACATCGGATATAAAGAATGTTTTCCTAAGCTTTAGATAATAGAAGATTGATCATCAATTGCGAATGATCAATAGCAAGCAACTTTTAAATCTTCGATATTCATCGCCATCAACTGGCCTAAAAAAATCTCTATCTCATCTCATAAAAACCACATCTCATAAAAGGCAAAGCAAAAACCGGGATCTATCTAAAACCCCGGAACACGGATGAGGTCATGATTTATGCGATAGCGTTATCCGCTACCCGGAAGGCAATGGAAGCGAGAATTATGTCCGGGACCGATCTGCGAGATTGTGCGTGTATGTAGACGACTTTGTAAGATTTTGTGAGGCGACAAAATTAGGGGACTTTTAAAGTTATACGCTTGATGACAGGAATTTTAATTGCGTGTTTTTCGGGAGGCAGCAAGACTTTGGAAATTGTAGATTTTGGAAATTGTTTGCTGTTAACATATTTTAAGAGATAAATCGAAAAGGAGATGCCGGAACAGTATAGACGTAAATAGTATGCTTTACTTTGACATTGACATTTATCAATTCTTTTATTATTACCGACTAGTAATATACTTTTGACGGTGTTCAAAAGGTACTCAATGAAACCCAGCGCTTAAAAATATTTTGAGTAAAATAAAAAATAAGAGCACTTCCAACCAACATCACTTAAATTGCTTTCAAAATAGAATGTCATAAACCTGACCGATACACCAATAAACTGTCCTATCTTACATCCTGCATGAAATATTTGCAGTGTCCACGGCGCCTTGGCAATCCCCTTACCATATTGATTCTAAACCTATCAACCTCTAACCAACCCTCGAGCCATTCAGCAGAATTCAGAATCCTTTGGTACACAAGATGGAAGTAAACTGGCAGTGAAAAGCGGCTCACGGTTTCAACCAGCATCTTCACTTTAAACCGCAAAGCTGCAGAATAGCGTCCAATTTTGAACAGTTAGCACCGATATTGAATTCCCAGAGAATAGAAACGCGAAACGTACATGTTTTTCCATCTATTTGCTAACGTTCATTGCAAAGGTTTTATTCTAAACATGAGCTGCATTTTTAAAATGCCTTGAAAAGCAACTCGTGTTTTGAGTGCCCTAGAACTTTTGTTCTGCTGAAATTGTTTAAGTATTTCTTTGAAGCCAACAACTCCATCGGTAAATGCGATAAGGAAATTCCTACAGTTATGAAAATTAAGTAGCGAAGTTTTAAATTACCCTTAACTCCCATAACTCTTGGCAATGAGGAGGCGAGACCGAATTTCCTTAGCATTTGATGCCGAGTTGGTCCTTCGAGACCGGACTCGGCTTGCTCACACCACGAGGCAATTACGACGAACACTCGGAGCCCTTGAGTCGCTCGAGCCGTGTTCGACCGAACAGTTCCCTTTGATTGTTAATGTGGGCGGACTCGATTTTAAGGAGTGAAGTTTTGAAAAAATTGTGAGTTGGTTCGGGAAAGTTTGAAACAGCCGTTTGTTAGAGTAAATTGCTTTTAAATTGAAAAAAAAAAATGCTGTGAAACTTCAAAAACACGACTACCTAAGCAATGGTAATGCAGAATGCTAGAAATATTTTTCTGCATCGGAAGCAATTCCATGTCTGTAATCATCGTGCGTGCAACTGTAATGGAATATTAGGAGCCCATCAAAGACACTCACAGTAATTAACTAGGTATTCGTATATAAGCAAGTCTAGGAGCTTTTGAGAGAACCTGACTTGAAGATCTCGTCGCCAAACTTCAACTCCGGAAAACTCGACCCAAGCCTTCTTACACACCTTCAACGCTGATGGACTGCAAATATTGCAACCCGACTTTCAAAACTAAGTTTGGCTTTGCTAGTCACGCTCGCGCCCATGCACTGTCGACGGATACGTCTGGGAGGACATCATCATCATCATTACTGTCCACAAACTGTTGATATTCATTACAATTTACAGAAGAAGTGAAATAACGAAGGTCTTCTTCAATCTTTTTACTGTCAATTTTCTGATATGCTACCTTTAAATATCATCATCAGCGTCATCATAGAGAAAAGATAGATTAGTCACATCCATTGAAATGGACGTCCACAAAATAACGTTTAAAACAATCAAATATTATCTTCCTTCTATTTCGACTTTTACATTCGAATTATCGTTTTAACTTTTCTGTTCTACTTTTGATGCACCACCTGTTGTAAACTAGTCCTTAACCTTCTTTCTGTAAAAAGGCTGCCTGGAAGAGATCGCTCTTAAGCGATAAGGCCACCTATTGCTTACCTGGTTTTTTTTTTCTCTTTGTATCTGTTTTCTGTATCGCTTACTATTTCTAGTGTACACTAAAGAGTCTTTGTATTGTATTGTATTGTATCTATATCAAGAACTAATCTCACCCTAATTTAAGAAACAAATCCAAGCCACATAAATCTATATTTAAAGAAAATTTAAAAGAAACAAAAGCTCCCCAAAATATGATTCCAAAAAGCGTGAATCGTGGCTGTCTGCGACAGAAGTATAATTTGTCATTGGCCATTTCAGTCACGTGTACGCCACAACACGACGAAAGCTGGAGATTGGAAGTGATTGCTTCAAGAACAATGTAAAATGATAAAGCTTTTTGGACTCTCAACAATTTTGTTCGTGCCGAAAATATAGTAATAATTTATTAATCAGTATCTTCTATTAAAGCAAATATAATTTTGTTTCAGTCAACTCATCTTTTTTTTTTTAAACATTATGTGTTCTATTGGAAAATAATTTAAACTTACAAAAAAACGTGCGAATTTTTGATTTATCAGTGCAGTTCAGGATAATATAGTTATGTAATTCAATGAGTTCACCGGTATTATGAAATTAACAAAATATTTTGCATTTATTTATTTCTAAAGATGTGAACACATTTTGACAAACAAATCAAATAATTATTGACACATTAATGCAAAACCAATGTAGTCTCCACAAACGGGCCCTACGAAATTACTTACGCAATCAGTTTATGAAATAAAAACATTCTGTAAATATATACTGCTCAAAAGATAATAAGGACCACGTGAATCTTATGAGTGAAACGAAATTACTAATGAATACAATTCTTCATAATATTCCTTGTTTAAAAATGGTTTTATTAATACTACATAACACAGTACTTTCATTCAATTAATTGTATTTAGTTAAAAACGCAAACATATTTTTGATTTCATTTTACCGGTTCAATTGAAGTGGCCCTTATATTCCAGTACACAATGCTTGTAACGATGCACTATAACAGAGACTATAAGTTTACTTTCAATTGCTCACTGCGGAAGAAGTAAAACCCAAAACGTCAAAAAACCCTAGCAAGAAAAACAAAACTATTTTCTTGCACAAAGGCCACGTAAAAAACAAGCATTCTGATGCTGAACTTCCGCCAGCCAAGCCGGGGCTGTTTACATCAACGCTTTAAGGAATCCGTACAAAAGCCTTTATGCGAACGTTACTTTCCGATCTGAAAGTAAACCCTTTTTATTTGGAGAATAAAATAAATTTCTCACATTCCATCACGCTTGGCGGGACGTGAGCGTAATTGAAAAATAAACCTTTGTGAACGGGACAACCTTGGATTCCTTTAAAATATTCACGAAGTAATTTGTCTTTGGGGGTATTGCGGGCACAAACGCGTAACGTTTTAGGGGAATCAAGTGTCGCTCGTTGGAACCAGCTTTTACCCGCTTCTATGCGTAGAGTAAGTATAATATTCTAAGACATTACAGTTACAGACGACCGGATGGCTAAGTGGTTAGAGAACCTGACTACGAAGCTTGAGGTCCCGGGTTCGAATCCCGGCCGGGGCAGATGAATAATACGAATGTTTGTTCTCGGGTCTTGGATGTTTAATATGTATTTAAGTATTTATTTATCTATATAAGTATGTTTATCCGTTGCCTAGTACCCATAGTACAAGCTTTGCTTAGTTTGGGACTAGGTCAATTGGTGTCAAGTGTCCCGTGATATTTATTATTTTATTTAGTTCTTATTTGATGTATCGCTCTTTCATATAGGGCCCGATGCTACGAAAAATTCTACGGTCAAACGACACCCTTCCAACTCAACTCTCTCGTATCCGCGACCCTCGAGATTCTTATTTCTATCAGTAAAACCTTAGGGGCTAAATATACGTCTAAAAACTTAAAAGAAAAGAAAGAAAGAAAGAAATACAATTATTCACAACACAGCAATATTATAGACAACCACACAAGACATAACAATATTGTTAAGTGCGACAGCATGGATAGGTAGTAAGATGTAACTTGATTTAGTTTTACTCAAATTGAACCCCTAGGGTCTCACTGCTCTAACCTGACAATAGAGGTCCGATTTATCATGGTTTTTACGCCACACACACGCTACAAGGTGCACTGGCATGGGGCTGGCCACGTCTGTCGCAGGACCTATGAACCATTGAGTAGATGAGTCCTCGAATGGAGACCACGGAAGGGAAAACGTAGTGTAGGGAGTCCTGAGGCACGGTGGACGGACGACCTGAAAGGATCGCTGGCGGTGGATGGATGCGAGAGATTGTTTGAAGACAGAGTGAGTCAGAGTGTGTCCCTCGTCCGGGTGAGCGGTTACTTCCAATGGAGTGCTGAAAGTTTCTCGTTGAGAGCTAAAAGCATAGATGTCGCTAGTGTCGCTGCTTACGTGACTAAATAAGAAACAAACAGTTATGTGGTGCATAGTAGAAATTTGTATCTGTGCTCTTGTCCAGTGGTAGTGTGGCAGTATAGCACATAGCTCGGAATGCTGTGGACTTGGATTCGATTCCCAGCGCTGGTCTCTTTTTCTGGTTTTTCTGTACTATGTTTCACTTTGTATTTTCGATATGGATTTTACGGGATGACCGTAAAAGTAACAAAATTTGGAGTTGAAATAAAATATACAAAAAGATTCCAAAAACCAATCTTAGCCTTATCACCATGTCGAGTAAATTGTCTTTATAAACAATCATAACCATCAGCTTCTTTCAATAATGTATGTATGTCATAAATACTTTATTGCACATAAAATAGAAAAAGAAAACAACAAAACCAAAAGAGTACAAAGGCGAATATCCCTAAAAGGGATCTTTTCAAGCTAACCTAAATAAAAAAAAACCTAAATAAATGAAACGAAGCAAAAAGGTAGTTGGAAAGCTGAATGCAAAAGTTCTCGCCAGTCACCAAGCAAACTGGGGCGCCGATTGTGTCATTCAGGCGATCCCAGACGCTGGCCGGAACTAAACAACCGATACAGCTGTCTGTCTGTCTGTAAACGTAGACAGTATTCAAACAACATAAGTCCATTGTTGTCTTGGACCAGATATGATCCATTATGTAGAAAATCCATTCGGTAAGCAGAGATTTGTAAAATGTCTATGCCTTGCCCAGTTTTAGGACTGGCTCTTCTCGCGGATGTTGTAAAAGAAAAGTAAGAAAGAAATAATTATTTGGTGCCATTAGTATCTTGAACAAAACTAAACCACTAACTGAACCAACCAAACTAAATTAGTCCTCCCTTCTTTCTGTAATTAAATAAAAAAATTTTTTTTTTTTTTCAATCTTCTATTTTTTCAAATTAAATTAAAAAAAAAATAGATTTTAGAGGAGGGGGGGACGCTCGATTTTAACGAAAATTTTCACTGAATTTGAATATTTGGCAAACAAAATACCTACTGATTCGGAAAATCGTTTTAGCAACCCCCTAATGATTATAAAAGACGTATCCAACGATACCCCACACTAAAGGATTGGTTGAGAAAAAAAAATCATCCCCACTTTAAGTATTATGGGAGGTACCCTAATTTTTTTTATTTAGGTATTATTTTTTTATTATACATACCATTTTATTGGTTTACTCGTAGTATATGTACATTCGTGCAAAATTACAGCTTTGTAGCATTGATAGTCCCTGAGCAAAGCCTCGGACGGACGGACAGACAGACAGACAGTAGACATGACGAAACTGTAATGGTTCCGTTTTTGCCATTTTAGCTGCGGAACCCTACAAAGGTCTCCACTCAGCAACGCTGGTTTCCATGGAGCTCAAACATTAAACTTCAAGACAGGGTCTCGAAATGGCTAATTAGTTTTTAAAAACTTCGGATATTACTTCTTAACTGTACCGATAAACTATTTCATTTAATTTCAATTCCTTAAAGACAGTGTTAAAGTTTCACTGTCTGGTATTACTACCAGAACAAAATGAAGGTACTAGTGGAATCTCGATTTTCTTGTTAACGTTTTGTTTTAATTGAAGTTTGAGAGTTAGTGAAATGAAATGAATGGGATAAAAGACTCTATCGACTTGTTTTATGATCGAGTTGTTGATGACTTAATAAGATTACGTGGAAAGGTTTTCCACTGGGACAACGGTGCGTTTACTTTATGATTGTTTGTGTGAGTTGTATATGGGTATGCTATTTTGTTTATTATTTATTAAGGCGGTTCGTCACGTTGTGTTTCGGCCTGGAGAGTAAGACAGCCGGTGAAATTACTGGCACTTGAGGTATTCCATCTCAGGCCTCTAGGTTGGCAACGCGTCTGCAATGGTGTTGCAGATCTTTATGGGCGGTGGTGATATCTTACCACCAGGAGACCCACTTGCTCGTTTGCCTTCCAGTCGAATAAAAAAAAATAGCTCATGACTGTAGAAAGTCCCATAAGATGGCGCTGTAATTAAAATGTCCAATTTTTCGTGGTTTAATGTAATTTTTATAAAATCCGTAGAAAACTAACAGTTGTTTTTATGACTTGCGCAAACAGTTTGAAATCACGTATGTGGAAACAGCAGTTGTACACATGGTTTATGTACTACCTTAAGACAATTGTGGTATAGAACCTGTGTTGCCAGATGACCACTGTGGCAAGCGTTTTAGCCGTGTAATGAACGGAAAATACGCTCACCGTTCCGCTACCCGCCCCGCTACCCGCTGGCATCCAGTCCCCAGCCTACCATAGCTTCAAATGTTCAACTACTAGATATCCAGTCAGTATCCTTACTACTTAAGAGTATGAATCCTCAACTAAACTTCAAGAGCTCGCCAGTCGGAATCTAAATAACTTTGAAGTAAAGGCCACATTCCATGACCCTAGTTAGGTATTCTTGCATTAAATTCTGAGTAGTTAGAGGTATGTTGAAGAAAGGGCTCCTTCGCTGAGCTTTAGTTTCTCTAAGTACTTACGCTGAGAGAATTACGTGTCATAAGTCTTTGTAGCCGCGTGATAAATCGTATGTGGGCCGAGTGGTTTGACCTATCTCTTCTGGTCTCTAATGTATCACCTAATGTGATCTAGTCCTTACTTCTTTCTGTTAAAATAGATTGCCCGGAAGAGATCGCTATTAAGCGATAAGGCTGTCTATTGCATATTATATTTATGGATTGCTAGAAATAGAATTAGAAATAGAAATTGTTTATTTCTTAGAATATGGTAGGTACAGCTAGTATGGTAGTACAGGTAGTAGTATAAGTCTTGCTCGCTAATCCTGCCGTGAAGCAGCAGTGCTTGTATTGTTGTGTTTCGGCTTGGAGAGTAAGACAGCCGGTGAAATAACTGGCACTTGAGGTATCCCATCTTAGGCATCCTTGCACCCCTGGTGTTGCAGATGTTTATGGGCGGTGGTGATCTCTTACCATCAGGAGACCCACTTCTTTGTTTGCCATCCAGTCGAATAAAAAAAACATGTCACTTCCCAATACCAATAACAACCCCATAATAACATACAGATAATGGTCAATCAAATGAATGCTTACACGACGATAACCCTGATCTACACTGTCACATCGCTAATTCGCTCTTGAGACGTCAGAGTAGATATAAAAAAGTGACACGGTTGGTTTTCATACAGATTGAGGTGTTTACGTTATCTATTGTAATTTATATCTGTGAGCATGATAGCCTTTAAAAATTGCCTGCAAAGCTTGGAGTTTGAAACATGTTTGCCATGAGATTTAAGGTGAAAGAAATATCCTTAGGTAACCTGCCCGTGAAGAAACGATAGTATAGGTGAAAAACTTAAGTAAAGGACCTGTTGTATGTAGTAGTAACTTGTCCATATAAACAAATTGACGTTCCAAATTCGCAAAATGACTTAAGCTCCATATCAATTCTGTGCACCACTACATACAACAGGTCCTTTACTTAAGTTTTTTACCTATACATACGTATCTGTGAGTGTCTTAATCTGAAACAATATGACTCCCACGAACCAATAATCCAACAATCCAGAGTAAAACTAAGTAAATAACCAAGTTAATAATTATCTACATCCACACACAAAATTCAAAGCAAGTCATCAAGATTTAATGTACACAAATACAGCGGTGTAGAAATGTTCATATTGACTCTCGAACAATCAAGTCTGCTATCATAATATAGTTGAATGACTTTGGAACCTGTTCGAAAGACACGACTGTGTGGAATAAGTTTGTAATATTATTATCCTCATCGACTGCGTGGCATGGCAAAGTTGTCTATCTGACATGTCGGACGCTGAAGAATTTTCATTCTTGACGGTCTGACATAATATCGACTATTACGGACCACAAAAATTCCACCCTTTGAACTACGGGGTTTGTTAAAATCTAGATTGAACATAGATATTGCACTAGGTACTATGCATGGAGATTTTTGAATCTGGTTTTTTATTCCTGCGTAGGTACTATTTTTCGAAAATTTTGTTTTTATTGATTTATGATTTATTTTAATCAAAATATATGAACACCTAACGTGTTTAAGTCAGTCGATGTGCCAAAGAAAACATTCTAGAAATTTCGGAACTATCTCACAATTTTATTTGGGGATTGAAACTTTTCGTTTTTTATTTGTATTTCCTGTATATCTTGTAAAAAATTCTAGAAATTTCCGAGTGCTATTCTATTTTTTTTGGAAGCTTTCCACAACTTACACATCTGTATTTAAAAGACTAACTTTAACATTTGAGTTAACTTAGCTTGAAACACTAACATTCTATCACGTTTAAATCATCTTGTATTCATTTGCGTTACAGTCGTATTGGTTCGCACACCGTTTAGTCATACACAATTACTTTATGATTACATACGTCTGTACAATGCCTTGACTTCGTCGAGATAAGTTCGCTGACATTGACAGCGTGACGCGTGACGTTGCTGATAGTGTGACAGGAAGGGGAGAAAGTTAATATAGGTAGAGTCATTCGCGATGACGCGTGGCGTGGTTCTTATTACAATGTCATTAATGGCTAATTTTGATAAACGCGTCTTCGTGGATGGCACTAGGTATACCTGAGGTTACTACAGTATTTTGGGGGAGGGTTTTGTGTTGCGAATAAGGCTAATATGAAGAGAATTTATTTTGATTTTGTTAATAATAATTTTGAAGTTCTTTTTTTAACAATTAGAGACGTTTTTTTTTCGGAACTTGGTAAAATGAAACAATCATCCTTACTATTCTAAATTGCTTGATTTTATATTGATTGCTTGCGTTGCTCCGTTGCGGTGGTGCTTTCACACCGTAACGGAGCAACTGATCGTCGTGATTTTAGGCATAGTTTATGGTCCCGAGAGTGGCACAGGCTACTTTTCCCGGAAAAATGCACAGTTCCCGAGGGAACAGCGCGCGATAACCGAGTAACACGCGGGTGCAAAAGCTAGTGATCAAATAATTATTTGTAAAAAAAATATTTGCCGAGAAAATTGCTTATCGCCAGAAGTTTTTTTGTCTAATAACTTTTTGCTACTACATACTACAGGTTCCTTAAGTTTTTTACAAAACATCAAACGTCTACATAAAAATCCAGTGAGAATCAATCTACATTTCCCTTTTAACCATCCCTTTTATTTCCCGGCAACATTTTGCCCGATTGGCTCGGCGTTTTGCAAGTGAGATTAGTTGCGGACATGTGGTTTAGCAGCGCAGAGCGTTTAAAAAGAAACCACTTAGCATTATAAACGCTCTAAAGCTTCCTGCGTGACATGGATTACAATGTAAATTTAGTTAACCCTTTAACGCCCAAGACATTTTTTTAAATGTCCCAAAAAAAATACTAAAAAAAATCTTTTATCTGTATATACATAGAAAACATATGTTGAAAATACTCAACATTGCCCAACATTGAACAAAGAGGCTGTGAAGACGTATGTTGAATATGCTCAACATTGTCCAACATTGTACGTACAACGTATGTTGAATATACTTAACATTGCTCGCGGTGAGGTAAGTATTTAATAACATATATTGTAAACAAATTTATATAATTAGACACATGTAAAGAAAAAATACAATTTCTTTTTACTCCTGAAGAGAGCCGCATGTCAAATTTTGTGTACTTCATACTTATGTAGCCGCTATTGCAGTAATTACACCTTCCGTATGTCGTGAACTCCAGAACAGCCAGGCATAATTGACACATATTATATCATTCCTTAACAAAAATACCTGAACAATGATCGCTAAACTGTACAATTTCATTTGGCGGTCTAGTTTTTGGCCCAAAGAATGGACAATCAGTATTTATACCACTTCATAAGGAAGGTTCGACAAATAACGGCGGGAACCACCATACTTCTAATCTCCATACCATAGCTCTACTCTCATGCAGGCAAGGAAAAAGCAAGCAAAGTAAGTGTCCTTCACATAATCAACAGTCACCTGAAGCATTTTTAGACTGATAAGTTCTTGACGAAGAAGCAGGATTTGTCAAGAGATTGATACTTACCAGGCAAATTGTTGAAAAGAGTAGAGAGTTCAATAATCTAGTAATCCTTCCCTTTATTTACTATACAAAGTCATTTGACTGCATGCGTCCAGAGTGGAGCAAGCTATGGTTCATATCACAAGATATAAGAGCACCTGAACATATTGTAGGTTTAATTCAAGACTTGTACACTACCAACAAGAGCTACGTAAAGATCAGTGCAAATCCTTTCAAACTAGAAAAGGAGTCCGACAGGGCTGGATGCTGTCACCCATGTTATTTAATAAATATGCAGAATACATCTTTAAAACCCTGCAAAGATGGAGCAAAGTGTTTGTTGAAAATTAACAATATGCTGACGACATTGTGCTATTGACCTCGTCAGTGTCGGGCATGCAAGAACTCGTGCATAGATTTGAAGCTGAGAACGAAGAACATGGTCTTGCAATCAACCGTAGCACGACCAAGTTGATGGTGGTAGATCACGCCGGCCTCCTCTCTGATATACAGACTATTCATGGCATAAGCACTGCAGACATACAGACATACAGACAGACATACATTTGGGGTCGAAAATATGTGAAGATGGAATGAAGGACGGATTAGAAGGTGCATTGGGATGGGTAAATTTCCCATGACACGGCTCAAGAAATTATGGCATGTTTCCAGAAACACAAAAATTTTAAAATAATGTAAATAAATTACTTGCAGTATAAATATAATGTAAATATATGTCTAGAAATTTGTTAGTCATAGTTGGATGATGTTGAGAATACTCGACATGCATATCGAGTAGTTGATCTGTAGAAGTCTCGCAACGTTGAAAATACTCAACATGCATATTTAAAGTCTTATAGCAGGATATTTTAAGCTTTAAATTATTAGAAATATATTTATAAACAAAGCACATATCTTTAAATATATATTAACGCACGAGTGAAGTTAGTTGAACACCGTAAAATATTTTTAAATAATTAATTCTTACTTGAGGTCCGCCGATGTTTTTCGGCATCGGTGTTATTTTGTCGCTAATTTTTAAAATTGATGCGCAAGAGCGTTAAATCCAGGTTCTAAGATGCATTATAAAATGAAGACTCAGATTTAAAAATGAACTATTGAAAATTAGTTACCAATACACTATAATATTTTTTTGATTTCAATGTTGAGTATTCTCATCACTGCGAATTAAAGGGTTAATTTATTTTATTCGTTACAAGTACAAGAGTAACTGACTAACAGACAGAACAGTCTAAAACACTGCTGGAGCTAGAATTGCAATCCGGTGTACGTATTCGTTTAAAAAGCAATTTATGAAATTCTCGTTGGATAGCAAGCTATGCACATTTTTTCAAGGGAATAGGACTACAAGATATAGCTTGAAAAATACAAAATTACAAAAATCGTATAAAAAAGAATACATAATAATAATAACAATTTCTGAGTATAAAATGGTATAGCATTTCGTAAAAAATTGGTTTGCTATCAGAATAAGCAGCGCCCACGCCGCGACGAGCACGCACGTCCGACAACACCTTTAACCGCACGTCGTAGCAAAATGTGCGCTTTTATTATACTGAATATACTTGTATAGGGTCAGGAGAGAAAAAAACAAACTTAATATTTTTTCCATCAGATAATCTGCTTACTCGTTTAGGCTTCTTCAAAAAAAACATGTAAAAATGTCGCAAAAAATCTTTTGGGGTCAACACACAAAAACTCACCATAAAATATCTTTTAAAATATGTGTTTTATAATTATTTTATTTATTTAACGGATAAAATATCACAACACAACACCGCTAAAACAAATAACTATACGAAAATCTCGCATTTTACACCGCTTAGTCATAACTAGCTGAAAAACGTGAAAGTATCAACCAATACATCACTATCCTGTTGTTTCATTTTGTGTTTCGTGAAAGGACACGGCGCTACTCGCCAGCAGACGATTTGTTACAGAAATGTCAGCTCTTGATTGCGTTAGCCGTCGGTTATTTGGACGAGTGTCATCGCTGTTGTTGATTAAGCTGTGAGAACTGAGCTGGAAATCTGTCGAATGCATGTTTGAGCGATTTGGTGGTTTTATTTGGAGGAAAAATTTGAGTGACAGCGGCTTTGGGGAACATTTGGAGAGGAAAATTGTGGTAACAATTGTCAAAAGAATATCAGTTAATAATTATTGTATTTATGGATAAAAAAATGAATGCGAAGAATTTAGTAGCGTAAATGGAATCTGATCATTCGCCCCTTTAAAACTAAAATTAAATAAATAAATAATAATAAATAAATATCATGGGACACATGACACCAATTGACCTAGTCCCAAACTAAGCAAAGCTTGTACTATGGACACTAGGCAACGGATAGACATACTTATATAGATAAATACGTATTAAACATCCAAGACCCGAGAACAAACATTCGTATTATTCATACAATATCTGCCCCGGCCGGGATTCGAACCCGGGACTTCAAGCTTCGTAGTCAGGTTCTCCAACCACTCGGCCATCCGGTCGTCGAATAATTAGATTTTTCTTCATTTTAAAATTCAACCAGATTGTGTTATATTTAAAGTTCATTTTGGAAATGTAAATTTATAAAATTATTTCATTTATTCGTTGCCTAGTGCCCATAGTACAAGTTTTGCTTAGTTTGGGACTAGGTCAATTGGTGTCAAGTGTCCCACGATATTTATTTATTTATTATTAGTTTTAAAGCACATGAATTTCGAAAAAATTAGAGGTGCGGGCCGAGGTTTGAACCCACGATCCTCTGCTTGAGAGGCGATAGGTCAAACCACTAGTCCAAGTATTTGGATCAGATCTAGATCTTAAAGTAGCTAATTATAAACTGATTATATTATTTTTCCGTAGATAGAGCGCTGCGCATGCCATTAGGTAAGTGTTCATAAAAAACAATGTGTGCCAATAAAGAGTAATTGTATTGTGTTCTACAAAATTACGCCCCCCCCCCCTCATTCTCGAACTTTGACACACTTCATATTAAATATGGATTTCATAAGTTTTGTTCGATTACCAAAAGAAAAACACATCTCCAAAACATTTTGATAATCTACAGATACGACGGACTAAAAAGATTTTTTATACCTTGAAAACTACCTAATTACTTTGTGAGGACAATACCCCACGCGTTAGATAGTTACGTTTATCGTAATTAACAATAGAGACACTAAACCTCAACCACAAAGTTAAACACGGGCCGTGCTAATGTGTTATTTGTCTACTAGTTAGATTAGCAACTCAAACAGCCAGTCCCACGGGTGGGCTTTACGAGACGGAGGTGTGGGCAGTGTGGTCTTTGGTTTAGGTGTTTGTACTAGGAAATACGGGCCATACAGCGCCGGTGAAGTTATCTAAAGAAAGAAAGTAGACTATTCATATTCACAAAGATACAAACAAAAAATGACAACTAAAAAGTAAAAAATAATTATGCACTACCTAGCTGTTGCCCGCGACTTCATCTTCGAACAATTCGTTTATCCCTATCTCGCTGGGACTATGCTGATTTCCCGCAAAATTAGCCTAAGTTAATTTAGTATAAGTAACTAGTAATATTTTTTTTATCTAAGCGTCGTCGGTGCCGGGGGACCGCTAAGGTTATCATAAACTAAAGTACATATGTTGTATTTTTTAAAGTATTAACCTTAGCGGTCCCCCGACATCGACGACGCTTAGATAAAAAGAATATTACTGGGTACTTATACTAAATTAACTTAGGCTAATTTTGCGGGAAATCAGCATAGTCCCAGCGAGATAGGGATAAACGAATTGTTCGAAGATGAAGTCGCGAGCAACAGCTAGGTAGTGCATAATTATTTTTTACTTTTTAGTTGTCGTTTTTTGGCGGCTTTTTTTGTCGGGGGTTTTTAAAAATTTTAATTTTATTTTTTTTATTTCATGTTTTTTAAACAGCTCGTCGTGTTGCTATCACTGCATTGTATATAGAATCAATTACTGATCAAAACGAATCCAAACACGACATATGTGCTATTATTTTTTATAGTGTACTAATGTGCTGGATATCTTGGCTGCAGCATCAGCTCATCCTGTTGCCACTTTTGCATTGTATGTAGAATCAAATACTGATCGAAACGAATCCAAACACGATATATCTGCTATGGTTTTATCAAGAGTGTATCTACTAGTGTTCTGGATATCCTGGCTGCAGCATCAGGCCGAGAACTACATAATCTTGCATAGTTACATAGCATACATGGGTGTTTCAAGTTTTAGGTCCCAAATATGTTTGAAAGTAAAGTAAATACCCATTATGCGTCTAAGATTCCTACTGCAGCGAACAAAAGAGCTGATGATCTTGAAACGGCTGAACCGATTTTGATGAAACATGTCTAAGAACCATTGCTAGAAAACCAGCTTTTAAATAAAAAAAAGCGCATTCAAATCGGTCCACCCGCTTAAGAGCTACGGTGCCACAGACAGACACACAGACAGACACATAGCGGTCAAACTTATAACACCCCTTTTTTTGCGTCGGGGGTTAAAAATACAGCAACAACAAAATTAAAAATAAGAATAATAGGTAGTATAAGTTACCTGACGAAACTTGTCGTGGATTGGTAGTACCTTTTTGTGGTTTGTACTCTATGGCTAGATAAGTAATTTAATAAATTGTTCTTATATGTACTGAGTTCTGGTGTAATGAGAATGAATTTGAATGAATAAATAATTGATTTTGATACCAGTTTTTAGTAAAGTACAAAAACACAAAATAAGAATAAACAACAGAAATAAAAGAAAACAAAAAAAAACATGAAAATACACATACACAATTTTGTGTGTCCCTGTAAAAGTGAAACAGCATTATGCTGTTAGAGGCGTTAGACGCCTGCAGCGCTGATTTTCTGTCAAACCCGTCTGTGACTCAGAATAATACACACATAATACTAAACTTATACATACGCAAATAAAATTAACAAATAGAAATAGATTAAATTGTACGCAAACAAAAAATTAATAGATTACAATAAATAAGTACCTAAAAATAAGATTCAAAAACAAACAGGCTGGCGTATCCAAAGTGCTGGTTTATCTAGGCATTATTTTAATAGTTATTCATTTAACTCTAGCTTTTCTACAAGGCGATCTTAGCCTCTGGATAAATAATGAAACCATGGATAAGACTGATACTTAGCAATATCTTAAAATAGTTATTTGCTTAATTAGACAAGAAAAAAATCTATGAAATCAGATCATCCAAATACACAGGCTGCTCCAAAATGATACATTGAAAACCGTTAGTTTTTTGGTAAATATTGGACTGATTGTTATGATACTTTGCAGTTTGGTTTTAAATATATCATGGGACACTTGACACCAATTGACCTAGTCCCAAACTAAGCAAAGCATGTACTATGGACACTAGGCAACGAATAAACATATCTTGCTAAGCCAGTATTATTCGTATTTGTCCAGAGACTAAGGTCACCCAGTGTGGGTTAAGCCGCCATAGTCTAGGTTTAACTGGCCTTTCAATTAGAGCACGCGGGTGGGACAAAGCTTTTAGCTTTAGTATCGTACTTATCCCGTAGTGTACATACCCAAAAATCTGCCCAAAGCGACTACCAGCGAGATAGCAAAAATTTCTCATTCCATTGCGTGTTCTACCTTAGTAATCATTGTGTGCCAGCGTCTCGGCCCCGTATAGAACTGCAACCGCTCGCTTGTTATCGTTAACCCGTTGACAATACCGCGCCTTGGTACCCTCAAAGCTGTCTCCACAACAATAGCCCCAAGTTGACTCCTGCATACGACAGGCCGTCGCGTCTTTCTCTATCCCATTATACTACAGATTTACTGTAAATGACTAAGCAATTAGTATGAGATTTGTGGAGTTAGTATTAGTAACGTGGGTTGTGATAAGAATTTTTAGTTGCGACGTCGGGGACGGTGAGTCAACGGGGTCACGCCGTTTCGTCACCATATTAGATTTAAATATTATTGATTATAAATATGTATGTTAGTCTGTAAGGTATTTATTGTATGTGCCTAAGTTGCCGGAAATAAATGAATTTATTATTATTATTATAGTTCGGTATTTGTTTTTTCTTTTTAATTTTATCTAAAATTCAACATTGCGTAATTATCTAACGGAAATACAAAATGTACTTGCTATCTTTAAAAAACCACCGCCCAACAGTACTACTTTATGCAATCTATTACGATGGGAGAAATAGCCGGAAAAAGAAGTCTAAAGATGCAAAATGTCATGGCCCCGTAACAAGAATACTTTAAACCAGATTACGTTTTTTTTTCTGCTAAATCTCTCTTCAGTCTAATTTTTTTTTAATAGGTACTGCATTATGCCAATTATTAAAGTGACGCAGTGAAACTGTATATTTTTTGTACAATTCTAATATATTTTTGTCATAAAAAATTACTTTAGTATATAAATTGAATTAATTAAAAAAATAATTTATTAACAACAACTGTAAAAAAGTTCAAGACTTAAAACTCAGCGGTTGATATTTCAAGATTTTATCCCTATCCCGAGGGAATATCTGGATAAAAATATCTGAGTATGCCGATCCGCGGTCACACGAGAATTTTTCGGCCCCAACGACCAGTTCTCAGTGCTATATGGCCTGCCTGGTTAAAGTCGCGGGTTCATGGTGGATGCAAGCCGCTTCCAATCGAGGCAACTGGAGATATGGGGGAGGCCTGTGTCCAACAGTGGACGTCCTATGGTTGATATGATGATCAAGAAAGAGAAAATAGCTGTAAATACCGGTTTATTTCGGTTTAACTCCGAACTTCCATAAGAACGCGAACGTTTTGAAGAACTTAACTTTAACCTGAATAAACCGGTTTATTCGACGAGTGACAGTTGGCCGGCCAGCGGCCGGCGGCGACGTTTATCCTGCGCCGGAATAAACCGGTATTTATTGTTCTAAACCGGTTAATCTGACAAGAACTTTATGGAAATGTTCCCTTAAAAATCGGTTTAAAAATAACGGTTTCGCGAACGAAACCCAAATGAAAAGGTTTTGCGCCAAGTACATGATAACAGTTTGGAAATTTAACCGGTATCCGAGCCTTGATGATGATGATGATTATGAATGAAACTCAATTCTTGTATTTATTTATTCAAATATCCGCTATCTGTTGGTTAAGTAAACGGTAAACAAAATGTTGTGCGCGTTGTTTTGGCAGACTCGACCTCGGACGGATTAACATAACATGGGCGCCTCGATAATGCCTTATTCTGATTATGGACATAATTATATTGGATTTGATAACAAATAAATATAAAAAAAAATACAAAGAACAAGCTGAGATAACGTTTTAAGCTTTTGTGATTCTCAATCATAGTCAAAATATCACAAGACTAAGACCAAGTGCGGGTAGGTCGTGATACGAGTGCCGGTACTATTAGTGATCAAGTGCGGGTAGTTCGAAGAACTCGCGCTGCTAGGCGGACTTGACACCCCACACTTCAGTCTACTCGTGACCACGGCAACTGTAATGTTGTCCAGTGGTGGTGTAGCGGTATAGCACGCGGCACGGAATGCCGAGGACCCGGGTTCGATTCCTAGTGCTGGTCTTATTTTTCTGCTTTTTCTGTGCATCTATATTTTTCAGTTTTTTAGGTTTAACATGACCGTAAAAGTAAAAATTTGGAATTAAAATAAAAAAATACAAAAAGATTCCAAAAAACGAATCTTACTAAGATTTAATTATCGACAAACAGACATTATAATCGACGAAATAATCACCGTTTTGCTATTCCCAGAATACTCCGCCAGCAAGTAAAAGGCGCGTAAGTAATTCGAATTAGAATAATACCCACTCCCATGTTGTTGAGGCAGGAATTCCAATTTGTTTTTTGTTTAAGTAGGTACTTAGTTCAGTAAACAAGCGAAGGTTTTAAACAACAACTTTTTTCATCGAGGTTTTAGCAATATTCAAACCTAGTAGCCCAGTAATTTGAACTATGGCCTCTTAAGCAGAGTATCGTAGGTCCAAACCCCGGCTCGGACATTTGAGTTTTTCGAAATTTGTGTTCAAAATTACATTTGAAAAACACTAGCTTCACAGTAAACAGTCAATGCCCCGTAACGCATATTTACCATACCATCGAACATGCCACAGTGTTGCGTAGTCTCATTTTGTTTGGAAAAAAAGAGGCCAAAGGTTTCCGAAAAATAAAACTGTCTCAAAACACAGACAACTATTTGCCATAATTAATTTCATGTATTGCAAAACATTCCCAAAATTATTCTAATTACAAGTAAACCCACGTAGCTCACCCAAAAACAGTGACATTTGACATTTCAGGGGGCCTACCACGATCTTTCCTAAACGATCCAAACGCAGGGCAGTTCAATTTAGGCACCTAAACTGAATCGTCGAAATTGGTACCACGACCTTTATTTCTCAGAACTGAATCTCAATCGCTTACAAGTGAATGAAAGACTGATATTTTCTCTGATATATGTATCGCTATCGCTGAACCCCACTTGAAATGAATCACAAAAGTAACGTCGTAGTACGAAATAGCGATGCAGTTCAGTTTAGAGCTTAAACTGAATCGTATTAAGAGAGCGTGGTAGGCCTCCAGATATCTCTCACTACACTAGCGCCTCTAGCGGCGAATCCATACGCAATAGCCCTATTTGCGATAGCTACCACAAGCCTCACGAGTGTTTTAAAGACATGCAGTAAACAAAAGTTATAAAAATGCAAAAAAGTAGTATTGCTCGCATGCAAACATTACACGTTAAATAAAAGCGTATAAAAAATCATAATGGAAAGGGTTAAAAGCTTTATATATTTGTTAAAAGCGTTCAAATGAACTTGTTCATTTGCAACTTGAAATGCATTAAAAGTTTTGAGCACTGATGCGATTTGCTATCCTCCGACTATAGACACTAGGAATTGTTTCTTACCTTACTTTGATGGTTTTTGTTTGTTTATGATTCAATTGGATTGGTATAATTTTATTTGTTTATAGATAATCTTTGTTGTAAAAAAAGGAAATACATTTTCGTCTAAAAAGCAGCTGGTCTACGTAGCAAATTAGCAATTGGCCTAAGTAGAAAGTCGTCTAAGAAGCAACTGGTCTAACTAGCAAGTGCTTTAAGAAGCAACTTGTCTAAGTATCAAGTCTCAAAGTTGCGAAATGAAACAGGTTGCCAAACGTTATTCGCCGAAACATTACTAAACCTAAAATGTGATTATAGAACCTTAAAACAAATCAGAGGTTTAAATTTGTCTTAATTTCATGCGGGCGAAGCCCCGGGCAAAAGCTAGTGTTTTATAAAGTTATACAACTTTATAACACTATTATGGGAGAAACATTAAAGCCGATAATATTTATTTATTTATTTACACAATAAATATACATTCAGATTCGAGAAAAAAAAATATAATTTAGACCTTAACATATACGAGTAGAGAACTAAATGAAAAAATTGTGTACATGCAAACTTTAAAAGAGCAGTGCACTGGCCCCTACACTAGGCACAGCCTGTCTCGTAGGTAGCCAAAACCAAATAACTTCACTAACCTCAGCACTAGCGCATACAGCTTCTCGATGTATGTATAATCATTATCAAGAGAGTTAATATTTAAACTTTTGTTCAAACTTGGTGCTAATTGTATCAATTTAGGTAACTAAAGATTAACTTTTGAAGCCTCAACGTAAAGTACTCCTACCTACGTTAACGTAGTAAATATAGTATTCGCGTACAGAAAGCGTTCTATTTTCGGCGCAGTGTTCCGCCCACGCCGACGTATTTATTCAGCTCGTAATGATCGTGGGACCGACGAGAATTAGCCGGATCCTTGGTTCAAGGAACATGCGTGTGAAATGGTTTTTACATGCATTATTAATATAGGTACTCTGTATAAAATGGCTGTCATTGAATTAGGTACAGTGGGGGTAGAAAAACCTATTCATATTCATATTCATTTATTCATTGTAAAGTCATGTACATAGTTATAAAAGGTGTTTCAGTTATTTCAGTTGGTCCATGACGCCCTGTAAGGGCACACAATAATAATAATTAGGTAATAAAAATTGCAGTAGACACTTTTTAAATTAGATTATACAATACAAAGAATTTATGCATTAACTTAATATCATTCAATTTTATACAAATAATAAATAATAATAAAAAATTGTATTACAATATGTCAAATAAAATAATATATTAATAATAATTAAATGTCAAATTAAAATTAAAATAAATCAAATTCAGTTAGATTAAATAAAAATAAATGAAATTAAACAAAATCAAATTAATTAAATTAAACAAAAATCGAGCTAAATTAATCAAATTAAATTAAATTGCGCACAAAGCGATAATTTCCTTCGTCAGTTATTAAATTGATTCCTATACGAAGTCATAGTCTTAGTACGTTTTGAAACCAAAGTACTAAGTAGACAAGTGCATGTCAAATTATACTTACTTGACACGAGAACAAGGGTCAAAATAGTATACGCCTCTAACATATATCTTGTTTCATATCAATACAAAACCTTTTTAATAAACAACTTCTTAAAAGTTTTAATCAAATAATGTTCTATTTAATTGTCAGTGTTTGTCAGTGCCAAGGTGTAGTTGTAGGGTTGCTATGGTCAACTGATGTTTAGCAGGTTGACAGGTAGACGCAGTATGTCCTACTCAATCGGTAAAGCAGATTAACGTTCATACCATATTTACTATGCTCATACTGAGCAAAGGAAAATAGATCTTAGGGTGACGAACCGTTTTTTACTCCGACTGTACTCTGATTTACCACAGAATATATAGATTACACTAAATAATGCAAACACCTCAATCTGTATGAAAACTAATCGTGTCAGTTTATTATATCTACTGTGACGTTTCAAGGGTGAATTAGCGATGTGCATTCCCCGATGTACGCGCAAAATCGATTCAAATACGCCGCCCGCCCGCGCCGTGGAACCCCATTGCATTATCACATTTTTTTTTTATAAACAGTTAGGCTTGCGTTTGGCGTCAATCACGCCTGATGGAAAGCGAGGATGAGGCCTACGATGGAGCACGCTTGCCTAGTAAATGCTCATTCACCGTAGACTTGAAAGCGGCTGAATTGTAGTGTGCAAGGAACACAGTTACAGGCAGGGAATTCCACTCTTTTGCTGTGTGGTTGATGAAAGAACAGCAAAAAGGCTTTGTGTGGATTTTGGGAATACTGACAATATAAGGGTGGAAACCCCGCCTAAATCTGGTCGACCTGTGGAAGAAAGGAGCAGGTGGAATAAGGTCGTGTATTTTCGAAGCACATTCTCTGCTCTGGCAAAATCTAGTTATATTAATTACTAGCTTTTGCCCGCGGCTCCGCCCGCGTGGTATTCGGTTATCGCGCGCTGTTCCCTCAGGATCTGTGCATTTTTCCGGGATAAAAAGTAGCCTATATCACTCTCGGGCCCATAAACTATCTCCATGCCAAAAATCACGTCGATCCGTCGCTCCGTTACGGCATGAAAGACGGACAAACATACAAACACACTTTGACATTTATAATATTAGTATGGATATGGATAGTATATTAAATGCCTAAATGCCAAGTTTCATAGTTTTATCTTCGACAGCGACGAACTTCCACCATATAAACTTTCACCCCCTATTTTAACCCCTTAAAGCCTCTTTTTCGGGATAAAAGATAGCCTATGTCCTTTCCTAAGGTCTATTCTATCTCTGTACCAAATTTCATCCAAATTGGTTCAGCGGTTTTGGCGTGAAAGCGTAACAGACAGACAGACAGACAGACAGACAGAGTTACTTTCGCATTTATAATATTATATAGTATGGATGATTCATAGTGATAGTGAAGAGTGTTAAGAAGTAATAATAATTAACTTCCAGTTGACTAGAAAAAACATAATCTGTTTGGACGAAATTCGGTATTACTTTTTAGTGTACAAAACTTTGTTGTTAAAATGCAAGCCACTTTTATAATATCAACTTCTAACTGTGAATTTTAGTCACGTTCCTTTTAAACCGGTATAAAACGGCATGACGTTTTTAATTTAACTTTCTGTTAAAAACGTAGCGTCTGGGGTGTCATTGTGAAACAGTTATTTGAAAAAGTTTATAATTTCCGCGGCAAATGATAAATAAAATATACAATGTAATTAGTATCTTTAAGCTATTTTTTTATTAAAATTATTTATATTAAATATAAAGAAAAGAAAGAAAGAAAGAAAAACATTTATTCGTGACGTTTTACAAATTAAAGAGGAAGAAAAACAACAAACATCAACAAATTTTGTCACGAAATGGTCCCAACTCAGCATGATGTCAACCTTGCGGCCGACGCTGGTCTTCCGTTGGAACCATTCGGAGAGTTAAAATCAACAATGAACTCGACAACAAAAAAAAAAAAAAATCTTTACAAATATAAATAATAAATAATAATAATAATTATAATTATAAATATGCAAAGACCTTAGTAAAAACTCGCAAACTTTGGGCTGCTTTGTTAAGTAGTGACTTTGTTAATGCCTGCTAATTGTAAAAGATTTTTATTAAATTGTCATCTAAGATATTAGTTTAAAACACAATTATATCTCAAAGAAACACTAAGCTACTTCCTGACTTCCTGAAAAATATTAAATTAAAAAAAAATTGTTGTCCCTTTTTTCAGGAATTCATGGAGATTATGAGGCTGAAATCAATATAAAGTACACAGGAAAGCCTGGAGCAGTAAAAACTTAGCTTCTAAATCAATGCAATCAAAAAATACAGTCATTAAAGAAGGAATGGCAAAACGACAATTATTTTTAAAGATTTACCCTAAATTATAAACATTTTCCTCACCCATCAAAACACTCGCCACCGAAACCAAAAGCTTACCTGAAAACAAAAGAAAAAGTTAAAATATCTCCAATAAAACTTTCACAATGATAACAATTCCGACTTCAATCTCCCGTCGAACTTAATAAGTGCTACGGCGTAGCGGTGCTACGAAAACGTTGGGTCTACGAAAATGTGGCGGCGTAGCAAACATCTGCTAAGACAGCGGAAACTTGGGGGCAAATATTAAAGGATTTACTTCAAAACTTGCTTTGAGAATGATTCCTAATGTTAAATGTAAGTTGGAGTATGTCAGTTCGAGTTATTTGACAGGCTTTTCTAACTTGGCACACGTGATATTGAGAAAATATATTTTCATCATCATCATCATGATTTTGCAGGTGATAGGACCTTGTGCAAGGTCCGCCCGGATTGCTACCACCATCTTGCTCGCTAATCCTGCCGTGAATCAGCAGTGCTTGCAGTGTTGTCTTTCGGCGCGGAGTGTAAGACAGCCGGTGAAATTACTGGCACTTGAGGTATTCCAACTTAGGCCTCTAGGTTGGCAACGCATCTGCAATACCCCTGATGTTGCAGATGTTTATGGGCGGTGGTGATCTCTTACCACCAGGAGACCCACTTGCTCGTTTGCCTTCCAGTCGAATAAAAAAAAAATCAGCCGGAAGACGTCCACTGCTGGACAAAGGCCTCCCCCTTAGAACGCCACAATGGACGACAACTCGCTACTTGCATCCACCGTTTTCCCGCACTCTCACGATGTCGTCAGTCCATCTGGGGCCCGTCTCTCGAGTCTCTCGAACAAATTATGAGACAAAACACTAATAATATTATTATTTATTATTATTTTATCTGTGTACCTGTTTTTCTGTATCGCTTATTATTTCTGGTGTACAATAAAGAGTATTTGTATTGTATTGTATTGTATTTATTTATTTCAACATTGCACTTTGTACAGTCACCTTAGGTTTAAGTACAACCCTGTTTAAGGGCATACCAATATTAGCAACTTATACAATACAAATACAATACAATACAAATACTCTTTATTAGACTAATATGCTTTGAGATACAGGGCCCTGATGGGAGGCCGCTGCCAACGCTTCGTCTTCCGTGGTCGCCACTCGAATTAAGAATAAAAAGTAGCCTATGTTTTATTCCAGATGTCTAGCTATCATACCAAACTTCATCCAAATTTTAAATAATTTGTTTCATTTAAATACGTGTGCAGATTCGAATGTTAAAATACATAGATTGAATACAGTCAATAATATTTAGATAATAGCCCGTTAGTTTTACCTAGTTTTATTTTTTGTTTTAGGATATAGGACCTGTAGTGTCTAGGTAACGGTTTGGACACCCAAATTCGAGTTACTAACTTGGCTCGCCAGCACACCACCACTCGCTACGGCGGTCGAATGACAACTGCCGAACCGGTCCGATTGTGACGTATGCGCTCGAGACAAGGACGACAACACTACATCCCTTTTTTCTTTTAAATTTGATTAATTTGACTTCTTAACAACCCTAGTAGTTATACATGTATATTCTTATTTCATCTATCCTATAGTATACCCCGCACGCAGCTTTTTAACTGTGGGCTTACCATTAAAATACACCTTTCAGTTATAATTAGTGTAATTTGAATAATCAATATTAATTTCCTTTACTTTGTACGATTATGATCTAGTTGTAGTTAATTGTTCTTCATTCAGTTATTTTCTTCTTCCTCAGCAATCATTTCGCCTTCTTTTTGTTGTTCTCTGTTGTCTTTACAAACTTGCCATTTCCCTTCCACTTTTTTCAGATGCACCACGTTTCTCCTATACGTTTGTCCAGTTTCATCATTTCGAATTTCGATGTCTCCGCCTATGCTATTTTCCACAGTGTGAGTGTGCGTATCGTAGTTCAAGCTAAGTTTATTTTGTTTATTCATATTTTTAACGTATACTTTATCACCCGGTTGTAGGTCACAATTTTCCGCTTTCCTTTTTCTATCTGAGTATTCCTTCCCTTTTTCTTTTCTTTCTCGGTCTCTGTCCTTGACTTCCATGTATTCTGGTCTATAATTTACCTCTGTTATAGTGGGTAACTTATCTCTAAACTGTCTATTGAAGAACAATTCTGATGGGGTCTTTCCCGTCACTGAATGCGGTGTACTATTGTACATTGTTAAGTAGTCCAGTAAGCATTCTTTCCAATCCATTCCTTCAACTTGGCTTATCTTTAACCGTTTTAAAATATCTCTGTTTTGTCTCTCCACTTCTCCGTTCATTTGGGGCCAATAAGGTACTGTATTAAAAATTTTGATATTTCTCTCGACACAAAATGATCGGAATTCTTCGCTAGTGAACTGTTTAGCATTATCTGCTGTAAGAGAAGTTGGGTTGCCAAGTCGACTAAAAATTTCCTTCAGCTGGACTACTATATCCGTTGTTGTAATTTTACGGCATATCTTAATCTCCTTGTATCTGCTAAAATAGTCCACAACTACCAGTAAATAGTCACCCTTTGGGAGTGGCCCCATTAGGTCAATGGCAATATCTTGCCAAGCTTCCTCCGGCATTTCCCGGCGCTTTAAGGGATTTGGGGGGTTTGGTGCGGAAACTAAAGTACACCCCTTACACGATTTCACAAAATTTTCAGCGTCTTTGTCACACCTTGGCCACCATACTTTTGTTCGCAACCTGGCTTTCATCAATACTATTCCCGGGTGACCTTCGTGGGCTGCTTTCAATATCCGGTCTCGCAATGATGTTGGTATCACGATTTTCGTGCCTCTTAACAATATATCTTCATGGAAGCAAAGTTCGTTTTCGAAAACCTTGTATAGTTTTACTCCCTCAGTCCAATCTTTATGATAAATACCTTTCTTCACACCTTGTATTTCCTGGTCCGATTTAGAGTGATCGCGTATCTCTTGCAGTGAGACCGCAACAGGTCGCCCGTACTCGATTACTTGGTGGATATAATTGTCTCGATCAGATGGTATAACATCAGGTAATTTGCATAGTCTTGACAGAGGGTCTGCGATATTAGTTTTTCCTGGTTTATATATAACTTTGTACTTGTAGCATTGCAAACGTAATACCCACCTTTCTATTCGTGCGCAAGGTTTCGACTTAGGGCCGAATATTACCTCCAATGGTTTATGGTCCGTCACGAGCTCAAAGGTTTTGCCATAGAGGTAGACGTGAAAGTGTTCTACTGCCCATACGAGTGCAAGAGCCTCCTTTTCTGTTTGGCAGTAGCGACGCTCACAATCTGTCAAAGTTTTATGGCCATAGGCGATGATTCTGGGGCCTTTAGCGTCTATTTGTATAAGAACGCCTCCTAATGCCACTGGGCTAGCATCCGCAACGACAATGGTTCTGTCTTTAACATTGTAGTATCCTAGCGTTGGAATACTAGTAAGGCTTGTCTTCAAGGAATCAAATGCTATTTGTTGTTTTGTACTCCAAGTCTCCCGTAAGTCGGTCCGAGCGTCAGGTTTGCTATTTCTTAAAAGTTCTTTTAGTGGTTCCGTTCGTGTAGCATAGTCAGAAATCCACTTGCTCACATAGTTTACTAAACCTAAGAAACTTTGCAGCTCTCCTACTGTTTTTGGTGGTTCAAAGCATTGTATTGTGGCAACATATTTCTCCAATGGCTTGACTCCTTCCTGTGATAGCTCATGTCCTAAAAAACCAACTTTCGTCGCCCCGAATAAGCATTTGTCTTGTCGTAGCATTACGTTGTTCTCCCTCAAAACGGCTAGTACCCTACTTAATCTGGCATCGTGTTCTTTTCGGTCTTGCCCAAACACCAGAATGTCATCAATGAAGTTGATAACGCCTTCACATCCGATAAGCATACGTTCAAGGGTTTTTTGAAAGATCTCTGGCGCACAAGAAATTCCAAACATTAGGCGCTTATATCTGAATAGGCCTTTACTGGTGATAAACGTAGTAATGTGCCTTGAGTCAGGGTGAATTTCGATTTGGTGAAATGCGTCTTTGATGTCTAATTTAGTAAAGTATTTAGCGTTTTTTACCTTTGGCAATAATTTGTCCATAGTGGGCAACGGGTGGTTCTCTCGGACAATTGCTTCATTTGCCCGCCTCATGTCCACGCAAAGACGTACTTCACCATTTTCTTTCAGGATAGGCACGATCGGTGAAACCCATCTAGAAGAACCCTTAACCTCTTCAATGATGTCGCGCTGGATCAGTTCTTCCAGTTTAGCTTCAACTTTTGCCTCTAAGGGAATGGGGATCCTCCTAAAATGAGTAAATAATACCAGCTACAATATTTTATTCATTCTCCTTTTATTATCATTGAACAATAATCCTTAGTAATCGCATTATCATTGTACTAGAATCATTATTTATTTATTAACATTATTATTGTTATTTTAAATAAAACAAAAATATTTTTTGTAGTGCTCTCTGCTAATAGACGTAATATTTTACCATAATCAAAACGAAACATGTATGTGGATTAGGTATTATGAAAGTATGTAAAGGCATGTGCCTTAAATTTAATCGTACCTATAGGGTTGTGATACCGCTGCTACCGATTTGTCAATTGGTAGCTCGACCAAAACGTTATTAAATTTTGGCATCTTGATTAGCACCACACTGTTGATGTCCAAGTCCAGACCAATCTTTAAAATTCCCAAGGACATAGCTGTCCGTTTGCCGAGCAGGTTTCTTGTACCATTATCAATCACATAAAATATAGATTTTTCTGATTTATTCCCGACTTGGATCAGCGCTTCAAAAGAGCCTTTGACCTTTAATGGAGTGTTGCTGCCATATGCAGTAAATTTTATGTCCGGACTAGCTATTTGGTTAGACACCACTGCTTTGTTTTTCTTCATTTCTGTCCATGTTTCTGATGTAATGAGATTTTGTTTACAACCGGAGTCTACTAACATTTTAACTGTTACTCCTCCTATGTTGCAGCCAAACTCAACATCATCATCGATGTGGAAAACATAATTCAAGTCCTCGCTCTCTTTTTCTTTCTTTGGTTGTGACACTTGGTTAACCTCACGTTTATCCGCAACTTTGTTTTTCTTTTGGTTACTCTCTTCTTCGTTATTTTTACTTTCTATTTTTCTTTTAAACGCTTGTTTGGTTCTGCAAAGCTGTCTGAAGTGCCCTTTTAGCCCACATTTAAGGCAGCTTTTTTCCCTTGCGGGGCAAAGCGGGTCTCGAGAAGCATGTCTTGGATTGCCGCATCTGCCACAACCTGTTTTCCCCTTCCGATTAAATTCAAATCTTCCTTTGGATCTAAACTCGATTTTGTTGATGTCATGTGTTGGATTAGATGTACTTCCAAACTCTTTTAGTTGATTATTCACAGCCTCTAGGGTATTGGCTTCGACTATTATTTTATTCAGAGTAACCTGCTGTCCCATTTGTAGTATTTTCTTCCTTAACTCCGCAGATGAACACTTTTCCGTTATCTGATCCATAATATGTTTTTTTTTTTTTTTTTTTATTTATTGATAAGAAACAAACAGTCTTATACAGAGTTATCAACATAAAATTAAATTAACAAAATCTAGACCTATAGTTTCCTTAAAGGTTTAAGTTAGCAGACAGCTATTACAAGGAGAGAAATGATAAATAGAATTTAGATATGTACCTAATATTATGTAACAAACACAAAATCCAGAGAAAACAAATCCAGACCTTTTATGCATTCACTTCCCTGCCAGTGAAACTAGACAAGAAAGCTGACAAAAAAAAATAGTTTGAAAAATACTAACTAGTACCTAACCTAAAACATGGTCACTTGAAGGCCTTCTTCAGCATCTCAAGTGAACAATCAAAAATATCAACGTCCACCAGTTTTTCACTGTTATTAAAAATGCCACACGCACGCCTAATAAACATATTTCTAGCATAACATGTCCTACTTCGAGGTATAGAGAAGAGATCTTTTTTACGACACTGGCGCTCTTGCCTGCGGGGAACTCTGAAATTTATTTTATGTAATAGTGTCGGGGCGTCAAGTTTAGAATGAATTATTTTGAAAAGAAGAACAGAGTCAGTGGAGTCTCGGCGATCACTGAGCGTCTGTACTCTGAAATGGTTGCAGGTATGTCTGTAACTTGTATACTGTTCTCCAGTCCTAAAAGCCAATGACCTCATAAACTTTTTCTGCAGTCTCTCAATCCTGCTTATGTGAACATTATAATAAGGTTTCCACACCGAGCAAGCAAATTCTAGGTGACTTCGGACAAAGCTATTGTAAAGAATTTTGTATGTTAGAGGATTCTTAAAAGGTTTACTTACACGTAAAATAAACCCTAGTTGTTTATAAGATTTAGCTAACATTTTGTCTATGTGTGGGATAAATGATAGTTTGCTGTCCATGATAACGCCAAGGTCACGAATTTCTGTGACTCTGTTCAAAGTCTTACCTGCTAATCTGTAAGTATAATTTATTACACTATTCTTTCTTGAGAAAGTGATCACGTTACACTTATCTAGATTTAGAAATAAGTTATTGCTATTGCAAAAGTTAACTAAACTGTCAAGGTCCTCTTGTAATTTTTCGCAATCACTGGTGTCTTTAATGACTCTGTAAATTTTTGTGTCGTCTGCGTAAAGTAATATATTAGAGTTCTTAATGTATTTAGTTATATCATTGACGTAAAACGTAAAAAGTAAAGGACCTAAGTGGGAACCCTGCGGAACTCCGGAGCTGATTGATTTCCATTGGGACTGATAACCCAACAGAACCACAGATTGGGTTCGGTTTTCAATATAGGACTTTATCCATCTGAAAAGATCGCCATGTATACCAATTTGCCAAAGCTTAAGCATCAAAGTATAATGACAAATTTTATCAAATGCCTTAGCAAAGTCAGTATAAATAGCGTCAACGCTGTATCCATCATCCATGGCGCTGGAGATATCATTAGTGAAGATTAACAAATTACTATCGACAGACCGACCCTTGAAGAAACCATGTTGAGCAGGAGTAATATGTCGACGGGCGACTTCGAATAACTGATCGGTAACGATTTTCTCCAATAATTTTGGAAAAACACATAATTTTGAGATCGGACGGTATTTTTCTATATCCCGGCTGACTACTCCTTTGGGAATAGGAGTGATCCATGCTTGCTTCCATAATTTGGGAACACAGCCTTCTTTTAAAGATTTCTTGAAAAGTAAAGTAATTGGTGCAGCCAGAGAATTACTGCAGTTTTTTACTAAGAGAGGATGTATGCCATCTGGACCTGCGCCTTTATGTACATTAACTGATTTTAAGTATTTTAATACAATCTGAGTATTAATTTCAATACACCCTAAGTCAAACAGTGGTTCAGCGGCTGGGACTTTGAATATCTCATCAGATAGAAAATTATTATTAGGTTTCTCAAAAACTGACTGGAAGTGGCTATTGAACATATCACAAATTTGCTCACCATCTGAACTGGTCGTTCCCTTATAGTGCATTATTTGAGGTAACTTACTTTTGTTAAAGATGGATTTTATATACGACCAAAAAAAGTTTGGATATGTTTTTATTTTATTTTCGGAATATGAAATGTAGCTATTATAACAATCGAGTTCTAATTTGTGAGCACGCTTGCGTAATTTACTGAAATTTTGATAGTCTAATGGGTTTCCGTAAAGTTTCCACAACTTATGATATTTACGTTTATCCTTTAGGACATTACGTAATGATTTACTATGCCAAACTGGAGCGGAGGAGCCCGGCCGCACTTTTCGACGCGGGACATATGTATGAATCAAATTTTTTATAAAGTTATTGAACTTACTAATGCAGTCGTCCATATGCAAATTATTGAAGAAATCTGTCCACTGAATTCGTGATATTTCAATATTAATTTTTTCAAAGTCAGCAGAGTGGAAATTAAAAACAAAATATGGGGCGGGGTTTAAACGAGGTAAACAATTAAGTTTCAAATCAATAACAAGTGACCTGTGGTGTGCATCTTCGGCAGTCAATGGTGAATTACACGCAATTAAATTGCAATAACAGTTACAAAAAACTAAGTCAAGAATACGTCCGTTCGCATTTACAATGGAATTATATTGTTTAGTACCAGTGAAGGATAAAAAATCTTGTAATAATTGGGTACCAAAAGTATGTGCTGTCCCCAGATTTATTTCAGAATTAGAGTTGACTACCCAATCTGCCTCAGGTATATTAAAATCTCCAGTTATTAAAAATAAGTCATTTGGTCTGTCGATAATAATTTGCCCCACAAGGTCTACAAAGCTAATTAAGGCATCTCGATATTTAGGCCCATGCGGAATATAAATGCATGCAATGTTTAGAAAGCAATTACTATCATTAAGGCCAGCCGACAAAGTATCTATTTTTTCGCTCAAAGGCAGCGAGACCCAAACACAATCGCAGGCAGCGCGCGGGGGAACGGGCCAGTCGCGGCGCAGCGGCCGGCACTCGGAGCGCACCGCGACCACGACGCCCCCGCCGCGCGCCGCTCCACTCTCCGCAGCGCTCCGATCACAACGGAACACATCATACCTGCTATCAAAAAATTCGCGATCGAAAAAATCCTGCGTGAGCCACGTTTCTGTTAGACCGATAAAGTCATAGTTAGACTGAGATACCTGCGAAAAAAAGCTATGCGACTTAGTACGTAAGCCCCTGACGTTCTGGTAATAACCGCTTAGAATATCAGTAGCCATTTGCAGTAAAAATTTCATTAAAAATTAAGTCGTGACAAATTGATAGTGGGTCTAATAAGCAGAAACGAGTATGGCGTGTATTTGTTATGCATGAAACATGTCTAAAAAATGAAAGTAGTAGAACTGAAAATAAGTGTGAATCGGACGGTAGCATAATAACAGTGGCAATAAAGTACATAATAACATGAAAATAATGTGGGCGTCGATACGGAGTTCCTATTTCATACAAAAAATAAGTTAACCGTCGAGTTAATACACTGAGGAAAATAAGAGTCATTAAGCAATAATAATAATAATAAAGCCGTGGTGGCCTAGTGGTTTGACCTATCGCCTCTCAAGCAGAGGGTCGTGGGTTCAAATCCCGGCTCGCACCTCTGAGTTTTTCGAAATTCATGTGCGCAATTTACCACGAGCTTTGCGGTGAAGGAAAACATCGTGAGGAAACCTGCACAATCCTGCGAAGCAATTCAATGGTGCGTGTGAAGTTCCCAATCCGCACTGGGCCTGCGTGGGAACTATGGCCCAAGCCCTCTCATTCCGATAGGAGGCCTGTGCCCAGCAGTGGAACGTATATAGGCTGAGATGGTGAAGCAATAATAATAAATAGGGTATTTGGACTCAGCTAGGTAATAATAAAAAGATGACACAGCATTCGTGGCGTTGTCTATACATTTATGTAACCCAGTGAAAAATTGATAAATTAGTCAATTGAGACGTTTTAAGACAGATTCATCAGTGATGAGAAAAATTTTACTATTTTCATTCTTACGCAAGAATATTTTACAATCGCGAGTCCAAACATAGGCGTAATTATGTTCCTTTTTAAAGTCCCTCGTTAATTTCAATAATAACTTATTAGTAGGTGTCAAGTGATCACTTAGAAACAGGTTTGAAGCGGGTCCCGGCAACTCGATATCAGCTGTAGTCAGGCCGCGCCTCGCGCGCACGGCGGCTAGCAGTCCATCTTTACGAATTCGCTGGGTAAACTTGACGACAATGGCGGGTGGGCGTACTTTTGTTTGAGAATCGCTTTGCGGTGAAGAATATCGGCGAACTCGGTGAATCGTGTCAATATCAGTGTCTAAGAGTGTGTAGCCGACCTTGGAACATATGTTATAAAGTATGGATGTTAAGTTTTCTCCTTTAACAAACGGGATGCCGGAGATTTCAACATTATTCATTAACGCAAACTGCTTGATATTATTATTCTCGGTGGACAAACTCTTGATAGTCTCAACAGCCTCGGGTAGACTTTCGGCAACAGAAGACATAGTAGTGCACTTTACCTCCACTGATGACATTCTTTCCTTTAATTCGGTAACTTCTGATTTCATCAGTGTATGCTCGTCCAATATTTTTTCTGACAGAGAGGTAAGGGCACTCATCCGTTCATTAATAGTAGCTGCAAGTTCACGTTGCATGGTTTGCATGCTTTCGTTTTGTGCGGCACTAAATGTGGCCAGGATAGACAGTACCTCCTTACGGAACTCGGCTAGGTCCTTCTTAACGTTGCACTCGTGTTCAGGCTGTTTCCTCTTACGTAAGGTGATATTGTAGTGGGAATCTACATCGTTTAATTTAGAAAGATCAGGCTGGGAGCCAGCTTTAGGTGGCGTGACCTTGGTTGGCGTGCGTTGTAAATTCATGTTAAAATACCGATTAAAAACTCTTCGTGTAAATAACACAAGTAAAACTTTCAAACCGTCACTAAAAAAATTAAATTAAATGTTCAATCACTTTTACTGGACTGATTTAGGCTTTATTACTTAGACAATAAGGTTGAGAATAGCACTTGGTGGTAACATTCAGTCCTTGCAACTAAGCACACGTCCGCTCTGTTATGCAGCGAGAGAAAGGATGAATATGTTCTTCTTTATCCTTATATTGACATTTGTCAGCTTGGTTTCTTAAGCGTATGATGAACTTTTCAAATTTTTCATCTGGCTCCTGTTTAATCAATCGGAGTAAGTGGCGCTCGTACATTGTACTTTGCTTTGGCGTGAAAAAATCATCAAGTTTGGATAGAGCTACCGAGAAGACATCTTCATTCTCCTTCGCATCTTTTGGGTCTATGTTTGCTCCGGGTGTATTGTAGAATATATCCTGTAGCTCTATTCCTCCAAAATGGAGGAGGCTAGCTCGCTTCTTTTGGCAATCTGTGATCCCCGAAGCTTCTAGATATACCAATAAAGCCCGTTTCCAGCGCTCCCATCTTGCGCCAACTGATGTCGGCTCGCCTTCACATTCGAATTTTTCGAGTGTTAAATGTGACGCCATGCTTAAGACTGTTGGGGCGACCTGGAACCAATCAATCAAATGACTCAAGTTGAATATTTAACAACTTGCTATAGCTTCGCAATGTAGTGGTCACCACTTTTGTGTCAATTAAATGACCTTGAAACCTGATTAACAGTCCATGTACTAGTTTTATTTCTTTTAACAACCAATTTAATGTATCCAATTTATTTTTTATATATCTATATATTTTTTTTTTTTTTTTCTACGGGTAGATTTAAATTTACCCAACACTCAATTTAATGAAGCCATCTTTAACTTTTTTTTCGAACTCAATTTAATGAACAGTAAATTTACTGGTTTCATTTACTTTCAAACAAACAATTTAATGTACAGCCAAATTTCGGGCAGTTGTTTTTTCGCGGGTAAATTACCCAACGCTCTCAATTTAATGAACAGTTATATTTCCAACTGCTATCTATTATCGTCTGTATTGTATATCGGGTTTTCCACCCCACTCAATTCAATGAACAGTTTTTCTAAACTGGTTTTTTTCGTTCAAGTAAATTTTACTCGTTTACCATAGTAAGATTAGTTTTCGTCTTAATTTGTATAGAGGGCAGATGACTATTAATAAAAGTACCATAGATTGTTTATTTTGTCAACATCTATACCTATATGTAAACAACGGTGCCATGCTAGCGTACCTACTACCTACCTACCCACCGTCATGCATATATATCGTATATGTATGTATGTCATGTATATTTAAATACAATACAATACAATACAAATATTCTTTATTGTACACTAGAAATAGTAAGCGATACAGATAACGGGTGCACAGAGAAAATACTATATTCCAGCGTGAAGCTCTGTTTGAATAGGTATATTTACCATTAACAGATGTATTTAACTTTACTACCCGGTTCGAAATACATAAGTAGGTGGGCTGGTACGGGTGGTAGTTAGAAGGAACTGCCAAGTTAATATGCGGAAGAACTGTCATAACTTTCATTGGCTATCGTAAGTTCTCCGCGACTAATAAATACAGATATTTTGCAAAACAATATTGTTGTTACCGGTGCTGTTCACACTTCTTTCTTATGCTGCACGAGACGTTGAGTAGCTAAATGAACACGGAATAAAGTCTTCGTTTCTCTTTTTGCCTTGAGGACAGCACTTAATAACACAATTCTTTGATTGTATAGGTAATTAATTGACGTAGAAACTATCGCGGTTTTATTAGGTATAGTGACATACAGGCCATGTAGATGTAGCCTTTGTTTTGCATTGTTTAGCTCGCGTAAGTAATTAGCCAATAGTAACACTTCTCCCCCTTTTTTTTTCAACATTTTAAATCATATTATCTACTTACTTTTATCCTCGTCGCCACTTGTAGTGTCTAGGTAACGGTTTGGACACCCAAATTCGAGTTACTAACTTGGCTCGCCAGCACACCACCACTCGCTACGGCGGTCGAATGACAACTGCCGAACCGGTCCGATTGTGACGTATGCGCTCGAGACAAGGACGACAACACTACAGGACCCACTGAAAATCAGCGTCGTGGCCCCCTGCCCCGACTCATGCTGAGTGGACTCCTTTTTTGAGACAACTGCCACAATACACTTTTAGATTTAAGATATTTGTAAGCTGTTTCTTTTTTTTTGTTGTTGTTGTTGTTTCGAAATACATTTTATTAATTCATTAATTCCTTCATTCAAATCCGTCTAGCCGTTTTAGCGTAAAGGAGTAACAAACATACTCACAAACTTTTGCATGTATAATAATATAAGTAGGTTTTTATTTGTGTGTTATTTCCTGATAAGATTACACGAAAAATTAGTATTGTTCACTTAATTTGAATACAACATGCAAAGAGTGAACCTGAACCTACTACCCTCAAAGCCAGCCAACCGAACAAAACTACGAGTACGTAATATCCGGCCCCGCAAGTTGTTCGTCAGTTCGTACGTGCGAACAACTAAACTAATTAGTGTAAGCCGTGTACAGTCGACTGCGTTGCTATAGGAGTGTACAATGGAAGATAGTTTGAAAAGGTGTCTCGTGGGAACGTGTGTCCATGTTTTGCATTGTCTGATGATTGACTAACAAACAATCATCATCATCATCATTATCATCTTGGTCTATACGTCCCACTGCAGGGTACAGGCCTCTCAGAATGAGAGGGCTTGGGACGTAGTTCCCACGTGGGCCCAGTACGAATTGGGAAATTCACTCACATACATCATTAAATTTTTTCGCCTATGTGTTTAGGTTCCTCCCAATTCCCTTCTCCATGTCTAAAACTCGTCATAAACTTTAAATGTAATTTCGCAATTTTTTTGACATATTTTAAATAGAATTATGTGGATGACCGCCACCTATCAAGATGATGTTGATGGAAACTACTTTTATGTCGAGTAGTGCGGTGATGGTATTTAGCAGCCGGGATCAGCCCGAAGAGTTTATCAGAGCACTCCTCGTTGTAGACCCTATAGAAAACACAAAGAGAGCTAACATCTCTACGGAGGGCTAGAGGCCAAGCTTCCCAAAGAGTATCGGATCACCGATAATACGAGCCGCCCTACGCTGTAGACGATCAAGTGGGAGGAGCTGATATTGAGGGGCACCAGACCAAAGATGAAGAGCAATACTCCATGTGAAGCCGAATTTGAGCCTTGTATAGTTGTAGACAATGGCTCGGCATAAAGTATCGTCTCGCTCGGCTGAGAACCCCCAACTTTCTGACAGCCAATTTAGCTTTAGATGGTGAAGAAGCTGTTTGTTTCGTTTTTTGTTGTACATTTATATTTTAATAAAAAAAAAAAAAAAAAAAAAAAACATTTATTTCAGATAATTAAAAATCCATAATTTGTTAGTAACAAGGTTGACTTATAATACTATGTTAGTTAATCATACTCAAAATCAAATATTAAACAGAAAAAAATAAATAAATAAATATTAATCAAATATTAAATATTAATTATTATAAGGTGAAAATATTTGTTCTTGGACCTCTGGGTTGTGGCAGAATATCAGTGTTTTGCTCCTATGAGCAATGTTGACCACTGAGCCATGGCCCTTTTGCACTAATGCAGCGCACCGTATACCTTTACATTCCCGAATTTCATTAGCCCGAATTTCACTTGCCATACCAACGTTTGCCATAAAATATATAGAACCGTGCTTTTTTCAGGATTTTTTTAAATGTCATCATATAGAATGCAGTAGGTTAGGTTAGGTTAGTTTAATATCAACTCTGAAGAAATTACTATTTCAGAAATAAATTACTTTATGGCAAATGAAAATTCTAGAAAATGATACATTCGGGCATATGAAGTTCGGGCAAACGATAGAGAACTGCAGCGCACGAACTTTGGTGAAGAGCATGTCCTAATATTTACGTCTCGTCACTGCGATTCCGTACCGTTTCCGTATTTTGACAAGCGGTGTGGACGCTCCCTTATATTTTCGTTGGCCTATAAACATTTATTTATTTATATACATTCATGTCATGTTCATTTACTTAAAAGGCTAGTTTTATTGGTACAAATAAAATAAAAAATATCCTAAAAATAACTTAACTAAATTTGCCTACATAAAATAAAAAGAGAAACTAAAACTAAAACAAATTTATCTAAAGAGTACCCCTTAGGCAAGGTCCCGAAGATGTTGGCAGCGTTTCCTCTTTGAATAGCTAGGCTAATTCTTTGTCCGAGGAAGCTGCCAGCTCTTCGGTCACCTGTGACGTCTATTAATCTTTTTGAAATTTCTTCTCCTTAATATGACGAAAACAAAAAATACTTACATAGCACAAACAAAGGTATTAATGCATCAGGTTATCCGCAAAAAAGTTGTGATATCCAAACTATGTGCCCCCAAAAGTAATTAAACTTAAAGGGGAGGGGGTTGTGATGTAATTAATCAACCTTTAATCAAACCCTTGCGGAATTCAATTAGTGTAATATGTAGTTCAATCAACGTGTGGTGACAAGACACTGTCACAGAAAACAACATGGCTTCGCAAATACTAACATGACTGTGCAGTCTAAACTAACTACGATTTAATTAGATTAAAATGTGGTACACATCCATACTTATAAATGCGAAAGTGTGTTTGTATGTTTGTGTATTTGTGTGTTTGTCCGTCTTTCAGGCCGTAAAGAAGCGACGGATCGACGTGATTTTTGGCACAGAGATTGTTTATGGGCACGAGAGTGACATAGGCTAGTTTTTGTCCCGAAAAAATGCACAGTTCCCGAGGGAACAGTGCGCGATAACCGAATACCACGCGGGCGGAGCCGCGGGCAAAAGTTAGTTTGTATATAGTTATAGGTGTATTGGATTGACTAGAGACTTGAAAAGGTTATTTTACAGGTAAATTTTTCATACTAGCGGTTTCGGAAAGACCATCATTGTCAAGAATGTTCCGCGAGAAACTTGATAGAAATCCCCTTTTAAATTTTTTTATTTTTAAATATACCTACTCAGTGGCACAAAATTTGGCCCACCCTTTGTACAAATTGTCAGATTTTGCATAAATTTGAGGGCCAAATTTTTCTCGCCACTAAAAAGCTAGCAGAACAAAGTGAATCAGAAATATACGGGGTATGTATTAAGGTGATTTCTCGTCTCGCCTCACCGGTGGAAAATCACCATTAGACGAAAAAATAATTAATCAGTGATAGTACTCGTCCAACTGAATGATTTAATTACAATACAATACAAATACTCTTTATTGTACACCAGAAATAATAAGTGATACAGAAAAACAGGTACACAGATAAAATTACAAGGTAAGCAATAGGCGGCCTTATCGCTTAAGAGCGATCTGTTCCAGGCAACCTTTTTACAGAAAGAAGGAAGGACTAGTTTATAGCAGGTGGTGCATTAACAGTAGATCAAAAAATGAAAAAGCAACAAAAACACATCTACACATACACATCATTGCACATATATTACACGTCTAAAATAAAAATAATAATAGTAATATAATTACAATTATTATTATAATTATTTATTTGGATTTTTTCTTTTACAAACAGACTTCCAGACTTTCGCATTTATAATATTAGCGGGAAGGTGTTTCCGTGTTCTATTGAAATCCTATTCTTATGTAATCATATTTTAGACGTCCTTACTTATCGTTCTACTGAATAGAGAGGCAGTGATTTTCTTCGACCGAAATAGAGACATAATAGAGGCTTAATTAGCGAAGCCTCCGTGATTAACAACACAAAACATTATTAATAGAACCCACGAGAATCAAAGCTTGCAAAAAAAAGTAGTGGAACTGATATTTTTACTTAGTATTTTTGTAGCAGTTTGTAATGATTGAAGTATAAGTATTTTATGTCAAAGTATTGAAACATGTCCTAAGTATTTCTAAGTGTTTTTCTTGTATCATTAACGTCATATTTTCTACAGGTCTCTGATATAATCTGATACTTCATATAACTTCATAAAGTTCAAATCGTGTAATTTTATTAATATTACCGTACTATTACTACCACTAGCAGTCGATGACTTTGTTTCATGATAGACAACATAGAACCTTTTCGAAGGAAAATTCTTTACGATTTTCTTTGTTAATTAATGCGATGTCATTCTGACATTTCATTTGAAATCGCTCCATGGCGGCTCATGAATGAAGATCCTTGACCGTACAAGAGTCAAGAGTTTACAGACCTTTAGTTTTTTTTATCTACATTACGCAGAAGAAGTGAGTCGTCAGGAAGCTACATACAACCTAGAGCGAGTATGACGTAGTATTTTTCCCTGTTCTTTTATTTGCTCACGAAAAATATAAAGTACGATAGAGTATTTTATCCCGCTCTAATTTTCTTTCACGATTGGTTTTCCCAATCGTTGAGTAATGCCGGTCATTCCTCGTATTAGCAGCGTGCAGTTCGGCGTTTTGTGTGATTAGAAGTAACACTGTGTTATTAGGGGGAAATATGAACGTTATATTGCTTTATATTTTTGGGGGAATTGCGTCTTTTTTTTTATTCAACTGGATGGCAGACGAGCAAGTGGGTCTCCTGATGTTAAGAGATTACCACCGCCCATAGACACCTGCAACACCAGAGGGACAAACGAAGAGAGAACAAGTTCTTTAGGGTAAGTATGACATGACATTGAATAAGGTTTTAAAATAAAGTTTAGTTTTAGCTTTGCTTAGTTTGGGACTAGGTCAATTGGTGTCAAGTGTCCCACGATATTTATTATTTATTTATTTATTTAAAGTTGAATAAAGTTTTAAAGGTGGACTGACGACATCGTGAGAGTTGCGGGAATTCGGTGGATGCAAGTGGCGAGTTATCGTTCAGTGTGGCGTTCTAAGGAGGAGGCCATTGTCAAGCACGTTTTTCGGATGATGATGATGATGATGATTATATAAGTATACTTACATACACGCACCAATACAAACATCACGCCTGTATTCCCAAATGGGGCAGGCAGAGTACACGAAACGTTACCGCTTCGGAGCCACTTTTAACAATTAAGTCTTAGGTTTGACAAAACGGTACAATAGTGACAGGTTGCTAGCCTGTCACCTATGCTATACCTTAACCTATATCCTCAGTCGCCTCTTACGACATTCACAGAAGAAATGGAGAGGTGTAAGTATCATCATCATTATCCCAGCCTCTATACGTCCCACTGCTAGGCACAGACCTCCTCTCAGAATAAGAGGATTTGGGCCACAGTTCCCACGTGGGCCCATTGCGGATTGGGAATTTCACACGCATTGCAGAATTGCTTTGCAGGTTTGTGCAGGTTTCCTTCACCGCAAAGCTCTTGGTAAATTTCAAATGTAATTCCGCACATGAATTGCGAAAAACTCAGAGGTGCGAGCCGGGGTTTGAACCTTCGACCCTCTGCTTGAAAGGCGATAGGTCAAACCACTAGGCCACCACGGCTTCTAGTATAAGATACTTAATTGTAATCTATAATATAAAAATGAATCGCAAAATGTGTTGGTAAGCGCATAACTCGGGAACGACTGGTCCGATTTCGCTAATTCTTTTTTTAATGTGTTTTTAATGTGTTTTTATGGAAGAAAATACATAAAAAATACAACGGGGCGAAGCCGCGGGCAACAGCTAGTTATTAATAAAATAGAATAAAAAAGTTAAGGATGATGATGAAGAGTGATCCTACAAATAAATCAATAAAAAATATCGTCTGCCATATTAATAATCGTAACAGTGAGCAAACATGAAAAATCTCTTAGCCGGATGAAAGCACAATAGTCATAGCAATAGCAGTAGAAAGAGAGCGATAAAGTTTTAGTGGCACTCTGCGCTGCTCATAATACGTTATGAATCGGAGAAGTGAAGTGGCTGGCTATAAGAATTCTGGGCACTGGAAATTGATTTAGGTTCTTTAGCACGAACCACATGAGATTCCCCAACTATTAAACAATCTACCGTTGACAATTGCGAAAAAATTAGAAAGTAATAACAGTAAACAAATTAAAAGCGTGATTAAAAGATATTTTATGAAAGATATATTTGAGAGGGAGGGCACGGATGCACATTCAGACTTAGGTTATATGTAAAATAAAACACAAAAATTATGATTTATGTAATAATTTTACTATCTACTTGCATGTATACTTAGTCTAGTTACGCGTGAGCAACTCAGTCTTTCGCTAACCGAGGCCACGCAAAATCCTTAAAATTAGGATTAAGGACTCGATTTGAATGTTCTATGCTTTTTGTTTTTTGCTTGAAATAAACAGCTTAAATTTTGAATTTTTTTTTTTTTTGAGATGAGACGCCATAATTTTCACCCCAGCCTATCTCCCACTTTTGGGCACAAGCCTCCTCGATATAAATAAATATCTAAAAAATATGAAACCGGCTTTCTGGGACACCTCAGAGATTTTTTTTTATTCGTCTGTATGGCAAACGAGCAAGTGGGTCTCTTGATGGTAAGAGATCACCACCGCCCATAAACATCTGCAACACCTGTATTGCAGATGCGTTGCCAACCTAGAGGCCTAAGACTGATGGAATACCTCAAGTGCCAGTAATTTCTCCGGCCGCCTTAGTCTCCATGCCGAAACACAACAGTGGCACTGCTGCTTCACGACAGGATTAGCGAGCAAGATGGTGGTAGCAATCCGGGCGGACCTTGCACAAGGTCTTACCACCTACCAAAATCGAAAATACCTGAGACACGGATGCACAGAAAAACCAGAAAAAGATACCAGGTTTGGGAATCGAGACCAGGTCCTCAGCAATCCGTGCTGCGTGCTATAACCCCTACACCGCTGGACAGGAATCTAGACACGAATTTTTCCTATGCACACATATCTCAAGTTGCTTTTTTTCTACTATTCTACATAAGCAGCAGCACTTTTGATATGGTTTCACGGGATACCCGTAAAAGTAATAAATTTGGAGTTGAAAATTAAATATAAAATACAAAAAGACTCCAAATAACCAATCACCTTAGAGATCTTTAAAAATATAGTCAATCAGTCTCTCAAAGGGACGGTAACGCACCAGTCATACTCCTCGTGTATTACGGGACGGGTGTCCATGGACATGGGCAAGTTTCCTTCACCGTAAAGCTGATGATAAATGCGAGTCCGGGTTGGAACCCATGATCCTCTGCTTGCGAGGCCACAGGTCAAACCAGTGTAAGCCCAGCAGTGAGACTATGATGTAGGTACTAAAAATATACACATAAGCTATATATCTTCATACCAAATTTCACAGTGATCAAGTTGAGTTTAAGTATGAATATTTAACAAACAGAGCCTTCCCTCTCGAAGCTTCCCTGTCGGTATTGTACATGCTACATTTCGATGCATGTGCTTGGGAACTGTACGACCTTATTCTACTTGCTCCTTTCTTCCACAGGTATACCAGAAGTAGGCGGGGTCTCCACCCATACGTTGTCAGTATTCCCAAAATACACACAAAGCGTTTTCGCTCTTCCTTCATGAACCGCATAGCAAAAGAGTGGAATTCCCTGCCTGCGATTATGTTAATTTATTGAATCATTTATTGAATCAGGCGTTACTTTGCGGAGGTCCATATCAATGAACTAAAATAATTTCTTTGCTCACCCGCGACCTTAAGATAGCTAAGTCTATGCAAATTATGCGTCTTCATGCAGTTCCTCCACCTCCACACTGTAAGAACACACACAAATTACACAAACCCATCTATCACCACCACCACAACACACTGACGCGTTTCGAACTCAACAACAACAAACAACTAACAACAACTAGTCTAACAACTGGTAGCATGGTGTACGGTTGTGTCACTCTGAAGATGAGCTCTGGTTGAGTTCGAAACGTGTCAGTGTGTTGTGGTGGTGGTGATAGATGGGTTTGTGTAATTTGTGTGTATTCTTACAGTGTGGAGGTGGAGGAACTGCATGAACACGCATAATTTGCATAGACTTAGCTATCTTAAGGTCGCGGGTGAGCAAAGAAATTATTTTAGTTCATTGCGATTATGTTTCCTGAACACTACAATTTAGCCGCTTTCAAGTCTAGCATGAATGAGCATTTATTTACAAGGCAAGCGTGCTTCATCGCAGGCCTCATCCTCGCTTTCCATCAGGCGTGATTGTGGCTAAACGCAAGCATACATTGTGTAAAAAAAATCAAGAACTTTACAGGAATTGTGAAACAGGTTCTTACGTCTAAAGCTGGATTCACTACCTATCACAAAAAAGTGACGCCAAAATACGACATGTATACATTTTTCAATCAACATTTCGGTAAATTTTTAACCTCATACCAATTTGCAACCTTCGTTGAAGTATCAAAAACTCGATTTTCCTCGAAAATCCCGCGGCAAAAACATTATCGAGCAGCGACAATCCTTTTAGCGGACGACGTCATGCCCCCGGAGTGTTGTAACCACACTTTGTGTTGGTGATGGACGTTGGAAAAAACATCGATGTTTTTTCGATCCAAAAAGTGTAATAGTATCGATATTATATTGATACAGAGTGATATTAGGCATTGAGAGTGAAGTAAGTAATATGCATTGATTCTGAGTATATGTATACAGTATTTTTCAATATACAACTACCTAGACTGGGGGAGTCAGTGTGCGGTGAAGTTCACTTTACAATACATCAAAAATATTAATTTTTATTTTCATCTACTGCTTCGCATGATGGCACTATTTTTATAATTATATTAGCAAAAAAAGGTTGATGATTTCCATAAATGTTTTTTTTATTAGATTAGGGTGTTAACCAAATAATCGCGTTAGTTTGCTCAGAATCCTGAGTAGGAATGTTGTATTATACTTTAAGCAGATTGTTTTTAACACTATCATTAAGATGTTCACGAAATATTGACGAACTAGCAAAATATATCGACATTTTAAATCGAGTAATTTAAATACATCGATATATATTGTCCACCACTACACTGTACCCACAAACTGCGCTACAACGTTGAAAAAACCGCTTTCGGGAACTTGCCGAGTGATAAGTTTAGACGTAAATGTGAATGTGTTATTTGATGGCTCTTTTCGCTGGCGGTTATAACAACTCTATGCGGAAGGGAGGTTTTAGCAGCGCTATGTAGATACAGGATTATTATTGTAGATTAGATAGCTGTTGTTTAATGTTAGCTTTGTGGAAGTTATAATCCATATTAACATTATAAATGCGAAAGTGTGTGTTATAAAATATTGTGAATCTGTTTTAAAAAAAAATACTTCGTTGAGTATTTGTCGGATTCTTCTCAATAGAGGTTTTTTCCGAATTATTTGCTTGTTATAGCCTAAATTGAATAAAGAGATTTTGACTTTGACTTTTGTGTTCGTATGTTTAAGTGTTTGTCCGTCTTTCACACCATAACGGAGCGACGGGTCGACGTGATTTTTGCCATAGAGGTAGTTTATGGGCCCGAAAGTGACATAGGCTACTTTTTATCCCGGAAAAAATGCACAGTTCCCGAGAGAACAGCGCGCGATAACCGAATACCACGCGGGCCCAGCCGCGGGCAAAAGCTAGTAAATTATTGTTCGTTACAAATAACGGTTTTTAAAGAAAATAAAAGACTATCACGCATAATTATTATTGCAGTAGACACATTAATTTATATATTAAAAACCGTTCTATTAGACTACATTTTTAATTTTCATACAATTTTTATGGAATTGTGAATTTGTGGATGTGGGTAAGAGGATAACACAATTGAAGTGGAAATGGGCGGGTCACTTGGCTAGACGCACTGACAACAGGTGGTCAAAAGCAGTTACGGAGTGGTGGCCAAGACTGGGTCGAAGAACGGTGGGCAGACCACCGGCCCGTTGGTCGGATGACATCTGGCAGTCGGCTGGTAAACTGTGGACGAGACTAGCACAGGACCGGGCAAAGTGGCGTGAAAATGAAGAGGCCTTTACCCAGCAGTGGGTGGATGTGGGCTGATTTGAATTATGGAATTGAGAAAAACTAACAAAATGCAACGTTGCCAGTTCAGCAGGTATAAACGCTCTTAAGACAGTTTGTTTGTGATGCAGGAACAGTCCAGTTGTCAATAAAAAGATTATAACACAGGTTGTGTCCCGGTAACTAGTTGCAAATGGGTTGAACTAGTTTACGCGTCCCGCCTCCTGAGACCCGCAGTTAAACCCTCAAACAGACCCGCAAACTTCAGCTCCACGCTGGGAATTCAACGCCTACAATATTAAAAAAACAAACGATATAAAATACTTACAGTTGTTACTGTAGGTGTTTTTAAATTAATCCGGAATATTTTAAGGCTCATGGAGAGGCTAAAGTCGTGTTTAGACTTGGAAGAAAAATTGTGCTAAAGCTAAATTTATATGGAAACACGAACAGCGCCTCTAGTGGAACGTTTGCGATGTTCGTGTTTCCATACAAATTGAGATTTTAACGCGAATGCGATCGAGACGTATTTCGTAACCGAAAACTTACACTAAGGGCACCGGAGCTTTCTCCAGCACCAACATAGGGTAGTTTTTATCTCGGAAAATTGCATAATTCCCACGGGATAACGATAAACGAATTATGCACGGACGGAGTCGGGGGTAAAACGGCTAGCACCGTCGGCAGCAAGGTCGAACGTACAGACCTTGCTACTTGACAAATGCCAATGACAGTAGATTCAAAATCCCGTCCCCCTAGTACAGTCGGCCCCGGCTTTACGACCGTACGATTGCCGGCCCGGCGGCCGTAATTGGCCCGGTTCCGACTTCCAGCTAATTCCGCTTGTAATTTACGAATAATTATATGCCTTTATTGCCGAAATTTTGAATTACGTTTTATTTCAGGATAACGTGTGTAATTTTATGAGTGAATGCACGGGAAAGCACCAAGAGCTAGTAGACATTTTATAGGTGTTTAGAGCTGCATGGAAAATGGATAAATACTTTACTTATTTTATACTAGCTTTTTCCCGCGGCTCCGCCCGCGTGGTATTCGGTTATCGCGCGCTGTTCTCTTGGAAACTGTGCATTTTTCCGGGATAAAAAGTAGCCTGTGTCACCTTCGCGACCAGAAACTATCTCTATGCCAATAATCACGACGATCCGTCGCTCCGTTACGGCGTGAAAGCGTAACAAACAAACAAACTCACTTTCCTCTTTATTAGTAAGGAAAAAAGGATGAACACAAAAAGACAGATCTGGATAGAAAGAAATACGATATATGAAACGACTGACGCCGGGATCGAAACAGAGCTTATCTGAATAGATGGTAATAAAAATGTAAACTTTCAAAATGGTTTTCCTGTATTGAATAAAGATATCTTGGTTTTAATCGGTATGCAGAAACTAAAAAAAGTACTGCATTCTAGTCTCATCTGTGTCTTTAGCACACGAGGGGTTGTGTCTTATCCATCAACCATATCCATCAGAATTGTTAAAGACATTTTGTGATATTTTGTGTCTTGCCAATATGCACACAAAATATTAAATAGGTAGGATACAAGATCGAAGCTACACGCATCAAAAGTAACATAACATGTTTAGGAAGCCTCAAATATCAACGCTAAAAAATGTAAACCAGCTCTTTGACTACATTATTTTAGAAACGCAAGAATGTTTGCGTACTTGCTTTAATGAATATGGAATTATCTCAGAACACAATCTTTTATGGTAAACGCGACGTTATGTAACGTTAGCGCTGATGAATTATGCATGGAATGTTTTAGTTAACCGTAGTAAATAGTAGATTTTACAACGAGAGCATAAAACGAACCATTTTACCCTAGACGTGCATAGCCACCCGAGCCGTACGATGAGGGTGGACGGACACGTTGAAAGCAAAATAGGTTGAAATGCTCGAGTTTTAGGTACACTCTGCTTTTCACTTCGATGGCGAGGAAATTAAATAGCAACAAGTGGATACAATTGTTCAATTACTATGTACCTGTTCTTGTTCATGCATTACTATATATTATTATAATTATATTTTTTTAGTAATTTTTTTTTAAATACAGTGTGACCTTAGTCTGTGGACAAATGCGAATACTACTGGCTTAGCGAGATATTTAAAACCAAAATACATAGTATCATAACAATCAGTCCAATATTTATCGAAAAACTAACGGTTTTCAATGTATCACTTTGGAGCAGCCTGTGTATTTGGATGATCTGATTTCCATAGATTTTTTTTCTTGTCTAATTAAGCAAATAGCTATTTTAAGAAATTGCTAATTATCCATGGTTTCATTATTTGTCCAGAGGCTAAGGTCACCTTGTATGTAATATGTAGAAACTTCTTTGTTTGTTGCTCTTTGCACCTGATTGCCTTGGTCTTAGACGAAGATTTTACTTAATGAATCCAACAGAAGTACGAACTTTACGAGCGTGAGAAGTGAAAATGCATTTTGCTGTGTTCATAGGTTTTCAGAAGAGCATGTTACTATGAGACCTTAAATTTCAGTTGTGGTTACGTATAAATCCTGTAGCTTAAAGCGGCAATTACACTCCGTCGTTCACCTAATGCGGTGGCCAAATTTGTTTCAAACTACTTCGGCGAACGACTGTCGCCTTTACATTAGTCTGTCCGTCTCTGCGGTGGCCATATTAAAGTGGTGGCAGCTGTCACTCGCCGAATGCGGCCAACTACCGTGTTCTTTACACTTTTCCCGCAGTGTAATTGCCGCTTTATTTACTTGTTTCGTGTGAGTAGATAGTATAGTAGATAATAATAATAATAAAAGCCTTTATTCATTAAACTTACACTAAACATTTTCCTACATATTAAGTTTCAATGGATACCGGTTCCGAGAAGATTAAGTCTCCCTAAAGCCTTTCATAGAGTACGATCATGTGCCTTCCTTCTCCAAGCCTGCTATATTTTTGATGTCGTCCTCCCATTTACGACACTGTCTCCCTTTCTTTCTTTTTCCTTGTCTTGGACACCACTCAGTTACATCCTTCGACCATTTGTCTTTTTTTGTTCCTCATCATGTGGCCTGTCCACCTCCATTTTAGTTTTTTTTATTGGAAAGTAATTAAATAATATCTATTAAAAGCAGAATAATTAAAAAACAAAAATGTTCAGCCACATGCTTCGTTCCTTTTAGTTTTTTAATGCGTTATGTCTGGGAAAGTCTCGTTGTGGACCCTATCTTTCATGGAAACTATGTTCGCATTTTGCTCAATAGCTCACTCTCTGTACTAACGAAACCTTAAAAGTGCTAAAGCATAAACTTGGTCGATTGCTACGCTACATTTTCCTAATCTGTATGTTTATACATTAAGCTCGTATATATATGTTTGTATGTTAACACAGATCGGCGCCCCGCCGGCGCGACGCCTGTGTATTAAGACGGAGCGGTCCAAGACGCAACTTAGAAACTTGTAGCGTGTTAGGAATTAGGTCAGTTTGAAATCCGAGTGAATACATTGAGGGGCTGAAGACACTTTACTTAGTGCTGACTAATGCGTAGGTATTTAGGTTTTGGTGCAGTAAATGAAGGAAGTTGTTGTATGGAGACCCAAGCATTAATTCCTCAGTCGATGAAATTTTGCTTGGTTATTGTATAGTATGAGCCGTAACTAAAATATAAAAAATCCAAAAAAAAAAACACCTAAGTTAGGTATTTATAAGCTAAAAATCGTCACTACTTTTAAAAAACTCGTATCTCGAAATAGATAATTTTTCCGAGTGCATTTTATGACCTGGTTCAATTTCGGTCACGTATTGATTTGAGATACGAGATTTTTTCAAAGTAGTGACGAAACACAAATCTGTTTATATTAGTAATTTAATTTAATTTCTGCTGGGATATTTTTTTTTTTATAATTCATATATGGTTCCAATACGTTACATGAGTATGTCTATGTTGAAGAAAGTTTGAACGGAACATTTTTTTTATTTTTTTTATATATTTTTTTTTGGATATTTATACAATACTCTTTATTTATTGATACTTTATCATACTGTCAAGTTTTTTCGGGCTGAAGAATTACTGTTGGGTCCACTACCTTTATTTACTGCACTATTTACAGTAATTTAGTTTTTTTATGTCTCAAAAGATGGTGCTGTATTTTTTAAAACATGCTAACGTTAGGTTGCTTTAGAATGTATTTATTTGATGTTAATTTTTGTATGCATGAGAATAGGAGGAGAATTGTAGGAGAGTTGTAGTAGGAGCAAAAAGTTCAATATAAGAAGTCCTAACACACACCACCGACTTTCATTTGCCTGTAGGAGTTTGTCCAAAGGTTTTATTGAAAGCATTTAAGGAAGGTACTAACACCCTAGATTTATGGCCGTTTACTGGGAAAAAACCATAAATAAACATTAATTCGATTTTTAAAGAAAACAAAAGTCCATCACTAATAATTATTGAAGTAGATACATCCATACTAATATTATAAATGCGAAAGTGTGTGTGCTTGTATGTTTGTGTGTTTGTCCGTCTTTCACGCCGTGACGGAGCGACGGATCGACGTGATTTTTGGCATAGGGATAGTTTGTGGGCCCGAGAGTGACGTTGGCTACTTTTTATCCCGGAGAAATACATAGTTTACGAAGGAACAGCGCGCGATAACCGAATACCACGCGGGCGGAGCCGCTGGCAAAAGCTATTAAATTATATATTAAGAAGAGTTCCATCAGACTACATTTTTAATTTCCATCATAATTTTATGGAATAATCGAGAAAAACTAACAAAAATGCAACGTTACCAGCTCGACAGGTATAAACGCTCTTAACTGTGCTCATACACGCAACTGTTTAACCAACTTAATCACGGGTTCCGTGAACACCGTCTAAGCTGCGAGTAACGAACCCCATTCAGTGCAATCGTCAACTTTAAAGCTTGATGAGAGCTTTGAGCTTCAAAAATAACTCCGACCCAGTTGAGCGGCGGGAGGAAGTAGGTCGTACCGCCTTGAGTATTGGTGGAGACCTGAATAGGTATGCCGAGGTAATTAATGTATAAGATTTTACATGTATACAAGGTGACTTTGTAGACGAGATTGGGATTCAGAAACGCGGCAGTGTATTCAGCCAAGTTCAAAATAGTTTAACTCGTATGAACTGATTCTTTATACTGATGCTTCTATGAACTGTTCTTGATTCCTCCACAACTCTACTCTTCTTCTCTTGGCGTACTGACCGGTGAGTTTTCGGTGAAGTGTACGTTGGCTAGAAATCATCACACATGTGCCTTAGTGAGATCTGTTTAGGGAGTAAGTGCATGTTAATTTTAGTCATAGCACTAAGATTAATTGTATTATCTTTTGTACACTTATTTCTGTTTGTTCTCCAAATAAATAAATAAACTTTAAATCTTATATGTATATACATGATATTTTGTATCAAATCGGTTACGGTGGAAACAGCAACAGCATCACTCAAACACACAAGACTCAAAAGAATTAAGCCTTTCGAATTAGTGTAGTTAATTATGACGTAAATAATTTTTTTTGCAGTGCACAAAGAACACATACACATAGTGTCTTCCCGTTAAGAAACTAAGAACTACCAATGGTCATTTTCTTAGATCTAATTATGATTAGATAGTTTAAGTAAAAGATAAATTGCTTATTAGCCTAGATAGGCTAGATTGTAATGTAATAAAGCACTTTATTGAGCGCTTTATAAACAAATAAATAAAAAAATTATCAGTTCAAAAAAAGTTCTATCAAACACATAAACGTGAAATGAGAATCAAGTTCAATAATAATAATAAGGATATGCGTCATTGTTGACTTCGCCGACAAAAGAATTGCGTATTGGGATTGAATGCAAATTCAAGATTTGCCTTGCCTAGATTTTATTAACTCTATTATATGTATTTATCTGTTTTCTTCTCTAAAATTTGTTTTCTCGGTTAAAATTAGCCAAGGGATCAACGCTCTACCCAAAAGTCTGTCGCGTGTAAGTCCTGGCTCGTTACTGTGTTGATGGTGTCATTATGGTGAGCAAGTTTAATGGTTGTTTCTTGCGTTTGGTTACAGTCGGGACGCTTGTAATCCAGGTACGTCAGTTTTGGTTATTTGGCAGGTTTAGGAGATTTATTTACCTATTTATTTATATCAATTTGGTAGAATTACATATTGTAAACAAGAGCATTGTAAAATAAACAGGAAATTAAAAAATAGTGTCTACAATACAATTATAATTGCACACAGCATTGTGCACGACTTGTATTGTTTTCTATCGTTTGCCCGAATTTTATATGCCCGAATGTATCGTTTTCTAGAATTGTCATTTGCCATAAAGTAATTTATTTCTGAAATAGTAATTTCTTCAGAGTTGATATTAAATGACGAACGGATCGCCCAGTGGTTAGAGAACCTGACTACGAAGCTTGAGGTCCCGGGTTCGAATCCCGGCCGGGGCAGATATTTGTATGAATAATACGAATGTTAGTTCTCGGGTCTTAGATGTATAATATGTATTTATCTATATAAGTATGTTTATCCGTTGCCTAGTGTCCATAATATCCCCTAAGCTTTGCTTAGTTTGGGACTAGGGCAATTGGTGTCAAGTGTCCCATGATATTTATTTATATTTATTTAAACTAACCTAACCTAAACTACTGCATTCTATATCTTGACATTTAAAAACATCCTGACAACAGCACGTTTCTATATATTTTATGGCAAACGTTGGTACGACAAGTGAAATTCGGGTAAGTACAGGTAAACGCGCTTGTAGACGTCCGTCGCTTTGACCGGACAATAGACCGTTTTTTGCGGTGTTGTATGGCTTCGTCACCGGACAAGTGTCCGTCCATTGGACATCGTTCAATACAACACCGCAAGTCCGGCAAAAACATTGTCCGTTGTTCAGTCAAAATAATACACTTCTACAAACGCACTTCAAAAATCGCCGGTGAATTATTTCCACTCGTTTCTCACAGATTGTGATACTGTGGCATTCGGCACGATCCAATAAACGCGGTGTTGGATGCAGGTGACGTGACTGGTGTCACTAATGGAGTTGAACCAACAAAGTTGGGATGTCGGACGGCGCAGGTTGGGGCGGCTGACGGCTGGTTGAAGGCGTTGTATTAATTATATTGTAAGAAGCTATCTCACTAATATTACAAGTGAGAAAGTTTGTAAGTCTGTTTGTATAATGTTGTATACATTTTCATTGTACAAAAACATGACAATAACTATATCGAAAATACAAACTGAAATATAGATGCACAGAAAAACCAAAAAATTAAGACCGATCGAACCCAGGTCTTCAGCATTCCGTGCCGCGTGCTATACCGCTATACCACCGCTGGACAACGGTACAGACATGAATTTCTCCTATGCACATATCTCAGCTTGTTTGTTTCTTTATTTAGCCACTTGTAATCCAGTAACTTTGTCGCCTGAATGTATGGGGACAGTATGCGTCAAATCCGGTAGTTCTGAATTTTTGCAAAATTGTTTATGATGTTGGCCTAATGAATAATCCAAGTTTGTGACCTCGAACGCCGAACGCAACTTTGTCAAAAATCGAAAAAACCGCGAAAAAATCGATATTTTTTTCAAATTTTGGCGATTATAACCCTAAAGGACTAGTGTTTGAAAAAACTTTCTTAGAACGTTTTAAAGAAGACTAAATTTGCTACAATATGATACTAGAATTGTCTTTGTGCACACAATAGTTTCCGAGATTAAGCCTTTCAAAGTTTATCATTTTTTTGAACTTCGCAATTTAGGCAACCACAACAGCTATAACCTTGACGAGCTGCGGTACCAACTATTCGCCTGGGCTGCGACGAAAACCAGCTTCAATCTAGCCAGGTTACCTCTTACACGAGACTCTGCTCGATTTCACTCCTTGCGGACATACCATCAGGTAAAAACATCATAAAAGTAAAGGGCTTCGATATAATCAGGGTCCAAATTCATTCAGAACGACACAATTGCAAAAAATTGCGAAGTTAGTAAAAATGATAAACTTTGGAAGGCTTAATCTTAGAAACTATTTGGTCCACAAAGACAATTCTAGTATCATATTGTAGCAAATTTAGTCTTCTTTAAAACGTTTTAAGAAAGTTTTTTCAAACACTAGTCCTTTAGGGTTATAATCGCCAAAATTTATAAAAAAAAAACCTTTTTTTCGCGGTTTTTTCGATTTTTGACAAAGTTGCGTTCGGCGCTCGAGGTCACAAACTTGGATTATTTATTAAGCCAACATCATAAAAAAGTCTGCAAAAATTCAGAACTACCGGATTTGACGCATACTGCCGATGTATAAAGTTACTGGACTATTAAGCAGTAAATAAGCGATGACCGTAAAAGTAACAAAAATTTGGAATTGAAATAAAAAATACAAAAAGATTCCGAAAACCCAATCTTAATATGAAAATAACTATTAACAAGAGAAAGAGATGCACAAAGGCGAACTTAAATGCAAATGCTTAAATGTGTATTGAATCAGGAATTACTTTGCGGAGGTCCATATCAATGAACTAAAACAATTACTTGGCCCGCCCGCGACCTTATTATAGCTACTTTTACGCAAGATATGCGTGTTTTGTATTATTTGTCACCTGTGCTGTATGTATAACAATGATTGTAACGAATCAAGAGAGCAGTATCAGTATAGATGCATAATTCTTCCAAATGGAATAACAAATGGAAACCCATGTTGTGTCGGGTTAGAACTACACCTCTCCATTTTTTCCGTGTATGTCGTAAGACGCGACTGAAGATATTAGTTAAGGTATACCGTAGGCGAAAGGCTAGCAACCTGTCACTATTGTACCGTTTTTGTCAAACTTAAAACCTATAATTGCTAAAAGTGGCTCCGAAGTGGTAACGTTACGTCTGCTCTGCCTACTCCATTTGAGAATACAGGCGTGATGTTTGTGTGTGGGTACGTCTGAAATAACCAATATTCTGTCTTTCCAAATCTGTATTCGTGCAGACAACTTTTTTTCCTGCCATCAAAGCTACGCCAAGCTAAACCAAACAAAAAATCCGTAAACTTCATCCAAATATCACGTTTCTAACCGCAATATGCGTCAAACAAGCCTGCGGATTTGCTACAGTCTGAAATGGAGTTCTACGGACGTTGCTAGATTTTGAGGTTGCAACAATATTAAACACTAGCTCTTGCACGCGATTTTCTCTGTAGAGAATCCGTTTGTGCACCGCGGGAACTACATATATAGATTTCACTAGATAACGCAAACACCTCAATCCGTATGAAAACCAACCGTGTAATTTTTTTATATCTGCTGTAACGACTCAAGAACGAATTAGCGATGTGAATTCCCCGATGTCGATGTGGGGCCGTAGTTCCCACGAGCACCCAGAGCGGATTTTGAACTTCACACATACCATAGAATTACTTCACAGGTGTGTGCACGTTTCTTGTATTTCGAAAACTCAAAGGTGCGGGCTAGGGTTTGAACTCACGAACCTATGCTTGGGAAAAGCTTGATTAGGCCGTATAGGTAATTGAAATTTTAGGATACTAGCTTCAGCCACCTCAAAATTACAGAATGTTTAAATTTGCCCAAATGGCTTCGAGGTAAGTATCGTCGTGCTTTTGTTCTGCTCGACTTGGCGGGGGCACTGCCATTTTCTAGATTTTCCCGGATAAAACAAACCTTATGCCTTCCTTGTCTCGTTCATTACACCAAATTTCATTTGAATCAATAAAAAGAGCTTCTTTATAAAAATGTTGGCTTATTCCAACCAAACTTTTTCCCATCACAACAGCACGATTCCCCGAAGGCAAACATGTTGTAGGACATCGCCATCTTGGGCACAATAAAAACCGTTAAAACCGTTTGAGTCGAAAAAGGTCCATGGATCTACTTTATATGACACTAATGTTTACCTGCGGCTTTGCATGAGTGAAGCAATGGTTTTGCATTATATCAGCCATAGGAATAATGGAAATATTTTTTATTCGACTGGATGGCGGCAATCGAGCAAGTAGGGTCTCCTAATGGTCAGAGGTCACCGCCATCATTGCAGATGCGTTACCAACCTAGAGGTCTAAGATGGGATACCTCAAGTGCCAGTAATTTCACCGGCTGTCTTACTATACACGCCGAAACACAACAGTGCAAGTACGAGCACAAGCTTTACGGCAGGATTAGCGAGCAAGATGGTGGTGGCAATCCGGGCGGACCTTGCACAAGGTTCTACCACCTGCGAAAAGTTACGTTGGACATTTACCTCCCCCATAGACCTCCAGTTTTTCGGTTGGAAACGGCCTGCATCCACCGTGAACCTGCGGCTTATTAATAGTACTTTGATTTTACAAGGCAAGCAATGAGCGGTTTTATCGCTACAGTGCAGAGCCAGACCCACCCCATAATATGTCGTGTCTACTGATCCCGTTTTACGGATTTGTAAAATTCTTGTTTTTTATAAATTTTCGCTATACCAAGAGCAATAAGGCTTATTTTTCTGAAGCAAACTCGGAGAGCTTGTTGGGACTCACAAAAGAAACACAATCTTAGGTCCTTTACTATTTAATTTTATTTAAATAGGTTGGAAGTTCAAAATCGTGTCTTTTCACCCCGTTTTACGGTAATAAGAAGAAACAATTACCAACAACAATCTCACAATTCTCACACTTTCACTAAGTATTTAGGGATCTTTAATAACCTAACCTAGCGTTTAATAATGATAACGTTTCTACTTAGTGACTTGTTCAAAGGCCTATTATAGCACTTTGTTCAACTTAAGAAAGAAATCATTTTGCTGACCATACGGAGATGGATAAAAAGAATCGCTCAGGAACCTCTTTGAGCCACTTTAGCAGCAGACGATTTTATAGGGGAATAAAATCGTGCAAATCGACGATCCAAGATTGCGGCTAAGTGGGCAATTACGGCAAAGTAGCTGGAAGTGTGGACGTTGTTAACATTTTGACAGCTTTGACGAGCATTCAGCGTCCCGTATGCAAAGAATATCAGTCCTTGTACATTTCAATAGAATCTGACAATGTTCTACACGTTTAAGACACTCTAACGTGGGCAAACTTGATTATTATATGTCCCTGTTGTTGTGATTATCATCTAACAGGAATAGAAAAAGAATAATAGTCACGTCACAAAGCCTTAAGCAGCCCGGTGTTCATATTAGTAGGCTGGAAATGTCTACACGATTGTCAGATTCTATTGAAATGGAGTTTAGAGCTTCTTCTGGATTAATTTTGGAGCAACCTTGGCTAGGCCAGGCAATAAACCTAATCAGCTGTGAGGGTAATTACGGCAGAGTAGCTGGGGAAATGTCGACGGTGTTAACATTTTGATAGGTTCGACGAGTATTTTGCGTTCCGTATGTAAAAAATATCCGCCCTGGGATCTTATTACATTATTAAAGTTTCAGCTAAGAGGGTAATTACGGTAGAGTAGAAGATTAAGGTAATTTTTTCGAGGTATACGTGGGTCGACTATTAAAAAAACCCGAATACGTAATAAAGACAGTCAATAGACAATAATCCGATTTTTACGATACGATTTTTTGGTAACGCCAGAGACAATTTTGGTAAAACAGGAGACGCCCAAACTGTGGGTCATCATCATCATCCCAGCCTATATACGGTCCCACTGCTGGGCACAGGCCTCTTCTCAGAATGAAAAGGGCTTACGGCGGGCTTAGGGCATGCGGGCCCAGTGCGGATTGGGAGCTTCACGCGCACCATTGAATTGCTTTGTGCAGATTTCCTCATGATGTTTTCCTTCACCGCAAAGCTCGTGGTAAATTTCAAATATAATTCCGCACATGAAATTTTAAAAACTCAGTGGTGCGAGCCGGGATTTGAACCCACAACCCTCTGCTTGAGAGGCGATAGGTCAAACTAGGTCACCACGGCTTTTGGTAAAGTGTAGGTAAAAATAGTTAATTAGCCCACCGTATCTTTGCCCAAAGTGTCAAAGTCAGTGTCAAAGTCAAAATATCTTTATTCAATTTAGGCTAAGACAAGCACTTATGAACGTCATAAAATAAACTCAACGCAATAATAACTCAACGAGGTATTTTTTTTAAAAACAGATTCACAATATTTATAATTGATAACTATTTCGGTATAGTAGTTGATTGGCCCACCCTATCTTTGCCTTGGCACTAACTGAATCACTAAAACTGTAACTCGACCTACTTACAACGATCGATCGCTCACGAATAGCGACAACCCTGTGCCGAATTAATATTTTAGCGCCAGGGCTGTCACTGCGGGAATAAAAATAGACGCATTAAAAATTAATACGGCCGGCTGACTGCGGCTGATTTTGCCTCGTTTTTGCCGAGCAAAGGTGTTTTTCAAATATGTCGGTTTTGAGTTGGATGATGTTTTGAATGGTAAGTTTTTTGTGTGCACCGTACTCCATTTATTTTCACAATTTGCACACGTTTTTAAATGAAACAACGAAACTATTTAAAATTGTGTTAACTTCTATACAAAAAAAATAGTAAGTACGGCTTATAAACGTATCTATATAAAACTACCGCGAGACTCACTCATATTAAATAAATGTTCCGGATAACTCACGTCTTAAATCGAGTTTAGCTCGACATGTTTGCTCCGAAGAAGAAGGGCTACGGATTAGCCCGAAACAGTCAAGCTAAACTCGATTTAAGACGTGAGTTATCCAGAACATTTATTTAATATAAATGTACCTATAGGTATTTTTCTTCCATTTGTGTTTGAAATACCGAGAAACATGTACCTATTGTAATTTGACCGTTAATTCAAACCTTAAATTAAATGGAGTATAGCTTTTTCCGGGTACTCTCATGGAATAAAAGAAAATGGGCTAGTTCTTTGTAGAAATGACAAAAAATTGTGTGGTGCATTTCAATGATTATACCTAGTAATTTAGTCTGTGCTGCGTGTCTCAGATCCAAGTCAGATCATTCAGTCAATGATTGAATACGTGATTTTGTCAAAACAAGACATTAATGACATTGTAATAAGAACCATGGCACGCGTCATCGTGAATGACTCTACCTATAGATGGATAACTGTTATGAAAACAGATGGTCCCAAAGGAAGAACAGCGCCGTTCCCAAGAACGGCAATTCTTGCTGTTTTGAGACCATTTCGTGACATACTCCTTTTGTACTTTTTTAATATCTGCTGTTGTTATGCTACGCTATTTTGTCACGAATAAATGATTTTCATTTCTATTTATATTTCTAATAATACTGAATAGACATACTATTACTTATTAGAAAATGTTTTGCTTAGAATTGGTGCCATTATTGCTCGTTTGTGAATTTTATAACATTAAAAAATGAAACACGGTACGAGTAGGTAGTCGTATGAAAAAATAATTTGTCGATAGTTAATTAATTAAACTCACCTGAAAGGTTTTTTGTTCAGCATAATACTCGTAATGGTTTTCCTAGTATTGTGTAATTATTTTTACCGTCATAATTATTATTAAGGAAGGCTACAATAATTTATCCCAGAAAATACAATAGCCAAATACAAATAACTACGTAATAATAACTTTATTTCGCTTGAAATACGGTACAAGAGGTGTTAATTAAAAGACAATATTGGTTAACATATTTCACCATCATCTGGCATGCAAAATGTCATAAATTACAATTATAATTTTTTATATCAGCTACATCACAAAAAATAAACACAAAAAATATTTTCTTACCAGATTCAGTACTAATACAGATAATGTCAAATTATGCATCTGTTTCACGTGTCTCGTGTGTGTTCGATGCGTCAAAACTATATCACTTTCATACATTTAAAAATATAAGACAGAAAGTGAACATAACACGAGCCATCACAACGTATTGCTTAATAAATATCCCCCCATTTAACATATTATATTAGCAAGTGATTCAGTTTTGACACGTGGGCGTCACGTCACGACACCACATACCAATGTAAATACTGCTTTAGACTATTTTTACAGGTGTTAGAACCTTGTGCAAGGTCCGCCCGGATTGCTACCACCATCTTACTCGCTAATCCTGCCGTGAAGTAGCAGTCCTTGCACTGTAGTATTTCGGCGTGGAGAGTAAGACAGCCGGTGAAATTACTGGCACTTGAGGTATCTTATCTTAGGCCTCTAGGTTGGCAACGCATATTCAATACCCTTGTTGTTGCAGATGTTTATAGGCGGTAGGGATCTCTCACCACCAGGAGACCCACTTGCTCGTTTGCCATCCAGTTAAATAAAAAAAATACGTTTAGTTAAGCTTAGTAAAACAGACATGATGTAACAGTAACTCAACTTAAAGTTCACCCTTCCTTTCCTCGAATCAAAATGAATAAACCAACTTAACAAGAAAAAACACAAAACAATCACGATAGGAACGAAACGATCGCCAACTGTGAACTCAGCAGAAACCGGCGCTTCGGGCAAAGTGATTGAAAATCGACGAAGATTGGAATCGGTTGAGACAGCCCTAGGCAAAGTTGCCAGGGTTGTCGCAGTTGGGCTTAAACTTTGACAATATAAGTGTCACAGTGTAACAATTGCATTAAATCAGGGGTGCATAGAGCGTGGCCCGCTGGAGATATACGTGCGGCCTGCCAGCGACTATTACGAGTATATAATAAATAGCAAAAATGTAGAAAAGCTTGAAGGCTATTTGTTGGCATTTCAAAAGCTGTAATTCCTCTCCCTTCCCGCACTATTACACAAAACTTCATTTTTGTTTCGATTGTTAATTTTCGTGTTTCCTTTTAGCCCGCGTACCTGGGTCAATCAACTTTTTTACCGACACTAATCTGTCCGCGACATTTTTCAAACAATTGCAGATTTTTGTAATTAAACAGGTTTTTGTCTGTAATTTAATAGATGGTGTACATGAATACATGCCATCCTACGTAAGTTCAACCTATTAAACCGTGAAATATCTTGTTGGAAGTACGATTTTTTAGTAACGCCAGAGACAATTTTGGTAACGTAGGAGACGCCCAAAGTGTCGGTAAAATAGTTGATTGGCCCACCTAACGGTGCCGCGGTGTTGTATAAGTACTTGGCAAGTGTATAATAGTTATAATAATTACGTTTATGTCCTAATGTCTTTCAAAGTTATAAAATATATAATATGTTTCATAGTTTACAAATTATCTATTTATGTAGTCTTATGTATAGTAATAAAACTATAGTATATCTTTGTAGCGGTCAGGGTCACCATCGGTGCTGGCTAAAAGTCAGCGCTGGGGTGTTTATTATTAACGCTTCACCATTTTATGCTGAGCCAGTGTCCGATTCACAACTGCAATGATACATACTTTCCTCATGTTGTCTATTTTGTACTTAATACTATTGCTGTGTCTTGTGTTGTTCTTTCTTTCTAAAAGTTATGATAATTTCAGTTGTTTTTATTTGCTCGGGAGGTGCTTAACCTTTAAACCTAACCTTTTTTTTTGTTTTAATATCGATTCATAGCACTTAAATCCAAGTCTGATATTTAGTTTGAGGCTATACCAACAATACGCGTTGTATTCATCACCTATTTTTGACCCCCGACGCAAAAACAGGGGTGTTATAAGTGTGTGTGTCTGTGTGTCTGCCTGTGTGTGCGTCTGTGGCACCGTAGCTCTTAAACGGGTTAGCCGATTTGAATGAGTTTTTTTTAAAGCAGCGTTTCTAGCGATGGTTCTTAGACATGTTTCATCAAAATCTTTAAACTTTAAAGTGACAAAGTCGGCGGTTTTCCAACTTTTGGTTGGTTAGGTTACGTTATCGATACTTGTGGTAATCTTCGGCATTTCAGAACAGCTTGAAAACTAAATCGAAAATACAAACTGAAATATAGATGCACAGAAAAACAGAAAAAATATGACCAGCACTGGGAATCGAAACCAGGTCCTCGGCATTCCGTGCCGCTTGCTATACCGCTACACCACTACTGGACAACAACATCTATATTTCAATTTGTATTTTCAATTTAGGTTTTACGGGCTGACAGTGAAAGTAAAAATTTATAAATTGAAATAAAAAATACAAAAAAAAAACAAAAACCTATCTTAGCTTCGAAAATTTTCTAGTAAATAGCTATTAGTAATTAGTGTTTGTATTAAACAGCAATCCCAGCAGATCGCACCACATTAGCAGAACGAGGATCATTACCGAGCCGGCTCTAACTGCCGTTATTTAGTGCTGGTCAGTGCTGCCCTGTTCGAATCTAACTTACCACTTACGTGCTTCGGTTTTTTAGAAACAGTAATTACCATTATTGCAGCAAAAAGTAAAAAAATATTAAATTGAAAATACGAACTGAAACATAGATGCACAGAAAAACCAGAAAAATAAGACCAACACTGGGAATCGAACCCAGGTCCTCGGCATGCTTGGCATCATTCGGCATGTTTGGGGTGCTTGGAATGCCGAGGACCTGGGTTCGATTCCCAGTGTTGGTCTTATTTTTCTGGTTTTTCTGTGCATCTATGTTTCGGTGTGTATTTTCAATTTAGGTTTCACGGGATGACCGTAAAAGTAAAAATTTGGAATTGAAATAAAAAATACAAAAAGATTCCAAAAAAAAAATAATCATAAAAAAAATTTATTTTGCAGGTGGAACCTTGTGCAAGGTCCGCCAGGATTGTTACCACCATTTTGGTCGCTAATCCTGCCGTGAAGCAGCGGCGTAGTCTCGTTTTGTTCGGAAAAAGGGAGGACAAAGGTTTTCGAAAGATAAAACTGTCTCAAAACACAGACATTCATTGTCCCGTAACGCATATTTACCATAATTAATTCCAGGTATTGCAAAGTATTCCCAAAATTATTCTAATTACAAATAAACCCGCGTAACTCACCCAAAACTACATTTGACATTTCGGAGACCTCTCGCTACACTAGCGCCTCTAGCGGCAAATTTATACGCGGTAGTCCTCATTATTGCTATCTACTTTCTGCGTACCTAAACTGAACAAAGGAAAAACCGGCCAAGAGCGTGTCGGACACGACCAAAATAGGGTTCCGTAGCCATTACGAAAAAATTAAGTACTTAATATTTTTCTAAGGATTTCGTATTTTATACGGAATCTTCCAAGTTTAGGTATATTTTATACCTTACGCTGCTAGTTACTCATAAACTACTAACAATTCTCAAGCAAACTTAGCCGTTATAGTTTTCCTTGGAAGTTTGATATATGACTACCATCCTGAATTTTTTCAAATTTTTCCACCCACCGGTTTAGATTTTAGAGGGGGGGGGGACGCTCGATTTTAATGAAAATATACACTTTAAAGTTGAATATTTCGCAAACAAATTACTAAATACCTTTTACTACAACGATACCCCACACTGTAGGGTTTGACGCAGAAAAAATAAATCACCGCCACTTTACGTCTATGGGAGGTACCCTAAAAAAAATTGTTTTTGAATTTTTAATTGTACTGTTTTGTCGGCATAGTTTACCTATATATCCGTGAAAAATTACAGCTTTCTAGCATTGATAGTCCCTGAGCAAAGCCGCGGACGTACAGACAGACAGACACGGCGAAACTATTAGGGTTCCGTTTTTGCCATTTTGGCTACGGAACCCTAAAAAGGAAAGAAAAGGCAACCTCTCCATTAGAAGTTCAAACTTGACGAGTAACATATAATACGTGGCACATAAAAGAGAGATAAAAAAACTTACTTTTTTAAACGTTCTTTAGATAAAAATCTGTGAATCAAAATACTTTAGCTACGGATTAAAAAAAGCGCCATAAATCAAGAACCTTTACATTGCTTACCGTGCATAATTAATTATCGTAATTCTTCATTAAGATGGAGCGACGACCTGGCTAAGATCGCGGGATCGCGGTGGATGCGAAAAGCACAAGACCGGTCTGAGTGGAGAGCCTTGGGGGAGGCCTATGTCCAGCAGTGGACGTCTTTCGGCTGATATGATGATGATGATGATGATGAATTCTTCATTATCTTTTAAACAGTAAGAGTTAAGCCACTAGTGTCTTGAAGAAATGGACTTCATTTTTGACTGTTAAAAATGTTCCTTTAAAGCTTGTAAACTTTACTAAAGGCACTAAAACTTAAAACTGAAGTTTAATTCAAAAATTTTGAGGCCGTATTGCAGGAAAAAATAAATCTAGACTTAGTAGTTAAATCTGGCTTAAGCTTCACAGTTCCATACATTTTGACACTACTAAACTGAGCTTAAAACTAACTCGAGATTTATGTGTTTCCAGCAAGACAAGTAGCCATGAATCATAACTTTCAACGTCTAGGTTTTCTAAAAACTTTTTCTAAAATCTCATTTCCCTCGAGCAAACTCTTCAGTGCTCTGCTAAAAAAAAGCTCTTTTTTCGAACAACCTGATTGGAAAAAGCTTCAGCGTATAGCGGCCTTAACAGGACTTCCGGTGGCCATAAATTAAGCCGCGAAAGCCTCCCCGTGGCGAGCGCGGCACGCTCTATAGTGGATGTATATGTTATACACCCTGTAGCTGTATGAGCTGAAGATCGATGTTGAAAACTGTGTGCTCAGTCTAGGTATGTACATGTTTGAGTACAATAAGTTGACATACAAAGACAAAGAAGGGTAGACAAACTTTGTTAAATAGCCAACTTAAAGTTCAACATTCGGGACCCATTTAAATCGTGACGCTCATTTTTTTTCCCACAGATTTCATTAAATTTCTGCGAAAAGATTTTATATATATGCTTGATCCTAAAACCGCCCAAAATTGCCTTGTACAAGGTAATGGTGCCCCGGGTTTGAGAAATAATGGTTTTAGATTTTGGTGATTTTGGTTTTGGTGATTTTTTAATCTACTAATTTGTAATCGTTTCACACTATACTATATTTTGTGTTTGTTTATAAGTAAATAATGATAACCTCGCCATCTCAAAACATCTCACAACTAGAACAAGGCACAAACGAACAAAATAATTTCAATTAAACTCGAAACGTGATATTGTATTAATAATATCGTCTTCAAATGATAACGGTTCCGTAACAAAATATTACATCGGAATTATTCCCCGAAGTTGTATTAAATTATTGTGATAATTATCTTTCACGTAATGGAAACGGAACACCGCTGGGGGCTGGTCCAAGGGAGACTAGCGGGAATCAAGATTTTGAGTTAATTAGGTACAGTATGCAGGTGGTAGGACCTTGTGCAAGGTCCGCCCGGATTGCTACCACCATCTTGCTCGCTAATCCTGCCGTGAAGCAGCAGTGCTTGCACTGTTGTGTTTCGGCGTGGAGAGTAAGACAGCCGGTGAAATTACTGGCACTTGAGGTATTCCAACTTAGGCCTCTAGGTTGGCAAGGCATCTGCAATACCCCTGGTGTTGCAGATGTTTATGGGCGGTGGTGAACTCTTACCACCAGGAGACCCACTTGCTCGTTAGCCTTCCAGTGGAATAAAAAAAAAACTTTCCTGGGTAAGAAAATAATAATTGTACGTCACTTAAATTATCAGAAAAATAGGACATAATTAACAGATGAAGTGCGACAAAGTTCTAGAGTGCTAAAAAGTGTCGCACGTAACACGGAACTTTAACTGGCCATAATTTTAATCATTTTGTGTTTGATTCTCAATTTTGTACTTATATTTGTATACGTGTTCATTATTTTTTGATATTCTAACTGACTTGACAAATCTGACTGATGCAATTGATTGGACTTATTATAACATGTATTGTTGGGATTTTAACCTATTCTGAATAAGCTACTTTTAAGTACCTATTCAGTTATAGTTAATAATTTTTTACATTTTACATGTCAAGTTATGAAAATTAAAGAAATACGTGGGACGATCAACGGGTCGCCGCCCGGTTGGGCGACCCAGGCACCGCTGGGAGGATAGTGTTCATTCAGATCTGCGACGTCTTCAAGTCGACGACTGGCAAGAGGCTGCGCACGATTAAGACAGATGGCATGCTCTTGTTTCGGAGGCCAAGACCCTCTTTGGGTCCGTGAGCCAAAATAAAGGGTGTCCCAAAAAGGACGCAAGATTTCAATTTGCCGCCATTTTTGTATTTTAGTGCTGGCAATCCTAAAACAAAAACTATTTGACAGCTGAATGTTTAGGGTTTAGAAAAATGGCGGGTAGATAGAGGATATCGATGTGGAAGCAATGTGCTTTCAACAAGACGGAGCCACTTGCCACGCAGCCATAAACATTTTCTAGTCGTGTGATCTCTCGATTCGGTGGTCAGAATTGGCCCCTTAGATCTTGCGGTTTAACGCCTTTAGACTTATTTTTATGGGGTTATTTAAAGTCTTAAGTCTATGCCAATAAGCCCACAACCACTCATGCTTTAAAAGAGGAATCTCGACGCTGCATTGGAGAATTTCAGCCGCATCTATGCAAAATGGTCATAGAAAATTTTAACAAAGAGTGCGTATGTGCCAGCAAAGTATAGAAGGACATTTGCCTGGCGTATTATTCCACAAATAACCCTATTTTATGTATTTCAAGATTTTATACACAAATATATTATAACTAAACATCGGATTATATGCACTATCAAAATGCCAATATATGCATGCAAATATGCACTAAAAAAGGGCGAAATATGCACAAAATATGATTGATTGATATGCACAATCAAAAACCATTAATTATTAAGAATTTACATCATTTTCACATTATATTTATATTATGTATATACATATTTTCTATCTCTGCAGCTAAATGGAGACATGTTGATCGATTTGGTATTTTTTGATGAATTTTGATAATTTTTTTTCGTCCGAAATTTCATCAAAGTCAGGGTATTTTTTTTACTGGTGGCATTATTTCAACAAAAATAAGATCTTCGTAGATAGTTTGAACTTTTCGATAGCATAATACAATACGCCTAACACGTAAAACAACTGAAATAAGCACTGTCAACAAAAAGGACCAAAATATGCAATAACGCTATAAAAATAGAATTATATGCATTTGCTTATGCAAACATGCATATAATCCGATGTCTAATTATAACGAAGAAAAAAATGTGTTTTTCATCAATTTCCAATCTTGCGTCCTTTTTGGGACACCCGTTAGTTAGTGAACGTTTCAGATGCGAATGCGACCGCTTGTAACTTAAACAACCAAACTCTAAGTTCCGGGCTGCCATCGATACCCAAGTTAATTACAGCCGTTGTCATCTTTATAATTCATGTTGCGATGATAATATTTTCCTGGCCGGAGTACGAAGTTCAAGGTGCTATCTTTCATCGAGTCTACTTTTACCCAAAAGGGCTGGCAACGCACTAATTTTACTTGATTTAAAATAAATAATAAATAAATATCATGGGACACTTGACAACAATTGACCTAGTCCCAAATTAAGCAAAAACTACTATGGACATTAGGCAACGGATAAACATACTTACATACATACATACATACATAAAATCACGCCTCTTTCTCAACGGGGTAGGCAGAGACTACATCCTTCCACTTGCTACGATCCTGGCATACAACTCTCGCTTCTTCTACGTTCATCAATCTTTTCATGCATGCACGTCGGTTTAGAGTACTCCTGACCCGACTTTTCTTCAGAATGTCCCCGATTTGATCATGATACGTTCGCCTAGGTCTTCGTCTCCCAACGTTCCCATTCACGCTCGTCTTATAGAACACACACTTAAATATAGATTAATAAATACTTAAATACAAATTTAAACATCCAAGATCCGAGAACAAACATTTGTATTATTCCTACAAATATCTGCCCCGGCCGGGGTTCGAACCCGGGACCTCAAGCTTCGTAGTCAGGTTCTCTACCCACTTAGCCATCCGGTCGTCCAAAAGTGTTATTGGACTGTGGCAATGGGCAGGCCACATCGCTTGAAGGACAGTTAACCGTTGGGGAAGAAAAGTCCTCGAGTGGTGACCGCAAACCGGAAGACGAAGAGTTGGCAGGCCTCCCACCAGGTGGACTGATGACATCGTAAGAGTTGCGGGAAAACCGGTGGATGCAAGTGGCGAGTTGTCGTTCATTGTGGCGTTCTGAGGGGGAGGCTTTTGTTCAGCAGTGTGAGCTAATCCTCCAAGTGTTAAGCTCTCCAGGTCTAAAATTACCCTGCCAGTCTAAAGTGACTCTCCGGGTCTAAAATTACCCTCCAGGGCTAAAGTTACCCTCCAGGTTTAAAGTTACCCTCCAGGTCTAAAGTTACCCTCCAGGTTTAAAGTTACACTCCAGGTCTAAAGTTACCCTCCAGGTTTAAAGTTAGACTCCAGGTCTAAAGTTACTCTCCAGGTCTAAAATTACCCTCCAGGTCTAAAGTTACACTCCAGGTATAAAGTTACCCTCCAGGTTTAAGGTTACACTCCAGGTCTAAAGTTACTCTTTAGGTCTAAAGTTACTCTCCAGGTCTAAAATTACCCTCCAGGTCTAAAGTTACACTCCAGGTATAAAGTTACCCTCCAGGTTTAAAGTTACACTCCAGGTCTAAAGTTACTCTTTAGGTCTAAAGTTACTCTCCAGGTCTAAAATTACCCTCCAGATCTAAAATTACCCTCCAGGGCTAAAATTACCCGATTTTACGCTAATTTCCAGTGCCTACTGCGTCATAATAAACGAGCCCTCGTTGTGTCGGGGGCGATCACGTGGCACGCGATAAATTCTCACGCTACAATAACACCCGTCGACAAATGGCGAGCGGCGAGAGTCCGCGTGATATACGGGGCCGCAGATTTCGAATAGTTTCATATTTACCCAGTTTTGTTTAAAATGATAATATTTATGGGCGGAAGTTTATTTTGGGTTGAGTGAGAGAGGTTTTGGACAGTGATTCGGTTTTAGGGTTACATACATACAGTCCATAAAACGTAGGGAACCTTTGTGCTAGTGTCATCCCTACTAATATTATAAATGCGAAACTCTGTCTGTCTGTTTTTTTTTTTTTTAATTCTCTCTGTTACGCTTTCAAAAAGCAAAAACATTTATTTGTAAGAATACAGTGAAATGATCTTAAAATAAGTTTATTTTGTAAAACGGGTAGACCTTGCACAAGGTTTTACCACCTTTTTTTCGTTCTTTCATTCTTTTAGTTCATTGATAGGACCTTCGCAAAGAAATTCTTGATTCAATAAATTATCTACCGCGTAACTTATAAAAAACCTATGTAAAATTTATAATTTATGTTAATGAGTTGCGGATGTGAACAAACACGAACATAATGAAATTAAAAACAGATGAATGTGGCATAACCCGTTTATGACAAAAGCAAGATATTTTTTGCACGGTGGTTCAATCAACAGAAAGCGCTGACAAATTCTCTGCTAAAAAAGATTAAAAATAAACAAAAAGTGAACACCCATCCGTCATCGCGGCGAAACCGAAAACAAATTGACAATTAATCATTTTCTCTTACATTTGTAATTAATTAATAGCCATTAAAATAAATGAGCTGCCTTGTGACCTTACTTTGAAGGAATAGAGTTGAAAATGGTTTGGTCTTTGTTCCTGTTTCTTTAGCCCGGTCCTTTTGAAACAAAACGTATTGTTTCTTCGTTTACTGTTTCCTGAATATGAACTCTTCAAAACAAGGCGGACGTCGCAGGCCTTATTACACAGGCTTAAGGTTAGTTTTTGTACGGCTGTATACCTTATTTTCTTGGTTTTTCTTTGTCTTTTCTGGGTACACGACCTTTGTGTTTTACCTTGGGTCCAAATGCTTGTTTTCAATTAATGCTTGTATGGTATATACAATTCTCTAAAAGCTTGAACAGATCATGACACTTTACACGGTACAAAAAAGTAAAAACGGTAAAAAGGTTTCCTGGACCTTTACTCAGCATTAGATAGATCAAGGTTGAAGAGAGAGAGAGAGAAAGAGAAGAGAATGCATACCACTGATACTATTGCATAATCCAAAACTGTGTACCTGTAACAAAAAATCCTTATTAGTGAAGAATATTACTGCACAGTGGGTTTTTGATACGGTAAACAAAAGTCAATGCCTCGAGCAAAATAATAAGGCTCCTGTTGCAAAAAGACCGACATGAAACATCCTTTAGTCAGCTTTTCTTGCTGACTGTACTATCATTATTATTTAACTTTATATGTGCACCAAATTTCAAGTTAATCTGACCAACGGAAGTGGGCTTGAGTTGGGTCACAATGAACAAGCAGGATTTGACCCAAAAACAACAAATAGAGCGAGTCAAATAAAAGCTTCTAAAAAGTTCAACCAACTGCGTCATCGACAAGAAACTCAACGTTCTTTTTAATATCCATTAACATGAAAAATATAAGCACAAATAAAAAGCTTTCAGTGTATTCATGGACTTAATTCAGTGTCCTTGGCAGCTTTAATATCCCCTCGAAGGTTCAGGCAACAAAACACCAAATTTGCATAATAAGAGCTGAAACGTAAAAACTAATCGCCCTCCAAACAGGAGGTTCTGGGGTTTTAATTATAATTATTCTAAGAGATAGCGCCTGGTAGATTGGATCGGGAAAATGTCTGGGTTTGGACCTTAAGTTATTTTTGAGCTAATAGCGAAAACTGTTCTCACGATTTCAGCCTTGACTTATCTTTTCATGGCATTTATAAAAATGTTTATTTTGTTTGAACAAACCCTATTTAGTAAACTATCTATTTCCTTCAACGTTGTTAATATTTAGAACCGAACGTGTTTTTTTTAAACAATAGAATTTGTGTAATCCATGATGTGATATAATTTGTTATTGATCTATTATAAATTGTGAACCTCAATAGGTCTAGAAGGAATTTCATTTAATTTTTCAAAAAAGTATAATATGACAAGGACACTACAACACACCCAGAAAACACCATAAATGACCACATTTTTCGACGCTAGTGACGAATTTTAACAGTACAACTTTGGCCTTTGAAACCTGGTAACTCTAAAAGCAAAACCCCTTTGAACATAAACACAGTTATGTCAATTGTACTTTAACCTGTGCTGCTTGCAAAATAACGTTAAAAATCAGCTACATCAGCTAAAGGGCTCAACATTCCAGCCCATAAATGCAATACGCAGACTCAAGTCAATGCAGCCGAAAACGGCTAGCTGTCAAGGCTCGGATACCGGTTAAATTTCCAAACCGCTATCATGTACTTGGCACAAAACCTTTTCATTTTGGTTTCGTTCGCGAAACCATTATTTTTAAACCGGTTTTTAAGGGAACATTTCCATAAAGTTCTTGTCAGGTTAACCGGTTTACAATAATAAAAACCGGTTTATTCTGGCGCAGGATAAACGTCGCCGTCCGCCACCAGCCGGCCAGCTGTTACTCGACGAAAAAACCGGTTTATTCAGGTTATAGTTAACTTCTTAAAAACGGTTGCGTTCTTGCGAAAGTCCAGAGTTTAACCGAAACAAACCGGTATTTACCGCTATTTTATAAACCGGTTCCGAGCCTTGCTAGATGTTATTATTATTACTCTAAAACACTTTACAATCGAACTCCTCCACTGACGTAATTCGATCCTAAGTGCATCAAATAACGCACTTGCAATTCCAAACTCCGAGGGACGTGACAATCTGCAAGTTTGGTGGCAATCGGACCAGTTCCGTGACAATCGACGTGGCCACTAGATAATTCAGGTAGCGTTGAAAATCGCATTGCATTCCCAGAGCTCCAGTGCCAGGATAATAATCATGCTAAGAGAATGGTATATCATACGAGGGTCAAACTGAAAGTTCTTAGAAAATCAAAAACTGAGCAAACTAGCAAGTTATTAGTTTTATTATATCTTTTCAAAATAGTGTCCATTCACATCAATACACCGCTGCATCCGATGGAACCACTGAGAAAAGCACTTAGCCCAGTCGTCCTTAGGGGTCTCTTCGACGGCCTTTTGAAACGCACCCACTGCTTCCTCGGTGTTCATAAAAAGTTTTCCTCGAAGTTTTTCTTTTATTTTCGGGAATAAATAAAAATAGCAAGGTGCGAGGTCGGGGCTATACGGCGGGTGACCCAGTAATTCCACGTTTGACGTCACTAAATAGTCGATCGTTCGCCTGGCGGTGTGCGACGAGGCGTTGTCGTGGTGAAGAAGGATCCTACTTCGAGGTCGCTTCTCCCGAACTTTTTCCAATACAAGTGGCAAACAATTGTTAGTGTACCACTCTGCAGTAACTGTTTTTTGATCCTCTAAAGCAATTGTCGCATAGTGACCTGTCCTTCCGAAGAACGAGGCCACCATCTTTTTTCCCACGCTTCGACCTCTCTTCACTTTAGTTGGCAACTCCTCGAAAGGAAACACCCATTGAGCAGACTGTCTCTTGGTTTCTGGATCATAACAGTAAACCCAGCTTTCGTCACCCGTAAGTATGTCGAAAACAGCATTTGAGTCACCTCCCTTAAATCTTTCAATCATTTCACGGCACCAATCAACCCGACGGAGTTTTTGGGCCTCGGTCAAATTATGAGGTATCCACCTCGCACAAAGCTTCCTGACCGCTAAATGTTCATGGAGGATTTTATGCACTTGACTCATACCGATGCCTAAGCTTGTCCGAATCTGCTAATACGTCACTCTTTTGTCAGTCTCTATCATACGCTGCACAACACTGATGTTATTTTCAGTCGTCGCCGTAGAAGGCCGTCCCTCACGCAGATCGTCGGTGAGATTAGTGCGACCACGACCGTGCGTGCGAACTCATTAAACCAGTTGTAAATGGTCGCACGAGATGGAGCTTCATCATGAAAGGCCAATCGAAGTCTATCATAGCTTTCTTGTTGACTTAAATGACATCGAAAGTCATAAAAAATCATTGCACGAAAATTTTCGCGAGTTAAATTCATGTTGACGTGACACAGACAATTTTCAATTTGCCGCCAAATCGTAAAACTAATGACAAATGAATGAAATACATACTCAATAATATTGGCAAAGAGTTCCATTTTCAAAATTTAAACTTACTTTTTTATTATATTGTTTACAAGTGGCCAGTTCTAAAAACTTTCAGTGTCGCCCTCGTAGTGATAGTTGATGGATATATGCAAGCGATATATTATGTATATCACATGAACACGCGCATGCATGAAATTGAAATAGAAAGAAGAAAAAACAAAAAACATGTAGTAAATTTTATGACTTAAATTCAGGTTTTGTTCCTCAGACTTCGATTTTAGATTTCGGCACAGTTGCATGCGCCATAATGTTCATGAGACGACTGTCAGGCAGAAAAATAAATCGGAGGTAATGAATTAACCGATCTCTTCCTAACAAGTTGCCCACTACTAACTGGAAATCGAACTCACTTTAAAGTCACAGCAAAGTACACTCACAGTATCACTCACTTTTTTCGTATTATCTTATCACACACAAACACCATCAGGTTTTAATTACTACATTGGCACTGGTTTAATCTCATGTCAAGATTTACCGACAAATATACAAATAAATATCGATTAGGAAAAATAATTCTTGTTCCATAATATAATTAATTAATTTAGATAAAAATAATAGATTTTATGGTATATAATGTCACTGACAATTGTTACTTTAGTGAAATAGAGGTCAGCAGCAGTCTTCAAACACCCTTTCAAATTTATTAAAATCCCGAAATTTCTATTGAACTGCCAAATTAAATGGTAATCACGAGCAAAGCCCCTGGCAAGAACGAATTATTTATAAATGTATTGTTTTCCATTTACTGCGTCGTACTTGCAGCTGTAAAACAGTTTTGGTGTTGAGGCACTCCGGGATAAAGTGCTGAAATAATGGCATGTTTTATTTAATCCATTTCCATTGCAGTTGTGCCCACTGTGCTGTTAATTTTTAATTGGTTGGAGCTGAGCGTTTTATTGGTAATGCGTAAGCGTTTGTTTACTTCAAAAGTAGTGGATAAATTCATTATCATTGTCGTCTACTTAAGTCCCACAGCTGTAACTACTCACAGGATATGAGGAAAAGCCCACCAATACTTACGAATCAATTTTAATAAATAATAATAATAACAAATATCATGGGACACTTGACACCAATTTATTGACCAAGTCCCAAACTAAGCAAAGCTTGTACTATGGATACTAGGCAATGGATAAACGTACTTAAATATAGATAAATAAATACTTAAATACATATTAAACATCCAAGACCCGAGAATTTTATGTGTATTGAATAAATAAATGTCTCTCTCTCTCTCTCTCTCTCTCTCTATTTATTTTAATTATGTAAAGTCAAGGGCAAAAATATGTTAATACTTTAGTACCTAGTCTAGCTCGCTGAGCAACTCTGAGCCTATTTATAAGGCATTTACTTTAAGTCCGCTGCAAATCAGATCCGCGTAAATAAACGTATATACCGTTCCTTTCAATACACTTTCAACCCAAACAAAACACTTCCCTGTCAACGCTCAAATTCAATTCCGAATGAAGTTTAGAAACTCATAAGTGCGCGATTGAAAAAAGCGTGCGAGAATTCACGAACATAACCGAATTATTTCCAGTTTGATGCGCGTCGCTCCACTGTGCGGTGATATTGAATTTCGATCGCGCCTCATTAGCCCCTCGTTTTGTCCGCGCCCGCGGCGGTACGAACCAGTGTGCACTTGATTATTTCGGAGAAATGCTCGCTCTTTGATTGAGAATTCACTGTAAGATTGGGTTTTATTTTAGGTGGATTTTAGATTCGATATTCTTAGAAGCCGTGGTGGCCTAGTGGTTTGACCTATCAGCTCTCAAGCAGAGGGTCGTGGGTTCAAACCCCGGCTCGCAATTCTGAGTTTTTCGAAATTCATGTGCGTAATTACATTCGAAATTAAAACGAGCTTTGCGGTGAAGGAAAACATCGTGAGGAAACCCGCACAAACCTGCGAAGCAATTCAATGGTGCGTGTGAAGTTCCCGATCTGCGCTGGGCCCGCGTGGGAACTATGGTCCAAGCCCTCTTGTTCTGAGAGGAGGCCTGTGCCAAATGCTGGGCTGGGATGATGATGATGATGATTCTAGGTACAGTCTAGTGCAAAATTGTCTATTCGAAGCACTCACACAGCCTTTTTACGTCGGAAAAAGAGTCTATAGTACAGTCGCGATCAACTGTATTTCGGAACGGTCAAAATGGTCAAAAATATCGGCACATGCACTCTATTATTAAGTTCACGTATCGATGTTTTTCATCATCTTGGCCGCCCGAAATAACTGATGGCGACTGTACCTACATATTTTTGAAGGGTTCAACAAGTCCATATTTTATGCACTTGATTGTACCGTGAGAACGAACGTGGCAAAAAACCAATGACTCTCCTTGAGTATACGTACTCATGGGCAACTTTGGACATAAGTAAAACTACCGTGAGACTCACTCATATTAAATAAATGTTCCGGATAACTCACGTCTTAAATCGAGTTTAGCTCGACATGTTTCGGGCTCGATTTAAGACTTGAGTTATACAAAGAAAGAAAGAAAGAAAGAAAAACATTTATTCGTGACATTTTACAAATTAAAGAGGAAGACAAGTAAAAGGAAATCATTATAGCAATAAAGAGTTACAATACATTACAATACAATACAAATTTTGTCACGAAATGGTCCCAACTCAGCATGGTGTCAACCTTGCGGCCGACGCTGGTCTTCCGTTGGAACCATTTAGAAGAGTTTCAAAATTCATCAACTCAACAATGAAATCGACAATTTTTTTTTTATAATACACAAAACTAGTAATTTACAACAAAAATATAACTTAACTACACAGAATATAAATAATACACAAAATAATAATAATAATAATAATAAACCCATCGCCTCTGCCAATCTATCCGGAACATTTATTTAATACTCATGGGCAACGGTGATCTTTTTCCTATCAGATGACCCACATGGTCGTTTTTCTCCCTCTTATTCTGAAAACCAGCCAAGAGCGTGTCGGACACGCCCGAAATAGGGTTCCGTAGCCATTTCGAAAAAAATAAGTATTTTTTTTTAAGGATTTCGTGAGATCCCGTAAGAATATCGGAACAAGTAGCCTATGTTTTATTCCAGATGTCCAGCTATCTCCATATCAAATTTCAACCAAATCCGTCCAATTGTTTCAGCGTGAAGGAGTAACAAACATATGATACTCATTCACTCACAAGCTTTCGCATTTATAATATAAGTGAAGGGTCCACGAAAAGAACATTTTTAGTCACCTAAGCAACTTTTCGAGTTATAGCGGTTTGAAAGTTAGTCATCACGAACAATTACTATGGTTACCATTGCTTTAAAAATTAAAAAAAAATATATATAATGTTTTCAGATTATTTAATTCAATGGTAAGTCAAGTACTTTGTGAGCTCTACATTTCGAGATTAAAATCTTAATTAAAAAAACAAGTGACTAGACATGTTCTTTCCGTGGACCCTTCAAGTAGGAAAAGTAGGATTTTCATAATCAGTTTTCAATCGCAACGCTTCGACTCCAAATAAGGCGTTCCGTGGCAGCTACGAGGCAGAGAAATAAAATTTTACCTTCAGATATAAGTAAAATATTCAGCTCTCCGAATTGCCAGTGGGTTATTCATACACTCATTCGCTCGCCGACTGGCTTTTATGAAGTTAATTTATTGAATCAGGCGTTACTTTGCGGAGGTCCATATCAATGAACTAAAATAATTTCTTGGTGTTGAAGGGGAAGTAGGAGGCAGCTTGATTTATTTGTGGATAATATCAATAACAAACATGTAAAAATAAAATTTAAAAAAGAAATAGAAGAAAATTTTTCGCTTAATTTTTTAGATTTAACAATTACGAGATCAAACAATAAACAACAATTTAAAATTTATCGTAAAACCACATACACAGATGCTGTGATACCAGCATCATCTAATCATCCGTGGCAGCATAAGTTAGCAGCCTTTCATTGTTATGTACATAGATTATTAACTGTACCTCTTTCTAGGGTAAATTTTGATTCAGAGTTAAATACTATTTATCAGATAGCAACGTCAAATGGCTATACGAAATCGATGGTAGATGGTTTGGTTAGGAGGAAGCAAGCACGGATAGTGAATAGCATGCTTCACGCCGGGTTGCCTCCTCAGTCTTCTAACAAATATAGGTGTAGTATTTCATATGTTGGTCGTTTGTCTGATAGAATTTATGACATTTTAAAATCTAACAATGTTAATGTAGCCTTTAAAACTAACAACTCTTTGTACTCTAAACTTTGTAACCACAAAGAGAAGATGGATAAAGGAACTAAATCGGGTGTATACAAGCTCACTTGTAATGACTGCAGTAAAGTATATGTAGGTCAGACCGGGCGCAGTTTTAATACTAGGTTTAAGGAGCATGTATCGCCATGTAGGAACGGGCATCCTGATAGATCTAATTTTGCCAAGCATCTGTTGGAATTAAATCATTCTATATCGGACTCAGATTCGTATGAAGTGTTACATTACTGTGACAAGGGGTTTCGTCTTGATGTGTTAGAATGTATGGAGATAATTAGGTACAATAGTATGGGGTCTATTATTAATGAGCAAATAAATTTAGTGTCATCTCCCTTGCTACGGCTTGGGTCTAATTTTAGCAACGGTAGTTATTAAACATGCCTTGACAATAAATAAATAAAATTAAAAAATCAAGGTAGTTTTGTATCACATTTAAAATTTATTAATATTTTGCGGGTAGTTTTTTGTTTTGTTTGACAAATTAAAACAGTGGTGGTGGTTTGTTAGTCTAACAACTGGTAGCATGGTGTACGGTTGTGTCACTCTGAGGATGAGCTCTGGTTGAGTTCGAAACGCGTCAGTGAGTTGTGGTGGTGGTGATAGATGGGTTTGTGTAATTTGTGTGTGTTCGTACAGTGTGGAGGTGGAGGAACTGCATGAACACGCATAATTTGCATAGACTTAGCTATCTTAAGGTCGCGGGTGAGCAAAGAAATTATTTTAGTTCATTTTTATGAAGTTCCTTGTTAAAAAGCGGGTTTTAGGAATGGGAGCGAAAATGCTTTTTGGTCATGTTTGTGGAGAAAGTTCCGTTTTGGGATATCGCTGTTGGTATTCATAAATATTATAAATGTGAAAGTGTGTTTGTGTGTGACGGATCGACGTGATTTTTGGCATAGAGATAGTTTATGGGCCCGAGAGTGACATAGGCTATTTTATCCCGGAAATATGCACAGTTCCCGAGGCAACAGCGCGCGATAACCGAATACCACGCGGGCGGAGCCGCGGGTAAAAGCTAGTCACTTATATGAATGGAATTTAATTAAATAAAATGAAATAAAGGAGGATAGGTAGATTTGTATGGACTCTGGCCTAGGAACCAATAACGGCAAGTCTTATCATTGGAAAGGTTTTTTTATATTCAACAACGTTTTGTACGGCGGGCAATCATCTCGAATCGCTGTATAAAAACATATGAAAACGCATATACTTAAAACAAACCCATGATACAAAATCATCAACATTACAGGAACATACTTATAGTATCGAAAAAACCCACTTTTATACAGATAACTTTTTTCACACAAAGGATTTAGATTGGGGAAAAAAAAATATTAAAAGTTCTAAAACTTAGAATAAGCTATCCAGTGACATATCGCTTGTCCTTATTGCCCGCCCCACCAATTAACCCACCGTCCTTTGTTTGTGACAAAAATTCATATCAAAATACAAAAAAAAGGAAGCCAGCGCTGGTCTTCCGCGCCTATGTGCAGACACAGTCCGCAACTCCGCTCCGCATTTACCTCCCCCCTCCCTCCCTCTCCGCTCCGTTACCCGTCTCCGCTCCAATAGACAAGCAGCCTATTTTAAAATTCCCCTCCACCGCATTTCCTGTTAACAAAACTACATTGCTACTTGGAAAAAGAATGCCGTCTTCAGGACTCGAGCTGAATTCCAATAGGTGCCGTTAATTCTGGTAATCGACTGTCCAATTAATGGCTAGGGGCTATTTTTTTCGTAATTACCCAAGTTTATGTCAACTGAGTTGGCGAATGCTCGGGTTTAGGAACTAGGTCAGTGACTTTGGATTCGGGTGAGTTGCCTCCGGTTCTTTGTTGGTTCTATTTCTATCCATGTGGAAAGAAGTTTGTATGTATATAATGGAAATATTCGTCAAATGCGAGACTTGCAATAATTTCACATGTTGAAAACCTTCCAGTCGCTTAGACTATAGTGAGGACCAAGAAAAATAGACATACTTATTATATAACAAAAAAATACATGTATTTTATTTCACCATCACCACTTAAATATAATAAATACTAGCTTTTGCCCGCGGCTCCGCCCGCGTGGTATTCGGTTATCGCGTGCGGATAAAAAGTAGCCTACATTATATCACTCTCGGGCTCATAAGCTATCTCTATGCCAAAAATCACGTCGATCCGTCGCTTCGTTACGGCGTGAAAGACAAGCAAACACAAATACAAACATACAAACACACTTTCGCATTTATAATGTTAGTATGGATAATATAATTAATCACCATCATCATCATGTCAGCCGAAAGACGCCCACTGCTGGACATAGGCCTCCCCCAAGGCTCTCCACAAGGATAATATAATTATCACCTGACAATCCACAACAATTGACCTAGTCCCAAAGTAAGCTTAGCAAAGCTTGAGTTATGGGTACTAAGCAACGGATAAACATATGTATTTAATTATATAGATAGATACATACTTAAAAACATATTAAACAACCAAGACGCGAGAAAGTATTTTTCGTATAACTATCTGCCCCGACACGGGAATCGAACTCAAGCTTCATAGTTACATTCTCTAACCACTAGGCCATCTGGTCGTCAAAATTCAGCCATAAGACGTCCATTGTTGGACATAGGCCTTCTCCATAGACCTCCAATTGCTTTATTATTTTGTTTATTTTAAAAACAACTAACACAAATTCTCGAATGGCGTCCGCGGACCGGGAGACGAGCTGTCGGTAGGCCTCCAACATGATGGAGCGACGACCTGGTTAAGATCGAGGGATCGCGGTGGATGCGAAAAGCACAAGACCGGTCTGAATGGAGAGCCTTGGGGTAGGCCTATAGGTCCAGCAGTGGACGTCTTTCGGCTGACATGATGATGATGATGATGAACGCCAAAAGTATGATTTTTTTAACGTAATAAGTAATATTTTGACATACCTTTGCCAGAAACAGAAAACATAATTTAGCTGTAACTTTTGTAACTTTTTATGAATAAAGATTTCATCGTTATTGTTACCCCACGTCGGACTTAACAAGGGGTACTGAAAACCTCCCGCGACAACAAAGGAGCGCTATATATCGTCATCTCACAATTTGTCAGCGGCGAGTGGCGCCCTCTGCCATATTTACAATTCAAATTCAGAACGCGTAGATAATGAGAATTTGCGCCTTATTTCGATGATGCGGATATCGAGGGGGTAGCTTTACATTGCGGGTCTGTTATAGCTATGGATTTGTAAGTCGTCGATTATTTTATTATAGTGGAGGAAATAAAGGTAGTGGACCCCAACAGTAATTCCTCAGCCCGAAAAAACTTTACAGTATGATAAAGTGTTAATAAATAAAGAGTATTGTATAAATATCCAAAATAAATAAAAAATAGGATTTAAGTAAATACCTAAAGTCTTAAATCGTTAATATGTTTTTACGGAAAAACTTTCTTCACCGGACATACTCCTGTAACATATTGGAACAATATATGAAATATCAAAAAAAATATCTACTACTTTGAAAAAATCTCGTATCTCAAATCAATACGTGAACAAAATTGAACCTTGATGTCATGGTCATAAAGTGCACTCGGAAAAATTATCCATTTCAAGATACGAGTTTTTTAAAAGTAGTGACGATTCTTAGGTTTAAACCCAACTTCGTTGATTTTTTTTGGATTTTTTTATATTTTAGTTACGGGTCATACTATACAATAACCAAGCAAAATTTCATCGACTGAGGAATTAATGCTTGGGTCTCCATACAACAACTTGCTTTATTTCCTGCATCATAACAGCAATGTATTTTAAGATGTTCTTAGCGTCTATAGGGTTAAGTTATGAGAGGATCAAAGAAAGTTTTGTGCGATGTATTTATGAACAACAGATTTCAAGTCAAATTAAACAAAGTTTGTTCAAGTCAAATATTGTGAGATGCGAGACTTCAGGATTAGCGCTGTTCGCGTGTAGACGTTTTGTGAACTGATCGGGGTACAGTCAGTTCTTCTGAACAGTAATACCCCTGGTGTTGCAGATGTTCATGGGCGGTGGTAATCTCTTACCATCAGGAGACACATTTGCTCGTTTGCCATCCAGTCGAATAAAAAAAGATATCCGTATTGGAGTTGGTTTTTAGGGTTCCGTAGTCGAAACGACGATAACCTAACCAACAAAAAGTTGGAAAGCCACCGACTTGGTCACTGCAAAGTTCATTATCTCAAAATCAGCTGAACAGATTTTTTTTTTATTTATTTACTCATTTATGTTATACAAAAAAAAATTACAATTATACTTCGCCAAACTGCAAAACAGTTTGTTGGCGAATAAAGATTTTGATAAAGCATGTCTAAAAACCGTCGCTAGAAATCCTGCTTTGAAGTAAAAAAACTGAGCAAAGCTGCGGACGAACAGACAGACAGACATGGCGAAACTAAGGGTTCCGTTTTTGCCATTTTGGCTACGGAACCCTAAAAATGCGTCAATAAAAATTACCTAAGTACAAACCATTCGCTTTTCACTATCAAAAATCACGAAATCTTCCAAGGAATAAAACGTCAAACGTGCCTTAAAGTACGCCTTTTCCTTTCAAATTTCTTAGCAAGACAATATTTCCATCAAGCCTTATTGCCGTCTCCAAATGTACCGCAATATTGCCCAGTGCACGGAGTCACCCGCGCGATATTGGACAAAGTTATACCACAAAAACTTTCTGCAAATGGCTTGTACGTGAACAGCGCAAAATATGGAAATAAATACAATTTGTTTTAAACTAGCTTCGCATAGCCTCAACAGTAAATCATAATCATCATCTCAGCCTATATACGTCCCACTGCTGGGCACAGGCCTCCTCTCGGAATGAGAGGGCTTGGGCCATACTTCCCACGCGGACCTAGTGCGGATTGGGAACTTCACGCGCACCATTGACTTGCTTCACAGGTTTGTACAGGTCCTCACGATGTTTTCCTTCACCGCAAAGCTCGTGGTAAATTGCACACATGAATTTCGAAAAACTCAGAGGTGCGAGCCAGGATTTGAACCCACGACCCTCTGCTTGAGAGGCGATAGGTCAAACCACTAGGCCACCACGGCTTCAACAGTAAATGCGTTGTATAAAAGAAATAACCCGACATTTGCAAGTCTGATAAATCTTTAGGAGATTATGTTTTCAATTTTCTGAAGCTAATCTCTACAGTATATAAAAAACCGACATAGAGTTCCGTAGCAATTACTTTTTCTAAGAAATTTTGTACAGAGTTTTCCAATTAGGTAGCATTATAAGTTAGGCTGTTATTAATTCTTAAAATACTCCTTGTTAATTTTGATATATTTACTCTCATTATTATTTTTGGACATTTTCAAACCAACAGTTTAACTTTTAGAGGGGGTGAGGGGAGAGCGGCCAACGTTAACAAGAATTTGCAATTTATAGCAGAATAGTTCACAAATGAACTAAGTATTGATAAATAATCTTTATGATCTTAAAAAAGTTATTTAACGATATCTCACACTATACAATACAATACAAAGACTCTTTATTGTACACCAGAAATAGTAAGCGATACAGAAAACAGGTACACAGAGAAAAAAGTAACTAACACTATAAGGTAAGTCGAGAAAAAATCACTGCTACTTTACGTCTGCAGAATACACATCATCATCATCATCATCAGCCTACAGCAGTCCACTGCTGGACATAGGCCTCTTCCATGGCGCGCCACAACTCTGTCTTCACTCCCTTGCATCCATCCGTCGCCAGCGACCCTCTTAAAGTCAACCGTGCCTCAGGACGCTGTATGATTCCATACACCACATTTTTTTTTTAAGTTCTTACTAGCGTTTGCCCGCGGCTCCGCCCGCGTGGTACTCGGTTATCGCGCGCTGTTCCCTCGGGAACTGTGCATTTTTCCGGGATAAAAATAGCCTATGTCACTCTCGGGCCCATAAACTATCTCTATGCCAAAAATCACGTCGAGCCGTCGCTCCGTTACGGCGTGAAAGGCGGACAAACATACAAACATACTTTCGCATTTATAATATTAGTATGGATTTTTACCACTTTGTTTGTCAGCGGTCGGACAAACAGACATGACGAAAGTCAAAGTCAAAATATCTTTGTTCAATTTAGGCTACCACAAGCGCTTATGAACATCAAAAAAATCTACCACTGGTTCTGAAAAAACCTCTTTTGAGAAGAATCCGACAAGAAACTCAACGAGGTATTTTTTTCAACAGATTCACAATATTAATAAACTATATTAAAGGTTCGGTTTTTGCAATTTTGGCTACGGAACCCTAAAAATATTAATAGAAATCTGAACAGCTGACGATCCATTTTTAGAAATAACCGCCGCAAAATTATGTGTTCTCTCCGCTCCTAGCAATATGTAAAGTGGCGAGCAAAATAACTTTCGACATGCTTCTGAATGCGGGCAAAAACTCACTTGTTTGTGTACTGGCGGGCACTAAAGTGCACAGTGGGCAGCTCCCACACAGAGCGACTGTAAAACACCGCGCTTTGACAAGTGGTGCAGTAAATGAAGGAAGTTGTTGTATGGAGACCCAAGCATTAATTCCTCAGTCGATGAAATTTTGCTTGGTTATTGTATAGTATGAGCCGTAACTAAAATATAAAAAATCCAAAAAAAAAACAATTAAGTTAGGTATTTATAAGCTAATAATCGTCACTACTTTTAAAAAACTCGTATCTCGAAATGGATAATTTTTCCGAGTGCATTTTATGACTGTTACGTCAAGGTTCAATTTCGTTCACGTATTGATCTGAGATACGAGATTTTTCAAAGTAGTGACGAAACACAAATCTGTTTATATTAGTAATTTAATTTAATTTCTGCTGGGATATTTTTTTTATATTTCATATATTGTTCCAATACGTTACATGAGTATGTCTATGTTGAAGAAAGTTTGAACGGAGCATTTTTTTTTTTTTTTTGGATATTTATACAATACTCTTTATTTATTGATACTTTATCATACTGTCAAGTTTTTTCGGGGCTGAGGAATTACTGTTGGGTCCACTACCTTTATTTACTGCACTATTGTTTGTGTACTGGCGGGCACTAAAGTGCACAGTGGGCAGCTCCCACACAAAGCGACTATAAAACACCGCGCTTTGACAATTTACGGGTATTCGGGCAAGAATTAGCGCCGCTCGGTGGAGAGAGAGTTATGCTCGGAATTCTTTGCATGTTTATCTAAAAACTAGCTTTTGCCCGCGGCTCCGCCCGCATGGTATTCGATAATCGCGCGCTGTTCCTTCGGTATCTGTGCATTTTTCCGGGATAAAAAGTAGCCTATATCACTCTCGGGCCCATAAACTATCTATCTCCATGCCAAAAATCACGTCGATCCGTCGCTCCGTTACGGCGTGAAAGACGGACAAACATACAGACATACAAACACACTTTGACATTTATAATATTAGTATGGATATGGATAGTATATTAAATGCCTAAATGCCAAGTTTCATAGTTTTATCTTCGACAGTGACGAACTTCCACCATATAAACTTTCACCCCCTATTTTAACCCCTTAAAGCCTCTTTTTCGCGATAAAAGGTAGCCTATGTCCTTTCCCAAGGTCTATTCTATCTCTGTACCAAATTTCATCCAAATCGGTTCAGCGGTTTTGGCGTGAAAGCGTAACAGACAGACAGACAGACAGAGTTACTTTCGCAGTCAGTCAACTTAACAAAAAGTCACTTACCGCCGTTTGCCTCTGTATATGTATACGCATGGATCTTTTAAACTACGGATTTTAATATAGGCTCGTCATCCCAGCGTACATACATCCCACTGCTGAGCACAGGACTCCTCTCAAAATGAGAGAGAGGGCTTGGGCCGTAATTCCCACGCGGGCCCAGTGCGGATTGGGAACTTCACTCACACCATTGAATTGCTTCGCAGGTTTGTGCAGATTTCCTCACGATGTCGTCCTTCACTGTAAAGCTCGTGGTAAATTTCAAATGTAATTTCGCACATGAATTTCGAAAAACTCAGAGGTGCGAGCCGGGATTTGAACCCTCGACCCTGTGGTTGAGAGGCGATAGGTCAAACCGCTAGGCCACCACGGCTTTCACTTTCGGGTTCATCTATATCCTAATCCTTTTAAGCTTGAAGGAGTAACAACGTACGCAAAAATCACAAATTTTCACATTTATAATTACTTTGCATACACAACATAACTTAGATAGATAGAATCTTTATTCAAAACAGCATACAAAGCTCAAAGTAAACAGAAAATATACAATTATACCTTTTAACTTAAAACTTGTACCAAAATACCAAAAGTTCACGTGTTATTCTTTAAATTGAGAGCCCTGCGACGATGTCTAGAATAGGCGCTGACTCAGCATATACTGCAGTAATGATAGTCCTGCAGTGCTGACATTCTGTCAGAAACCCGTGGTGGTTGCTGTACAAGGCAATCAGTCTGTGCCTTTTTAATTATTCCATATGAAAGATTTACTTCTAAAAAAGAGACAAAAACAGTTCGTGAACTTCAAAGCTAATATACTAACTCGTAGGTCGGAAAAGGGAAAGCTCATCGGCCTCTAGTAATACTCTAGGCCTGCAAGCGCCGTGAACCTCCATTTATATTCACAGATGACTACCTTCCGCCACCACCCAAGGAGTCGTGCTTATGGAAATTTTATAATCTAACCCTCTTCTCGTCGAGGTTTGCACTTTTGATACAGAATAGAGACGACTTTATTAAAGCACTGCTGAAAATAGGACTCGTGTGTGATTTTGTTTTGTTTTCATCTTTTCTGAAGTGTTTTCCACCGGCGACGTGAGACGAGAATTGTTTGTATGGCGGATATTTTGACGTTGCCTGTTTGTATTCTACTGGAAGGAAAACGAGCGAGTGAGTCTCCTGGTGGTAAGAGATCACCACCGTTTATAAACATCTGCAACACCAGGGGTATTGCAGATGCGTTGCCAACCTAGAGGCCTAAGATGGGATACCTCAAGTGCCAGTAATTTCACCGGCTGTCTTACTGTCCACGCCAAAACAACAGTGCAAGCACTAGTACTTCACGGCAGGATTAGCGAGCAAGATGGTGTTAGCAATCGGGCGGATCTTGCACAAGGTAATACCACCCGCAAAACCTGCACCTGACTTTGACTTTGAGAGCCAAAAAGTTCTCGAATGGAGACTGCAGATCGGCAAGCGCTGCGTGGTACGTCCACCAACGAGATGGACAGATGACTTAGTTACAGCTAGTTCGCAGTGGATGCAGGCCGCCGAAGCAACTGGAGGTCTATGGGGGAGGCCTATGTCCAACAGTGGACGTCCTACGGTTGATATGATGATGACGTTAAGGAATAATAAAATTTCTGTCGCAGATAATGAATAGCAAAACTGAAGTGGCGGTGGGCGGGGCACATTGCTCGCAGGACCGATGGCCGATGGGGTCAGAAGGTTCTCGATTGGCGTCCGCGGACCGGGAGACGAGCTGTCGGTAGGCCTCCAACAACAACATGGTGGTTTTCCAGATGATAGGACCTTGTGCAAGGTCTGCCCGGATCGCTACCACCATATTGCTCGCTAATCTTTCCGTGAAGCAGCAGTGCTTGCACTGTTGTGTTTCAGCGTGGAGTGTAAGACAGCCGGTGAAATTACTGGCACTTGAGGTATCTTCTTTTAGGCTTCTAAGTCGGCAACGCATTTGCAATCCCCTGGTGTTGCAGGTGTCTATGGGCAGTGGTGATCTCTTACTATCAGTAGACCCACTTGCTCGTTTGCCATCCAGTCGAAAAAAAAATGGTTAAAATCGTGGGTGGGATCGCGGTGGATTTGAAAGCACAAGATCGCTCTGAGTGAAGAGCCTTGGGGGAGGCCTACGACAAGCAGTGGTCTAGTGTCAAGCAGTGGTAGTTTCGTCTGACATGATGATGATGATGAGAAAATGGGGTAACCGGTGGATGCAAGTGGCACGTTGTCGTTCTAAAAGGGAGGCTTTTGTTCAGCAGTAGACGTCTTCTGGCTGAAGATGATGAGATGATGATAATGATGATGACAGAGTAGATACAAGTGGCAGGCTAAGGCCCATTCCGGGTTGCTGAGGCGCCGAAGTTACTTAATAAAAAGACTTGACAACTTTTCAAAAGCTTTAGACATCCATCTCCGTCAGATAACATTCTTTGGAAAATAACGATTTCCTACCGACCGAATAAAACTCACGGAAACCATTAGTTACTCAGACTGGTGAGAGAAGCGTTTAAAATTCAGGAATTCAAAAACTGAAACCGTCAGGATAGGTTCAGATTGTCAAGTGTCTGGAATTCAATGAATTCGTTATTTAGATTTCTTCTTGGGGCGTTTTGAAAGCGTGGAGAGACGCAGTGAGTGTTGTTTTGTTTGGATTCAATTGTAAGTAAGAACGTGCAAGAATGATAGGACAGAGCAACAGTACCACTATCATGAATTTACAGTGACCGTACTCGATAGCAACGGCGTAAATTATTTGCATGGAGAATTGTACATACAGCGCCTCTACAAATTTAATTTACGCCGTCGCTATCGAATACATCACTGTAAACTGATGGTAGTGGTATAGGGCTACTAAGAAACTTGAAACTCGAAGTTCGTATCGTGCGGTCCCTCTCGCTCTCGTATTAAATAGTATGTGTCAGAGGGACCGCATGACACTAACTTCGAGTTTCAAGTTTCTTAGTAGCCAGCATGACTTGAAATTTAGTATGCAATTGTAGTTTGGGTGGCAATGCAAGTACAGTCAAGAAAAAGTACAATCAGCTGAAACTGAGCAAATCAACTGTTTATCACTGAATCGGTCGGCTGGCTTTTTTTTATTCGGCTAGATGGCAAACGAGCAAATGGGTCTCCTGATGGTAAGAGATCACCACAGCCCATAGACACCTGCAACACCAGGGGGATTGCAGATGCGTTGCCGACCAAGCGGCCTAAGATGGGATACCTCAAGTGCCAGTAATTTCACCGGCTGTCTTACTGTCCACGCCGAAACATAACAGTGCAATCACTGCTGCTTCACGGCAGGATTAGCGAGTTAGATGGTGGTAGGAGGTGTGATCCGGGCGGATCTTGCACAAGGTCCTACAACCTGCAAAACCTGCATCTGACTTTGACTTTGAGAGCCGAAAAGTCCTCGAATGGAGACTGCAGATCGGCAAGCGCTGCATGGGACGTCCACCAACGAGATGGACAGATGTTAGAGCTGCAGCAGTGGATGCAGGCCGCTTCCAACCGAAGCAACTGGAGGTCTATGGGGGAGGCCTATCCAACAGTGGACGTCCTACGGCTGGATATGATGATGACGTTAAGGAAAGAAATTTTCGCAGAAAATGGGGCAATGAATGAATAGTAAAACTGAAGTGGCAATGGGCGGCGCACATAGTTTAGTACTTTAGTTTAGTAGTTTGGGTAACAATGCAAGTACAGTCAGCTGAAACTGAGAAAGTGAACTGCTTATCACTAAATCGGTCGGCTGGCTGGATTGAAAAACGTTCTTTTCCAAGCATTACTTTCCGGAAATTCAGTAACTAGGACACATCCCAAACAAACAATGTTTTTAATAAGACTTTTGCTGCAAAACATCCTGCTAATATCAATATTGTACTAAAAGCTTTCCGATGTGCGTACGCCGTAATAAACACGAGCTCAAACATTTTTCTGATGTACAGAGAAATATGAGTATTTAGACTTCTAAATCATGAAAATATTACTCGTAAATAATGGTGTAGGAAGAAGAAGGAATCGCCGGAAAGAAGGATCTTTGTCGGTTCAATATTGCCTTCTAGTAAATATTGGACTAATTCACACAGAAAATATAATAAGGATAATTAAATTGGTAAAGGCTATCGTTCCCATTCATGGAATTTAATTAACACTGTCTTCAAATTGTTTGGCTTAAGTTACATTGCAATTAGAACAGATAAAAAAAATAGTAAAAAAAATTCGAACTATAATATTCTGTTGCGTAAATCTGTTAAAAGGTAGTGACCTCGGACGTGGTTTGACCAAATGGCTTCTCAAGAGAAGGAGCACGTGTTTTTCATGAACCTATAGAATACCAATAGAACACATATGATACACAAACACACGTGTCACATCACACATTTCATATTTTTCGCTTGATCCCTTTTATGGATAAGTTCGCCTTTAAACTCTTTTTTTTTTGTTTTCTTTTTGTATTATTTTGTGTTTTACAAAATAAAACAATCACATTGGTTTTACTCACTAAAGCCAACGATTACAATTTCATGTAATAATAAATTTTAATTTCATGCAATCCATACTAATATTATAAATGCAAAAGTGTGTTTGTATGTTTATTCGTTTGTATGTTTGTGTGTTTGTCCGTCTTTCACGCCGTAACGGAGCGACGGATGGATGTGATTTTTGGCATAGACCTAGTTTATGGGCCCGAGAGTAACATAGGCTACTTCTTATCCCGGAAAAATGCACAGTTCCCGAGGGAACAGCGCGCGATAACCGAATACCACGAGGGCGGAGCCGCGGGCAAAAGCTAGTATTAATCATAATTTTATGTAGGAAATAATAACAATTAGTGCTTTACTACAATTTCATAATATTAATATAGATACGATCTCTAAAGCACTTTTTTACCTATATTAGTGGGATCTGACTACCATATTGTGACCGGTGTGAAGTTAGCTGCCTAAAGTTAGCTGCCTGTGATAACCCGACCAAATTAAGAAGTGTCGTTTTCGAAAGTGTTAAAATAAATTAAAACATCATGAAATAGGTCGCAAAGTACACAAAATCAACAAAACATTAAGACAAAGGCTTTCATTAAGTGTAAAAGAAGGACAACCGGCGAGAAAACAAATTTTGTTTAAAATTGCCAGGCATTTTCTTTTATATCATAAAGATATAGTCTAATAAGTAAAGCCAGGAGTGGTGGCTGTATTTAACATACAACCACATGACTACGGATCTTAAAACTGAAGAGTCTAGATTGATACCCAGCTTAGAGCTAGTTTAGAACATAGGCGCCGATCAAAGTTAGCTGCCTAAATCCAACAAACAAATCAAGTCGAATTTCTGCCAAATACGATCCCAGCCAGGACTGACTATTACATGTGTTTTATAGCCAAGATATATATCTTTCAAAATTACCAAAGAATTATATGATATCTCACTCTGTTAAAAAATTAGAGAGAAATTCTCAAAATATACAATTTTTGTCCTCGCTGCCTAGAACGTTGCCGTTTTTTGCAAAATAGAAGTAATCCCAGGAGCAGTGACTATATCAGTCATTTAGCTACATAACTAGAGATATAGAAACAGGTACGTCCTGAGTGATACCCAATTTGGTTTAGGAAAAACTGGAAAAAAAAAGCGAAATTTTCGAATAAACCTGCAAAAATTTGAGGATATGTCACATTTCTGCGAGATACAAGTGAACCCAGGAGTAGTGGCTATATTTATCATACAGCTACAAACCCAGGGATCTTAAAACTGCAAAGTCTAGATTGATACCCAGTTTGGTTTAGGAGATAGGCGACGATCCAAGTTAGCTGCCTAAATCCAACGAACAAATCAAGTCGAATTTCTGCCAAACACGATCCCAGCCAGGACTGACTTTTATATGTGTTTTATAACCAAGATATATATCTTTCAAAATTACTAAAAAATTGTATGATACCTCCCTCTTTTAAAAAAAAATTAGAGCGAAATTCTCAAAATTTAAAAATTTTGTCCTCGCTGCCTAAAACGTTGCCGTTTTTTGCAAAATAGAAGTCATCCCAGGAGCAGTGACTATATAGGTCATTTAGCTACATAACTAGAGATATAGAAACAGGTACGTCCTGAGTGATACCCAGTTTGGTTTAGGAAAAACTGGAAAATCAAGCGAAATTTTCGAATAAACCTGCAAAAATTTGAGGATATGTCACATTTCCGCGAGATACAAGTGAACCCAGGAGTAGTGGCTATATTTATCATACAGCCACACACGCAAGGATCTCAAAACTGCAAAGTCTAGATTGATACCCAGTTTGGTTTAGGAGATAGGCGACGATCCAAGTTAGCTGCCTAAATCCAACGAACAAATCAAGTCAAATTTCTGCCAAATACGATCCCAGCCAGGACTGACTTTTATATGTGTTTTATAACCAAGATATATATCTTTTAAAATTACTAAAGAATTGTATGATACCTCCCTCTTTTAAAAAAAAATTACATAGAAATTCTCAAAATTTAAAATTTTTGTCCTCGCTGCCTAGAACGATGCCGTTTTTTGCAAAACAGAAGTAATCCCAGGAGCAGTGACTATATAGGTCGTTTAGCTACATAACTATGGATATAGAAACAGGTACGTCCTGAGTGATACCCAGTTTGGTTTAGGAAAAACAGTAAAATTAAGCGAAATTTTCTAATAAACCTGCAAAAATTTGAGGTTATGTAACATTTCCGCGACATACAAGTGAACCCAGGAGTAGTGGCTATATTTATCATACAGCTACAAACCCAGGGATCTTAAAACTGCAAAGTCTAGATTGATACCCAGTTTGGTTTAGGAGATAGGCGACGATCCAAGTTAGCTGTCTAAATCCAACGAACAAATCAAGTCGAATTTCTGCCAAACACGATCCCAGCCAGGACTGACTTTTATATGTGTTTTATAACCAAGATATATATCTTTCAAAATTACTAAAGAATTGTATGATACCTCCCTCTTTTAAAAAAAATTAGAGCGAAATTCTCAAAATTTAAAATTTTTGTCCTCGCTGCCTAGAACGTTGCCGTTTTTTGCAAAATAGAAGTAATCCCAGGAGCAGTGACTATATAGGTCATTTAGCTACATAACTAAAGATATATAAACAGGTACGTCCTGAGTGAAACCCAGTTTGGTTTAGGAAAAACTGGAAAATCAAGGGAAATTTTCGAATAAACCTGCAAAAACTTGAGGATATGTCACATTTCTGCGAGATACAAGTGAAGCCAGGAGTAGTGGCTATATTTGTCATACAGCTACAAATCCAGGGATCTTAAAACTGCAAAGTCTAGATTGATACCCAGTTCGGTTTAGGAGATAGGCGACGATCCAAGTTAGCTGCCTAAATCCAACGAACAAATCAAGTCGAATTTCTGCCAAACACGATCCCAGCCAGGACTGACTTTTATATGTGTTTTATAACCAAGATATATATCTTTTAAAATTACTAAAGAATTGTATGATACCTCCCTCTTTTAAAAAAAATTACATAGAAATTCTCAAAATTTAAAATTTTTGTCCTCGCTGCCTAGAACGATGCCGTTTTTTGCAAAACAGAAGTAATCCCAGGAGCAGTGACTATATAGGTCGTTTAGCTACATAACTATGGATATAGAAACAGGTACGTCCTGAGTGATACCCAGTTTGGTTTAGGAAAAACAGTAAAATTAAGCGAAATTTTCTAATAAACCTGCAAAAATTTGAGGTTATGTAACATTTCCGCGAGATACAAGTGAACCCAGGAGTAGTGGCTATATTTATCATACAGCTACAAACCCAGGGATCTTAAAACTGCAAAGTCTAGATTGATACCCAGTTTGGTTTAGGAGATAGGCGACGATACAAGTTAGCTGCCTAAATCCAACGAACAAATCAAGTCGCATTTCTGCCAAATACGATCCCAGCCAGGACTGACTATTACATGTGTTTTATAACCAAGATATATATCTTTCAAAATTACCAAAGAATTATAAGATACCTCACTCTGTTAACAAAAATTATAGAGAAATTCTCAAAATATACAATTTTTGTCCTCGCTGCCTAGAACGATGCCGTTTTTTGCAAAACAGAAGTAATCCCAGGAGCAGTGACTATATAGGTCGTTTAGCTACATAACTAGAGATATAGAAACAGGTACGTCCTGAGTGATACCCAGTTTGGTTTAGGAAAAACTGGAAAATCAAGCGAAATTTTCGAATAAACCTGCAAAAATTTGAGGTTATGTAACATTTCCGCGACATACAAGTGAACCCAGGAGTAGTGGCTATATTTATCATACAGCTACAACCCCAGGGATCTTAAAACTGCAAAGTCTAGATTGATACCCAGTTTGGTTTAGGAGATAGGCGACGATCCAAGTTAGCTGTCTAAATCCAACGAACAAATCAAGTCGAATTTCTGCCAAACACGATCCCAGCCAGGACTGACTTTTATATGTGTTTTATAACCAAGATATATATCTTTCAAAATTACTAAAGAATTGTATGATACCTCCCTCTTTTAAAAAAAAATTAGAGCGAAATTCTCAAAATTTAAAATTTTTGTCCTCGCTGCCTAGAACGTTGCCGTTTTTTGCAAAATAGAAGTAATCCCAGGAGCAGTGACTATATAGGTCATTTAGCTACATAACTAAAGATATATAAACAGGTACGTCCTGAGTGAAACCCAGTTTGGTTTAGGAAAAACTGGAAAATCAAGGGAAATTTTCGAATAAACCTGCAAAAACTTGAGGATATGTCACATTTCTGCGAGATACAAGTGAAGCCAGGAGTAGTGGCTATATTTGTCATACAGCTACAAATCCAGGGATCTTAAAACTGCAAAGTCTAGATTGATACCCAGTTCGGTTTAGGAGATAGGCGACGATCCAAGTTAGCTGCCTAAATCCAACGAACAAATCAAGTCGAATTTCTGCCAAACACGATCCCAGCCAGGACTGACTTTTATATGTGTTTTATAACCAAGATATATATCTTTTAAAATTACTAAAGAATTGTATGATACCTCCCTCTTTTAAAAAAAATTACATAGAAATTCTCAAAATTTAAAATTTTTGTCCTCGCTGCCTAGAACGATGCCGTTTTTTGCAAAACAGAAGTAATCCCAGGAGCAGTGACTATATAGGTCGTTTAGCTACATAACTATGGATATAGAAACAGGTACGTCCTGAGTGATACCCAGTTTGGTTTAGGAAAAACTGGAAAATCAAGCGAAATTTTCTAATAAACCTGCAAAAATTTGAGGTTATGTAACATTTCCGCGAGATACAAGTGAACCCAGGAGTAGTGGCTATATTTATCATACAGCTACAAACCCAGGGATCTTAAAACTGCAAAGTCTAGATTGATACCCAGTTTGGTTTAGGAGATAGGCGACGATACAAGTTAGCTGCCTAAATCCAACGAACAAATCAAGTCGCATTTCTGCCAAATACGATCCCAGCCAGGACTGACTATTACATGTGTTTTATAACCAAGATATATATCTTTCAAAATTACCAAAGAATTATAAGATACCTCACTCTGTTAACAAAAATTATAGAGAAATTCTCAAAATATACAATTTTTGTCCTCGCTGCCTAGAACGATGCCGTTTTTTGCAAAACAGAAGTAATCCCAGGAGCAGTGACTATATAGGTCGTTTAGCTACATAACTAGAGATATAGAAACAGGTACGTCCTGAGTGATACCCAGTTTGGTTTAGGAAAAACTGGAAAATCAAGCGAAATTTTCGAATAAACCTGCAAAAATTTGAGGATATGTCACATTTCCGCGAGATACAAGTGAACCCAGGAGTAGTGGCTATATTTATCATACAGCCACACACGCAAGGATCTTAAAACTGCAAAGTCTAGATTGATACCCAGTTTGGTTTAGGAGATAGGCGACGATCCAAGTTAGCTGCCTAAATCCAACGAACAAATCAAGTCGAATTTCTGCCAAACACGATCCCAGCCAGGACTGACTTTTATATGTGTTTTATAACCAAGATATATATCTTTCAAAATTACTAAAGAATTGTATGATACCTCCCTTTTAAAAAAAAAAATTACATAGAAATTCTCAAAATTTAAAATTTTTGTCCTCGCTGCCTAGAACGTTGCCGTTTTTTGCAAAATAGAAGTAATCCCAGGAGCAGTGACTATATAGGTCATTTAGCTACATAACTAGAGATATAGAAACAGGTACGTCCTGAGTGATACCCAGTTTGGTTTAGGAAAAACTGGAAAATCAAGAGAAATTTTCGAATAAACCTGCAAAAACTTGAGGATATGTCACATTTCTGCGAGATACAAGTGAAGCCAGGATAAGTGGCTATATTTATCATACAGCTACAAACCCAGGGATCTTAAAACTGCAAAGTCTAGATTGATACCCAGTTCGGTTTAGGAGATAGGCGACGATCCAAGTTAGCTGCCTAAATCCAACGAACAAATCAAGTCGAATTTCTGCCAAACACGATCCCAGCCAGGACTGACTTTTATATGTGTTTTATAACCAAGATATATATCTTTCAAAATCACTAAAGAATTGTATGATACCTCCCTCTTTTAAAAAAAAATTACATAGAAATTCTCAAAATTTAAAATTTTTGTCCTCGCTGCCTAGAACGATGCCGTTTTTTGCGAAATAGAAGTAATCCCAGGAGCAGTGACTATATAGGTCATTTAGCTACATAACTAAAGATATAGAAACAGGTACGTCCTGAGTCTTGAAGTCTCGAATCTTGAAAACAATAACTTAAGATTGCTAATTAAATATTTCGAAGCCGTACCATTACGCATTTCAACACATTCCACCCACTTGCTAAAGGCGTCCACCACAATCAACACCACTAAAGGTTTATTTATGTATACTCGCCTAGTGTTCGGATTGGCGAACGCACCCGCAGTATTTCAGCGCGCGATTGAAACTTTACTAGCAGGTATAGAAGGTGTTACAGTTTTCCTCGATGACGTTTGTGTCACCGGTCCAACACAAAAAGAGCATCTGAATAGACTCATAGAGGTTTTTCAACGTTTTCACTCTGCAGGATTGCGGTTGCGGAAAGATAAGTGTGCATTTTTTCAGGACAGCGTAACTTATTTGGGTCACATAATGGATAAAAACGGTCTGCATAAATGTCCTAAGAAAGTAGATGCGATAGTTAACGCCCCTCGCCCAAGTAATGTGACGGAGCTAAAAAGTTTTTTAGGGTTAGTTAATTATTACCGGAACTTTGTTCCTAGTGCATCGGATATATTAGGTCCTCTCCACGAGTTATTGCGCGGCGACGCGCGGTGGGAGTGGACAACGCGGCAGCAGGCCGCGTTCGAGCGTATGAAGCGGGAACTGGCGTCTGAACGCGTACTGGCGCATTTCGACCCCGACGCGCAGCTCGTGCTCACGACGGACGCCGGGCCCGCGGGGCTAGGCGCCGTGCTGGCGCAGCGTGGCGCCGACGGCGTCGAGCGTCCGCTCGCGTACGGCTCGCGTTCTTTAACGGCAAGTGAGCGGAATTATAGTCAGTTGCACAGAGAAGCGACGGCCATAATTTTCGGTATCAAGCGGTTTCACCAATATTTATATGGTCGCTCGGAACCTTTTATATTGAAAACCGATCATAAGCCGTTATTAGCTATTTTCGGGAAAAATAACGGTATCTCAGTGATGACGGCTTCCAGATTAGTGAGGTACGCTATTTTCTTGTCCGCGTACAACTATAAGATCCAGTATATTAAAGGCAAGGATAATTTAGTAGCCGATTATTTTTCACGAGCTTGCACGGCTTATGCAATTCCAAAGGTCACGACCGCGGATCAGTGCTGCACACTAACTGTTAATGCGTTGCAACTGCATAGTTTAATTCCGTTAACCTTTAAGGACATACAAAAGGCTACCGCAACCGATAAAACTTTACTATCTGTGACAAAATATATTCGAAACGGTTGGCCCCGCAAAATTCAGTGCAAGTTAATTCAACCATTTTTCCGTTGTAGGAATGACCTCGAAATCGAAAAAGGTTGCATTATGAGGGGTCACCGAGTAGTTGTTCCTAATATATATAGACATAGATTACTGCAAGAGTTGCACAAAAGCCACCAAGGTATTGTTAAAACTAAAAGCACGGCTCGAGCTCGCATGTGGTGGCCGGGCATTGACCGCGACATCGAGCAGCTGATCGGCGCGTGCGGCCCGTGCGCGGCGCTGCGGCCCGCTCCGGCGCGCGCGCCGCCCGCGCCCTGGCCGCTCCCGCCCGGACCCTGGCTTCGTATACATATTGATTATATGATGGTGGCTCAAAAAACGTACTTGATTGTGGTGGACGCCTTTAGCAAGTGGGTGGAATGTGTTGAAATGCGTAATGGTACGGCTTCGAAATATTTAATTAGCAATCTTAAGTTATTGTTTTCAAGATTCGGGTTGCCAGAAACTATCGTTTCCGATAATGATGCTAAAATTTCATCCCAAGAATTTATAATGTTCTGTAAAACTAGCGGAGTGAACTATGTGAACTCGCCTATTTATCACCCCACCAGTAATGGTCTAGCTGAAAACTCTGTGCGTAATTGTAAGAAAATGATAAAATCAATAATAGAACAAACGTCATGCTCAAACAAAATTAATGATTTGTTACAAAGTTACATGTTTCAATATCGCAATACGGTGCATTGTACGACAGGAGTAACGCCGGCTAAATTAATGTTAGGCCGTGACTTGCGCTGCGCGCTCGATCTCATAGTACCGCCGCTCGGCGCGAGCGCCGACGACTCAGCGGCTGGGACTGAGTGTAAACAGGTACGCGCGTTCGAAGTCGGACAAAATGTGTGGGCAAAATGTTTTAATAATAGGAAACCATATTGGGAAAAGGGAAAAATTGAAAAGATAATAGGTAACAGAATGTATCTTGTTTATATTGAAGCACAAAACATACATTGTAAGCGTCATATTGACCAACTGTTAAAATTAACAGAAAACAATGAATACCTGCCTGATGATGAAGGGCGCAGCGACGTAGTGCTACCGTTCACTGCATCGCGGAGCCCACCTTCTTGCCCTCCTACCTCGCTTTCAACAGTGGATCCCGCTGACTTGCCGAGTCACGAGGATGACTCACCAATAGTAGAGGATACAGAAAGCGTAAATGAACCACAGAACGAGGGGTGGGAGGACGCTGAAGAAGGAGCAGAGCAGGCGGAGTCTGAGCGACAAGCCACTGCAGATAAGGTGGTACCTGAGCCACCCGCGGCGGATAATGTGGACGTCGCGCCGGCCAGCGGCTCGTCGCCCATTCCCCAACGACGCCATTTGTTAAGACCTAGATCTAAGTTTATTAATTATAAAGTTTAGCTGTAAGATTTTGTCTCCCATATTAATATTGTTATTTTATTGTTATCAGGTTTCCTTAATTAATGTGGGAGGAGATGATGTGTATGCGTGTGACGTCACCTACACTTCATAAATGCTGTCCACTGTTACGTCAGTAATAAACGACCTGCCGTTGCATTCGCTTGTTTCCTTTAACCTCCGTACATATCAGATACCCAGTTTGGTTTAGGAAAAACTGGAAAATCAAGCGAAATTTTCGAATAAACCTGCAAAATTTTGAGGTTATGTCACATTTCCGCGAGATAGAAGTGAACCCAGGAGAAGTGGCTATATTTATCATACAGCTACAAACCCAGGGATCTTAAAACTGCAAAGTCTAGGTTGATACCCAGTTTGGTTTAGGAGATAGGCGACGATCCAAGTTAGCTGCCTAAATCCAACGAACAAATCAAGTCGAATTTCTGCCAAACACGATCCCAGCCAGGACTGATTTTTATATGTGTTTTATAACCAAGATATATATCTTTCAAAATTACTAAAGAATTGTATGATACCTCCCTCTTTTAAAAAAAAATTACATAGAAATTCTCAAAATTTAAAATTTTTGTCCTCGCTGCCTAGAACGATGCCGTTTTTTGCAAAACAGAAGTAATCCCAGGAGCAGTGACACTATATAGGTCGTTTAGCTACATAACTATGGATATAGAAACAGGTACGTCCTGAGTGATACCCAGTTTGGTTTAGGAAAAAAAGTAAAATTAAGCGAAATTTTCTAATAAACCTGCAAAAATTTGAGGTTATGTAACATTTCCGCGAGATACAAGTGAACCCAGGAGTAGTGGCTATATTTATCATACAGCTACAAACCCAGGGATCTTAAAACTGCAAAGTCTAGATTGATACCCAGTTTGGTTTAGGAGATAGGCGACGATACAAGTTAGCTGCCTAAATCCAACGAACAAATCAAGTCGCATTTCTGCCAAATACGATCCCAGCCAGGACTGACTATTACATGTGTTTTATAACCAAGATATATATCTTTCAAAATTACTAAAGAATTGTATGATACCTCCCTCTTTTAAAAAAAAATTACATAGAAATTCTCAAAATTTAAAAATTTTGTCCTCGCTGCCTAGAACGATGCCGTTTTTTGCAAAACAGATGTAATCCCAGGAGCAGTGACTATATAGGTCGTTTAGCTACATAACTATGGATATAGAAACAGGTACGTCCTGAGTGATACCCAGTTTGGTTTAGGAAAAACTGGAAAATCAAGCGAAATTTTCGAATAAACCTGCAAAAATTTGAGGATATGTCACATTTCTGCGAGATACAAGTGAACCCAGGAGTAGTGGCTATATTTATCATACAGCTACAAACCCAGGGATCTTAAAACTGCAAAGTCTAGATTGATACCCAGTTCGGTTTAGGAGATAGGCGACGATCCAAGTTAGCTGCCTAAATCCAACGAACAAATCAAGTCGAATTTCTGCCAAACACGATCCCAGCCAGGACTGACTTTTATATGTGTTTTATAACCAAGATATATATCTTTCAAAATTACTAAAGAATTATGATACCTCCCTCTTTTAAAAAAAAATTACATAGAAATTCATATTCGTATCATATAATTCTTTGGTAATTTTGAAAGATATATATCTTGGGTATAAAACACATGTAATAGTCAGTCCTGGCTAGGGCTTTCAATACCGGGATCCCGGTATTGGCTAATACCGGGATACCGGAAATTTTTCGTCATTTTTCAATACCGGTATTGAAAAGTCTAATACCGGGATCCCGGTATTAGTGATTTTATGATTTGTATGTTATTTATTACACTATTACAGGTATAAAATTTACTACAAATTGCAATATAATATAATTATTGACACTTTAGTGCACTTCATAAGTAATATTTTATAAAACAAGTAGGTATTCTTTCAAATACGAATAGGTAAAAGGTACCATCAGCCAAATTAGTGGTCTATCAATCTTTAAACAAGTTCCTATCAAATGAATATGTCGCTAAAGTCCAACTTTCAAGTTGACAGACACGTCTATGCGCATTATTGTTTTATGACATGCAAACGAGTATTAACTTTAGGGTGGTAGACCACAGATTTGGCTGATGGTACCTTACCTTAACTACCCAATCTGGTGATCGGATAATCCCAAAACGCTCTAACTATAGCAAGGAGAACATGATCATTTACATGCTTTTTGTATCATAAGTTAATACCTACTGATTTATAAAAATAAAAATCAGTAAAAAGACTCGTCAAGATGATTTACCCTTTTTAAGCTCTTATGCTACATTTACACCCTTGCCGAGGCATGCCTAACGTCTATAAGGTCCAAGCCTCTGCAAACACTTGAACGCCATTTATATTTTCCTGTTTTTCCTGAACCAAACTGGGTATCACTCAGGACGTACCTGTTTTTATATCCATAGTTATGAAGCTAAACGACCTATATAGTCACTGCTCCTGGGATCACTTCTGTTTTGCAAAAAACGGCATCGTTCTAGGCAGCGAAGACAAAAATTTTAAATTTTGAGAATTTCGCTCTAATTTTTTTTTTAAAGAGGGAGGTATCATACAATTCTCTAGCAATTTTGAAAGATATATAACTTGGTTATAAAACACATATGAAAGTCAGTCCTGGCTGGGATCGTGTTTGGCAGAAATTCGACTTGATTTGTTCGTTGGATTTAGGCAGCTAACTTGGATCGTCGCCTTTCTCCTAAACCGAACTGGGTATCAATCTAGAGTTTACAGTTTTAAGATCCCTGGTGGTGTGGCTGTATGATAAATATAGCCACTACTTCTGGGTTCACTTGTATCTCGCGGAAATGTTACATAACCTCAAATTTTTGCAGTTTTATTAGAAAATTTCGCTTGATTTTCCAGTTTTTCTTAAACCAAACTGGGTATCACTCAGGACGTACCTGTTTCTATATCTTTAGTTATGTAGCTAAATGACCTATATAGTCACTGCTCCTGGGATTACTTCTATTTTGCAAAAAAACGGCAACGTTCTAGGCAGCGAGGACAAAAATTTTAAATTTTGAGAATTTCGCTCTAATTTTTTTTTTAAAGAGGGAGGTATCATACAATTTTTTAGTAATTTTGAAAGATATATATCTTGGTTATAAAACGCATATAAAAGTCAGTCCTGGCTGGGATCGTGTTTGGCAGAAATTCGACTTGATTTGTTCGTTGGATTTAGGCAGCTAACTTGGATCGTCGCCTTTCTCCTAAACCGAACTGGGTATCAATCTAGAGTTTACAGTTTTAAGATCCCTGGTGGTGTGGCTGTATGATAAATATAGCCACTACTTCTGGGTTCACTTGTATCTCGCGGAAATGTTACCTAACCTCAAATTTTTGCAGTTTTATTAGAAAATTTCGCTTGATTTTCCTGTTTTTCCTAAACCAAACTGGGTATCACTCAGGACGTACCTGTTTCTATATCCATAGTTATGTAGCTAAACGACCTTTATAGTCACTCCTCCTGGAATTACTTATGTTTTGCAAAAAACGGCATCGTTCTAGGCAGCGAGGACAAAAATTGTATATTTTGAGAATTTCTCTATAATTTTTGTTAACAGAGTGAGGAATCTTATAATTCTTTGGTAATTTTGAAAGATATATATCTTGGTTATAAAACACATGTAATAGTCAGTCCTGGCTGGGATCGTATTTGGCAGAAATGCGACTTGATTTGTTCGTTGGATTTAGGCAGCTAACTTGTATCGTCGCCTATCTCCTAAACCAAACTGGGTATCAATCTAGACTTTGCAGTTTTATGATCCCTGGTGGTGTGGCTGTATGATAAATATAGCCACTACTCCTGGGTTCACTTGTATCTCGCGGAAATGTGACATATCCTCAAATATTTGCAGGTTTATTCGAAAATTTCGCTTGATTTTCCAGTTTTTCCTAAACCAAACTGGGTATCACTCAGGACGTACCTGTTTCTATATCTCTAGTTATGTAGCTTAATGAGCTATATAGTCACTGCTCCTGGGATTACTTCTATTTTGCAAAAAACGGCAACGTTCTAGGCAGCGAGGACAAAAATTTTAAATTTTGAGAATTTCACTCTAATTTTTTTTTAAAAGAGGGAGGTATCATACAATTTTTTTGTAATTTTGAAAGATATATATCTTGGTTATAAAACAAATATAAAAGTCAGTCCTGGCTGGGATCGTGTTTGGCAGAAATTCGACTTGATTTGTTCGTTGGATTTAGGCAGCTAACTTGGATCGTCGCCTATCTCCTAAACCAAACTGGGTATCAATCTAGACTTTGCAGTTTTAAGATCCCTGGATTTGTAGCTGTATGATAAATATAGCCACTACTCCTGGGTTCACTTCTATCTCGCGGAAATGTGACATAACCTCAAAATTTTGCAGGTTTATTCGAAAATTTAGCTTGATTTTCCAGTTTTTCCTAAACCAAACTGGGTATCACTCAGGACGTACCTGTTTCTATATCTTTAGTTATGTAGCTAAATGACCTATATAGTCACTGCTCCTGGGATTACTTCTATTTTGCAAAAAACGGCAAAGTTCTAGGCAGCGAGGACAAAAATTTTAAATTTTGAGAATTTCGCTCTAATTTTTTTTTTAAAGAGGGAGGTATCATACAATTTTTTAGTAATTTTGAAAGATATATATCTTGGTTATAAAACGCATATAAAAGTCAGTCCTGGCTGGGATCGTGTTTGGCAGAAATTCGACTTGATTTGTTCGTTGGATTTAGGCAGCTAACTTGTATCGTCGCCTATCTCCTAAACCAAACTGGGTATCAATCTAGACTTTGCAGTTTTAAGATCCCTGGTGGTGTGGCTGTATGATAAATATAGCCACTACTTCTGGGTTCACTTGTATCTCGCGGAAATGTTACATAACCTCAAATTTTTGCAGTTTTATTAGAAAATTTAGCTTGATTTTCCAGTTTTTCCTAAACCAAACTGGGTATCACTCAGGACGTACCTGTTTCTATATCCATAGTTATGTAGCTAAATGACCTTTATAGTCACTGCTCCTGGAATTACTTATGTTTTGCAAAAAACGGCATCGTTCTAGGCAGCGAGGACAAAAATTGTATATTTTGAGAGTTTCTCTATAATTTTTGTTAACAGAGTGAGGTATCTTATAATTCTTTGGTAATTTTGAAAGATATATATCTTGGTTATAAAACACATGTAATAGTCAGTCCTGGCTGGGATCGTATTTGGCAGAAATGCGACTTGATTTGTTCGTTGGATTTAGGCAGCTAACTTGTATCGTCGCCTATCTCCTAAACCAAACTGGGTATCAATCTAGACTTTGCAGTTTTATGATCCCTGGTGGTGTGGCTGTATGATAAATATAGCCACTACTCCTGGGTTCACTTGTATCTCGCGGAAATGTGACATATCCTCAAATTTTTGCAGGTTTATTCGAAAATTTCGCTTGATTTTCCAGTTTTTCCTAAACCAAACTGGGTATCACTCAGGACGTACCTGTTTCTATATCTCTAGTTATGTAGCTTAATGAGCTATATAGTCACTGCTCCTGGGATTACTTCTATTTTGCAAAAAACGGCAACGTTCTAGGCAGCGAGGACAAAAATTTTAAATTTTGAGAATTTCGCTCTAATTTTTTTTTAAAAGAGGGAGGTATCATACAATTTTTTTGTAATTTTGAAAGATATATATCTTGGTTATAAAACACATATAAAAGTCAGTCCTGGCTGGGATCGTGTTTGGCAGAAATTCGACTTGATTTGTTCGTTGGATTTAGGCAGCTAACTTGTATCGTCGCCTATCTCCTAAACCAAACTGGGTATCAATCTAGACTTTGCAGTTTTAAGATCCCTGGCTTTGTAGCTGTATGATAAATATAGCCACTACTCCTGGGTTCACTTCTATCTCGCGGAAATGTGACATAACCTCAAAATTTTGCAGGTTTATTCGAAAATTTTGCTTGATTTTCCAGTTTTTCCTAAACCAAACTGGGTATCACTCAGGACGTACCTGTTTCTATATCTTTAGTTATGTAGCTAAATGACCTATATAGTCACTGCTCCTGGGATTACTTCTATTTTGCAAAAAACGGCAACGTTCTAGGCAGCAAGGACAAAAATTTTAAATTTTGAGAATTTCGCTCTAATTTTTTTTTAAAAGAGGGAGGTATCATACAATTTTTTAGTAATTTTGAAAGATATATATCTTGGTTATAAAACACATATAAAAGTCAGTCCTGGCTGGGATCGTGTTTGGCAGAAATTCGACGTGATTTGTTCGTTGGATTTAGGCAGCTAACTTGGATCGTCGCCTATCTCCTAAACCGAACTGGGTATCAATCTAGACTTTGCAGTTTTAAGATCCCTGGGTTTGTAGCTGTATGATAAATATAGCCACTACTCCTGGCTTCACTTGTATCTCGCAGAAATGTGACATATCCTCAAGTTTTTGCAGGTTTATTCGAAAATTTCTCTTGATTTTCCAGTTTTTCCTAAACCAAACTGGGTATCACTCAGGACTTACCTGTTTCTATATCTTTAGTTATGTAGCTAAATGACCTATATAGTCACTGCTCCTGGGATTACTTCTATTTCGCAAAAAACGGCATCGTTCTAGGCAGCGAGGACAAAAATTTTAAATTTTGAGAATTTCTATGTAATTTTTTTTTAAAAGAGGGAGGTATCATACAATTCTTTAGTGATTTTGAAAGATATATATCTTGGTTATAAAACACATATAAAAGTCAGTCCTGGCTGGGATCGTGTTTGGCAGAAATTCGACTTGATTTGTTCGTTGGATTTAGGCAGCTAACTTGGATCGTCGCCTATCTCCTAAACCAAACTGGGTATCAATCTAGACTTTGCAGTTTTAAGATCCCTGGGTTTGTAGCTGTATGATAAATATAGCCACTACTCCTGGGTTCACTTCTATCTCGCGGAAATGTGACATAACCTCAAAATTTTGCAGGTTTATTCGAAAATTTCGCTTGATTTTCCAGTTTTTCCTAAACCAAACTGGGTATCACTCAGGACGTACCTGTTTATATATCTTTAGTTATGTAGCTAAATGACCTATATAGTCACTGCTCCTGGGATTACTTCTATTTTGCAAAAAACGGCAACGTTCTAGGCAGCGAGGACAAAAATTTTAAATTTTGAGAATTTCGCTCTAATTTTTTTTTAAAAGAGGGAGGTATCATACAATTTTTTAGTAATTTTGAAAGATATATATCTTGGTTATAAAACACATATAAAAGTCAGTCCTGGCTGGGATCGTGTTTGGCAGAAATTCGACTTGATTTGTTCGTTGGATTTAGGCAGCTAACTTGGATCGTCGCCTATCTCCTAAACCGAACTGGGTATCAATCTAGACTTTGCAGTTTTAAGATCCCTGGGTTTGTAGCTGTATGATAAATATAGCCACTACTCCTGGGTGCACTTGTATCTCGCAGAAATGTGACATATTCTCAAGTTTTTGCAGGTTTATTCGAAAATTTCTATTGATTTTCCAGTTTTTCCTAAACCAAACTGGGTATCACTCAGGACGTACCTGTTTCTATATCTTTAGTTATGTAGCTAAACGACCTATATAGTCACTGCTCCTGGGATTACTTCTATTTTGCAAAAAACGGCAACGTTCTAGGCAGCGAGGACAAAACTTTTAAATTTTGAGAATTTCGCTCTAATTTTTTTTTAAAAGAGGGAGGTATCATACATATTTTTAGTAATTTTGAAAGATATATATCTTGGTTATAAAACACATATAAAAGTCAGTCCTGGCTGGGATCGTGTTTGGCAGAAATTCGACTTGATTTGTTCGTTGGATTTAGGCAGCTAACTTGGATCGTCGCCTATCTCCTAAACCGAACTGGGTATCAATCTAGACTTTGCAGTTTTAAGATCCCTGGGTTTGTAGCTGTATGATAAATATAGCCACTACTCCTGGCTTCACTTGTATCTCGCAGAAATGTGACATATCCTCAAGTTTTTGCAGGTTTATTAGAAAATTTTGCTTAATTTTACTGTTTTTCCTAAACCAAACTGGGTATCACTCAGGACGTACCTGTTTCTATATCCATAGTTATGTAGCTAAACGATCTATATAGTCACGGCTCCTGGGATTACTTCTGTTTTGCAAAAAACGGCATCGTTCTAGGCAGCGAGGACAAAAATTTTAAATTTTGAGAATTTCTATGTAATTTTTTTTTAAAAGAGGGAGGTATCATACAATTCTTTAGTAATTTTAAAAGATATATATCTTGGTTATAAAACACATATAAAAGTCAGTCCTGGCTGGGATCGTATTTGGCAGAAATTTGACTTGATTTGTTCGTTGGATTTAGGCAGCTAACTAGGATCGTCGCCTATCTCCTAAACCAAACTGGGTATCAATCTAGACTTTGCAGTTTTAAGATCCTTGCGTGTGTGGCTGTATGATAAATATAGCCACTACTCCTGGGTTCACTTGTATCTCGCGGAAATGTGACATATCCTCAAATTTTTGCAGGTTTATTCGAAAATTTCGCTTGATTTTCCAGTTTTTCCTAAACCAAATTGGGTATCACTCAGGACGTACCTGTTTCTATATCTCTAGTTATGTAGCTAAATGACTGATATAGTCACTGCTCCTGGGATTACTTCTATTTTGCAAAAAACGGCAACGTTCTAGGCAGCGAGGACAAAAATTGTATATTTTGAGAATTTCTCTCTAATTTTTTAACAGAGTGAGGTATCATATAATTCTTTGGTAATTTTGAAAGATATATATCTTGGCTATAAAACACATGTAATAGTCAGTCCTGGCTGGGATCGTATTTGGCAGAAATTCGACTTGATTTTTTCGTTGGATTTAGGCAGCTAACTTTGATCGGCGCCTATGTTCTAAACTAGCTCTAAGCTGGGTATCAATCTAGACTCTTCAGTTTTAAGATCCGTAGTCATGTGGTTGTATGTTAAATACAGCCACCACTCCTGGCTTTACTTATTAGACTATATCTTTATGATATAAAAGAAAATGCCTGGCAATTTTAAACAAAATTTGTTTTCTCGCCGGTTGTCCTTCTTTTACACTTAATCAAATCCTTTGTCTTAATGTTTTGTTTATTTTGTGTACTTTGCGACCTATTTCATGATGTTTTAATTTATTTTAACACTTTCGAAAACGACACTTCTTAATTTGGTCGGGTTATCACAGGCAGCTAACTTTAGGCAGCTAACTTCACACCGGTCATATTGTGACTCCTTGAAGTAAGTTTTATTGCTAAAAAATTTTTTTTATCCTAGTTAAACTAGTTATAACCAAAATTAGTTATGTTATATAATTTTAACTGGTACCCCGCGTTACAGGCGAAGCCTAGTGCGGGGACCCCTGGTAATTATTGTCAAGCACTCATGTCAGCCGAAAGACGTCCACTGCTGGACATAGGCCTCCCCCAATTGTCAAGCACTGTATATTTTTAAATAAACACATTTTTATTTTTTTATTTTTTTTATATCCTACATTCGATTCATTATAATTACATTTCTAGTGTAAAGAGCCTTACTCTTAAACGCTGAAGCGTTTTAAGAGCGTGCATCATCCGCGAGTCATAAAACGTCTCCAAATCGCTCCGGGGCATAAAACTACAGGAACAGCATAACGGTATAACTCGGCAGTAAAGCGGAGCCCGTAAAGACTGAAGCGTGATTTAGGGGGTAGCTGGGGGTCGACTTAGACCTACGTCGACTGTATAATAATAATAATCCTTCTAACTGGTAGGTACTAGTACTAGTCCTACTATCCTACTAATATTATAAAATTAAAATTTCGGAGTTTCATTAAATTCTCGTGGGGATTCCCTAAAATTGTTTTCATTGACGTTAAATTATGTAAAACACCTATGCCAAATTTCGTGAATCTAAACCCAGCGGTTGTTATTTCAAGATTTTATCCTTATCCCGTGGGAACATCGGAATAAAAAGTAGCCTATATGTTATTCCAGATGTCCAGCTATCTACATACCAAATTTCATGACTCTAATCCTAGAAGTAGTTATTTAGAAATTTTATCCCTATCCCGTGGGAATATCGGGTGAAAAAGTATCCTATGTCTTAATCCAGGTTATAAACTAATTTTTTACCAAATTTCATCCAAATCCGTCCAGGCGTTTCGGCGTGAAGAAGTAACAAACTTACTCACTCACTCAGTTACAAACTTTCACATTTATAATATTAGTAGGATTCTATCCCACAGAGAAACCCCGAGCATAGCCCTCAACTTTTTAACCCACACTAATCTGTCCGTGACATTTTTCAAACAATTGCAGATTTTTGTATGTAAACACGTTTTTTCAATATGAACTTTGAAGTGACCAAGTCAGGGGTTTTCCAACTTTTTGTTGGTTAGGTTATATTAACTGAAATCATAAATGACGAGTAACCGAGGCGGACTTTATATCACTACACTTTAATGCGCTGTAATACCACTTCAAGCTTTAAAATTTTTATTTAACTATCCCATTTTATAGCAATAAGTTACATAAAGCTTATATCACTATTCTCATAAATATGTAACAACCGCTACAATGTTTTAACTCTTTATATCTTTCTAACTGTCACTTAACTTTATCTATGTTAAGCAATGTATTTTTAAAAGCTTTTCTAAAAGCTTTTATATATTTGGCTTTTTTGTTTCTCGAGAGATTTGTTTCTAGAATATCAAGTGGTTTTGCAGCCTGTCATGTGTTACCAAAGGGAGGCTGAGACAAATAGCTTTTGGTTCACATTGGTATGTATTGGCCGTAGTCATATGGTGTTATTATCATCATCTGTGTATACATATACGGGGACCCTTTCCACTGCCATAATTTCATAAGTCATAATGTAATGTTTGTCATAATTATTGTTAGCCATAATGTTTTTCCCGCGGAAACAGTACATTTTTCATGAATCTGTGAATGGTCATCTTGTAAACCTCTAAACAAACCTAACTTAACCTAAGTTAGGTTTGTTTCATAAAAATTCTAAAAAAATAAATGGTACATCCGCGATTATTTGCCGCCAGCGTGCCGTCGCGTGGACGCGGACAAACCGCCGGCAAAAACGCTAGTGTGCACAATCTCTTAGAAGAACTTTTGTGATATATGGGCCAGGTACTTACTATTGTGAATAATACCTTATTTACAAGTAGCGAATTTATGTCACAGTATTTTTCACTTTTCTACGCAGATCTCAGCACTAGGTATACAGTACCTGAAAAGACAGAAAAAAGATATTATATAATATTACCTAATTCACAATTATAATTCATCATTTCATTACCTCCATGATCGTAACCTTTACTTGCCCGAATTTCATTTGCCCGAATTTTACTTGCCATACCAACGTTTGCCATAAAATATATAGAACCGTAAGTTTTCAGATTTTTTTAAATGTCATCACATAGAATGCAGTAACTAGGTTAGTTTAATATCAACTCTTAAGAAATTAACATTTCAGAAATAAATTACTTTATGGCGAATGAAAATTATTATTCTAGAAAACGATACATTCGGGCATATGAAATTCGGGCAAACGATAGAGAAGAGAACCCAATTTATTTAATACTAATTATTGAAACCGATAGTTTCAACTTATAAGTAAAATGTCTGTGCAGTAATTTTTCAGTCAAAACCGTTTATTTAACAACATTGAAGGGACAGAAATGTATAACGTTTTAAACTTCCGTGATTTTTACTCATAGCACAGAATAAGTAATAGTACTACCGTACCCAAGTACAAAACAGTACCGTGGTAACTCACGCGTCTTAAACACTGAACCTGGAAACTTGGCATTTGACAGACACCTGTAACATTAATATCTCCTCCACGTATTTTTCAGAGGATAGACAACTAGCCTGTTTTTATCACAACTTTTCCCATATAAAAGACTGCAAAAAAGAGGACAAAAATGTGACTTAAATACGTTACCTACTATAATAATCAACCTCGCCTTCATCCATAAACTTCGTCGTAAATGATTTATCAAATCATAGGCCGAAACTTTTTACAGCTCGCTGTGTATATTTAGGTCGCTGGCAATAAAAAATAAAACAATGAAACGCGAGAAACAATTCGTAAAAGTTTGACAGAGTGGCCGAAAACTGCTCCGGGCGAAATCTCGGTTTTAATAAATAATTTAATAATAAATAAGTATCATGGACACTTGACATCAATCCTAGTCCCAAACTAAGCAAAGCTTGTACCATGGATACTAGGCAACGGATAAATATACTTATACAGAAAAATACAATACTTAAATACATGTGGAACATCCAAGACCCGAGAACAAACATTCGTATTATTCATACAAATATCTGCCCCGGCCGGGAATCGAACTCGGGGCCACAAGCTTTGTAGGTTCTCTAACCACTTGGCTATCCGGTCGTCGATTTGTTTGCAGCTATACAGATTGCTCATTCTATAGATTGCCATTTACACACATTCTTATTTCCTCATAATTACAATTTCTATAATTCTTGTTTCTACGTATTCCCTTTTCTACAGATTTCCAATTTAACAAAAGATATATCAAGTATGGAATTGGATGCTACTATTGCTCAAAGAACTTGATGGCTGTTGGGATCCATATGTTTTTAATTGTCACGCAAGGCATATAAAAAAGCCATTTGGCAGAACAAACGTTTTAATTTTGATTTTGATAATGAATTGGACGGGGCTGAATGAAACTTCTTTTGCTAAAACTAGTTAAAAGAAGGCAGCCTTTTCAATTACATTATTTTATTCTCAAATTATATTAGAAGGAATCCTTGGAGGAATATGGAGTAATACACGAGCGAAAGCCAATGTCAAGAGAAAGGGCTGGAGAGAAAGGATATTACTGGTTTGACTTATTTATTGGACAAATTGAAATTGAATAAGAACTGATGAAATTCTGAATAAAATACAAGGCGAAAATAGAGATGGGATTGAGTTGTTGAAGTTAGACTAGAGTAGAATACAGATATCTTTCTTCGCTGCTTGCACGTTACATAAAAAATATATTAAAAAAATATAACAATACTATTGTATTGTATTGTAAAACTCTTTATTGCACATAAAAATAATAAATTAAAAATTAAAAAAAAACCCTGACAAAAAGCGCCAGCAAAAATAAAAAATCGCCTAAAAAAAAGCAGCCAAAAAAGATAACTAAAAAGTGAAAAATTATTATGAACTACCTAGCTGTTGCCCGCGACTTCATCTGCGAACAATTCGTTTATCCCTATCCCGCTGGGACTATGCTGATTTCCCGCAAAATCAGCCTAAGTTAATTTAGTATAAATGCCTAGTAATATTTTTTTTATCTAGGCGTCGTCGGTGTCGGGGGACCGCTAAGGTTAATACTTTGAAAAATACAACATGTACTTATTATTAAGTTTTTATAGTTTAAATCATTTCTAAATGTATTATTTGTTCCTCAATACATCACTGTACATGACTGTACTTTAGTTAAACCTTAGCGGTCCTCCGACACTAGGTGTTAATATAAAAATAACCTCCAACAAAAAGTTGGAAAACCCCCAACTTTGTCACTTTAAAGTTCAATATCTCAAAAATGGCTGAACCATGAAACATGTCTAAGAACCATCGCTAGAAAACCTGCTATTAAATAAAAAAAACCGCATTCAAGTCGGTCCACCCGTTTAAGAGCTACGAGGCCACAGATAGACACACATACTGCCGCCTTAAGGAGAAAAACCATAAGTGTAATTTTTTGCAAAATTGACTTTTCACCAGCCTAGTACTCAGTTTTTTTTCCTGAGTACGAGGCTGGTGAAAAGAAAATTTTGCAAAAAATGTCACTTATGGTTTTTCTCCTTAAGGCGGCAGCATAGCGGTCAAACTTATACCACCCCTCTTTTTGCGTCGGGGGTTAATAACTAACCCCCTTATTCATAAAACTTAACAAGCCTATGTTAACTAACAAATGCTTTGTCCCTTTCTAACAAATACAAATGTCGAAGTGACAAATAAGGACAAACGAATTTTAGCGGCATTTTAACTAAAATAGGTTTGATTGTCGTTTATGGTAAGTAAGTACCCACATTTTGTTCAATAAAACTCTCATAGATATTTTGATTATAGGAAGCTGTGGTGGCCTAGTGGTTTGACCTATCGCCTCTCAAGCAGAGGGTCGTGGGTTCAAATCCCGGCTCGCACCTCTGAGTTTTTCGAAATTCATGTGCGCAATTTACCACGAGCTTTGCGGTGAAGGAAAACATCGTGAGGAAACCTGCACAAACCTGCGAAGCAATTCAATGGTGCGTGTGAAGTTCCCAATCCGCACTGGGCCCGCGTGGGAACTATGGCCCAAGCCCTCTCATTCCGAGAGGAGGCCTGTGCCCAGCAGTGGGACGTATATAGGCTGAGATGATGATGATGATGAGATATTTTATTTCGTTCGCCACGCAGAAAAATCTGCAATAAATTATCCCGAAGGAAATTTCATTTGTACATTACATTCTGGGGTCCTTCGAGCCGGAGTTAAACCTGATATTACGGATAAATTACAATTTTGTCGCGAACCTACAAGCTAATATATTGGATAAAGCGGACGGCCGAAATATGGAGAAATTTTCATTTTGCAAATGATAGTGGAAGCTAGTGTAAGAAAATAAAAAACCGGGCAAGAGCGTGTCGAAAAAGCCCAAAATGGGGTTCCGTATCCATTACGAAAAAATTAAGTAATATTTTTCTAAGTATTTCGTATTTGATACGGAATCTTCCAAGTTTAGGTATATTTTATACCTTAGGCAAGCCTTAGGCTCCTACGAGTATTTAGCAAGTTTCAATAGTAGAGTTGTGTTGAATTCAATTGTGTATGTGAAGTTCCCAATCCGCATTGGGCCCGCCTGGGAACTAGGGTCCAAGTCCTCCCATTCTGAGATGGGGCCTGTGCCTTACAGTGAGACGTAGGGATATAGACCAAGAATATTATGATGATTATATTTAATTTAATTAAACGATTACCTAGAAAGATTTTGACGCCAAGTTGGCCTAGTGGTTAGAAAACCTGACTACGAAGCTTGAGGTCCCGGGTTCGATTCCCGTGTCGAGGCAGATATTTGTATGAAAAATATGAATGTTTGCTCTCGGGTCTTGGGTGTTTAATATGTATTCAAGTATGTATCTATCTATATAATTCTATTTATCCGTTGCCTAGTACCCTTAACACAAACACAAGCTTTGCTAAGCTTACTTTGGGACTAGGTCAATTGGTGTGAATTGTCCCGTGATTTTTTTTTAAACTGTAACCAAATGTAGACAAAGTTATTTGTTCCACGTACAATACTCTAAAGGCAGTCAATCAAGATCGACAAGGTAATCCCCGCAACGGATTGTGAGCTCTAATTGCACACACACACGGTCTATAGTCGGTACGTGCGGGATTAGCTGGGATAAGGCGCTCGTCGTTTGTTTCTTTAAGTAAGGATTTTGGATACAGCTACTTTTTAAATAGATTGTAGCGAGAGGTAAGATAATGGTAAAGTGGAGAGAAAAATGACTAGTGTATTGTGTGTTCAAGACGTCCACTGCTGGACAAAGGCCTCCTCCTTAGAACGCCACAATGAACGACGACTCGCCACTTGCATTTTTCTTTCTCGCAACTCTCGCGAAGTCATCAGTCCAAGTGGGAAGCCTGCCAACGCTTCGTCTTCCGGTTCATGGTCGCCACTCGAGGACTTTTCTCCCCCAACGGCTATCTGTTCTTCGAGCGATGTGGTCTGCCCCTTGCCACTTCAATGTAATGTGTGGTGTGTTTGTATTGTGTCTTAAGAGCGGTAAATAAGGAATTACGAACGAGAGTCTATCAGAAGCCCGAAGTTTAAGACTGAGGGCTTTAATGAGTCGATGTTCGTAATTCTAGTAGGTACCTACCGCCCGTGCGATATACAAATTTTTTCATCATATTTGCGAATAAAATTTTATACCTATTTCTAAAAGAAAATAGTCGATTGTGCAACAAGAGCATAAAATGAGCCATTTAATAGAAAGTATTAATAAACACTCAAAAATGTGCTCAGTACATTTTAAAACCGATATTACGTAGATAAATAATGTTAAATACATTGTTGTTTGCCAGTAATATTATTACTGGCACTTGAGGTATTCCAACTTAGGCCTCTAGGTTGGCAACGCATCTGCAATAACCCTGGTGTTGCAGTTGTTTATGGGCGGTGGTGATCTTTTGCCACCAGGAGACCCACTTGCTCGTTTGCCTTCCAGTCCAATAAAAAAAAAACAATGTATTTAACATTCTTTATCTACGTAATATCGGTTTTAAAATGTACTGAGCACATTTTATATAGCATATTTTAAAACCGATATTACGTAGATAAAGAATGTTAAATACATTGGTTGGTTATTGGACCATTCTGTTTCATTTGTTGTTACAATTAATTTTTGAATCGATGAAAACAGAAACCCCATAAGGGCGTAATCCGACCCATGGGGCCCAAGTGCCATAATTCAACCCTAATCATAGCGCATAAACCAAATGGGTACCAATTACCTTGACACTCTACCCTGCGTCGTATTTTTAGCCAATTAGGTGACAGCATATAAAATTGACCATATCCTACTAAAATATGGGTAAAAAGGAGCAGTAGAGAAAATTTGCGTTCCTTTTTTAACCCACGTTCTACCGCTATATGTGTCTGTCTGTGGCACCGTAGCTCTTAAACGGGTGAACCGATTTAAATGAAGTTTTATTTATTTGATAGCACGTTTTCTAGCAATAGTTCTTAGATAGGTTTCATCATAATCGGTTGAGCTGTTTTTGAGATATTGAACTTTAAAGCGATAAAGTCGGGGGTTTTCCAATTTTTTGTTGGTTAGATTAAGTATTTATTTTTCGTACTTCTACGCGGGCGGAGTCGCTGGCAACAGCTAGTAATTGGTTCTTAGTTTTCAATAAATTATTTACGTAAGTGATCATTTTTATCAATCTTTTTGCGTTCAAGCGTTTTCGACACGCGTCTTGTACCCAAAAACCCGTCAAAAATGATTATTCAAACAAAAACAAAATCGATTACACAAAACTTCCGTCACTCCGCGCGGGTCAGGGATCCTCAACCCTTCGCTGTGATGTAAATTTCACGACACTTGACCCAAAGTTGAGCGCCCCTGGTTAATGACCAAGTTTCTTTGTGCCCTACATTCGCTTTGTTCCGGCGACATTATGATTATTTCCTTTGTATGACTAAGGAAACACTTTTTAAAGCTAGGATAACGTATTTTGAAGGAGAACATAAAATTTGCATATGGTTTTGTTTATGGCGTTCAACTGTTTCCCGCGGTTTCGTCTACAAATAACTCCTTTATAATAATCCAACTGATATTAATAATATCGGGTTAAAATGGTCACCCAGTATATCAGTATGTTTGTCTCTTGCCTAGTATCCATAGTACAGACTAAATAGGTCGATTGATGTCAAGTGTCCCGTGATATTAATTTATTTATGTACGTACGTTTTATTTTAATTACATATGTTCTCCAAAAAAAAAACGCAATCAAAAAAACTCCAAGCAAAGTTCGGTCGCTCAGGCACTTTTCATTAAATGAACATGACAACCAAGCCTTTACGCACAGGCAAAAACAAAAGAGCTTTCATTAAAAAAAAAAGATCGAGCCAATCCATCCATCCACAGCATACCTACCGAATACACTTAAACATATTGAAACCTTGATTTAGACTCTTTAGCCTTGAGCCAGGGGCCATTACCCCCCTCCCCTCCCTTATGTTAGCCTAGATGGACAGTTTCTGGGGCTATTGGGTTACTGTTAGTAACAAAAGAATTCATGTAAAGAGTGAGTTGGAGCATTTTCAAAGGTTAGGATCAAAGGGTTTGATCAAATATATTTTCTTCAAATGTCAAGTCAACCTTGTTGGTTTAGGTAGGTAGCTTGCTTTAATGCATGCCTAGTTTTAGCCAGTGACTTTGTCTGTCATCGTTGACATGGTTCCTAAGAACAGATCTTCGTATCTTATAGCTTCATACTTTCCCATACTGACTGACCTAAATGAGCCACCCTATATATAAATTTTACCATATAACACAAGTCTCTGACTCAACTCAAACTCGTACATGAAATTTCACGACAATATACAAACCACTTGAAATACACGGCCTCGTGATTATTCCAATTTCATAAAATTTTATACCGGGTGTGGCCTTGTAATATGAGCATATAATTAAAACATAGATCGTACTCGCCAAACTGAACAGTATTAGTTCAGTGACTTTTAAAAACAACGGAGTCTTTACATTTTCCTTTTTTCATACAAATTAAATACTGCTATCAATGCACGCCATCCTAGAACAAAACTGACGTCGCCTGTCACGCTAAAAATATCAAATTATTGTTCGAATAAACTTAAAAGAGTAATAAAAATTTAAAAATGAATTATTTTTAAAAGTCGCTGAACTAATATTGTTCATTTTGACAAGTATGATATATGATTTAACTAGCTTTTGTCCGCGGCTCCGCCCGCGTAGTATTCGGTTATTGCGCGCTGTTTCCACGGGAACTGTGCATTTTTCTGGGATAAAAAGTAGCTTATGTCACTCTCTCAGGCCCATAAACTATCTTTATGCCAAAAATCTCGTCGATCCGTCGCTCCGTTACGGCATGAAAGACGGACAAACAAACTTTCGCACTTATAATATTAGTATGGATTATTTGCTCTTATTACAGGCCACACCCGGTATACGAGTTTGAGAGAGTCCTATCGATATGAAACATTGTTTTTAATAATAAAGTGGCGGATATTACAGCCCTCAACAGAGCTCGTACCGGCTCGCGCGCTCCACGCATGCGCCATAAAATAATTACACAGCTAGTTAATTTGTGTAATCGTCATAATGAGTTTTCTGGTACTCTGGTAAAATTTAATCAAGCTATTAGTGTATGTGTGACGAAATATAATTTTCGCTTCTCATGCTCTTAAAATGTTACTTCAGTTTCTGCATATCGGGACTAAATCTCCTCATAGGGATTCAAGTTTTTTTTTTTAATTTACGTTGGAAACCCGTAAACAGCCAATCACGGTGTTTGCGAATGGAGAGTTATCGGCATTTTTACACGGAAATAACCTCTAAATGACAACTGTGAAAAAATAATAAAAAATAATACGATTTAATTTCGTGAAACACAATTAATTATTACGAATATAAATCTGTTCAATTATATTAAGGATGATAATATTTTACTATGCATATTACAATTATTAAACGAACCGCCTAGGGGTATTGCAGATGCGTTGCCAACCTAGAGGCCTAAGATGGAATACCTCAAGTGCTACATTACACATTACGTTACACATTATATTACAGTACATTAATAACAATCTAAAATGACCCAACGCTGCATACATTTTGCCTAGGAGAGTGGCTCTGCTACTACTCGATAATACTCATAATAACCTACAAATTCGTACCATCCCTAGGTGCGTAAGTTCTCGCATATCGCCTGTTTTTCTTATCCAAAAAGTAGTATTAACCGTGGGAAACATAACGCTTCGTAGTCTATTAAACCTCTTAACTCGCACAAACAAGCAGCTTATATTTCCCGCCGTTCACTTAGTGCTAAAAGCTATGGGCGAGCTCTTAAAAGTTAAGAAAAGTTCAGCCAACTAATAAATAGGTATAAAATAATTTGTTCACTCGGTAGTCGATCTGCTCATTCCTCAAAAGTAAAGTAGATGTACCGTAATAAAATAACTACCCCTCCCTCATTTTACTATAAAAAAACGCCAGCAAAAATACAAAACACGCCCGAAAAAAAGCCGCCAAAAAAGGACAACTAAAAAGTAAAAAATTATTATGCACAACCTAGCTGTTGCCCGCGACTTCATCTGCGAACAATTCGTTTATCCCTATCCCGCTGGGACTATGCTGAAAAATCAGCCTAAGTTAATTTAGTATAAGTACATAGAAATATTTTTTTTATCTAAACGTCGTCGGTGTCGGGGGACCGCTAAGGTAACAGGAAATTAAAGTACATATGTTGTATTTTTTAAAGTTATCATATTTTTAAAAACTTGTAGCAGAAAAGTATCTCAGTTATGCGAGAATCGAACCTTGGATTTAAAGCTCAGCGCATGGTCGGAGACACCCTGTAAGTCAATCAGTTTAAAAAAAAAATGTTTGCTAACAAGAAACTTAAAATGTATAAAAAAGAAGTTTAAAAAGAAGTTTAAGTTGTCATTGAACATAAATCAATAACCCGGCTGCCCTAAAAATCTTCAAATAAAAAGTTAAAAGAAGAAGAATAAATACATTTATTCACATTCACAAAGACACACAAATACAACAAAAAAAAAACAATAGACAACAAACACAAACAAAACAAAAAGGAAATATCAAAATAAAAATACACGGAAAATAAAAGGAAAAACTAAAAGTTTACAACTCTGTAATATAACGTAACAACGTTACTTACAACAACAACGTTACATGCTGAGTGGAGACCCTTTTTGGTGTCCTGTCGTGTCACTATGTATTTAATATAGTTATAGTGCTAGTTCTAATCTTAGTCTTAGGTGGTACTCATGGAGCCAAAATAAATTTTTCTTTTCTTTTTTCTTTTTTTTCTTTTACTTAAACTTCGACAATCGAGACCCCGAGACGACTGAGAGATGGTATTTTGTTTTTACCGAGTCATGATTTTGAATGAATCCCGACTGTTGAAGTATAAGTTATGTACTTAACATAGCGCTACTAGACAATGTTTTTTATCTTTAGTTATAACCGTTATTGCGTTATTTGAAAATACAAACTGAAATACAGATGCACAGATAAACCAGAAAAATAAGACCAGCACTAGTAATCGAACCCAGGTCCTCGGCATTCCGTGCCACGTGCTATACTACTACATCACCTGCTGGACAACGGTACAGACACGAATTTCCCCTATAAACCACATATCTCAGCTTGTTTGTTTCTTATTTAGCCACTTCAGCAATGACGCTAGCGACATCTATGCCGTAGCCCTCATCGAGAAACTTAACTTTTTTTACTTTTTTGCGTTATTTAATAACGTTAATTTGATAACGTGCTTAACTCAAAGTCAAAGTCAAAATCTCTTTATTCAATTTAGGCTACAATAAGCACTTATGAACGTCAAAAAATTTACCACCGGTTCGAAAAAAACCTCCGTTGAGAAGAATCCGGCAAGAAACTCAACGAGGTATTTTTTTTTTTAAAACAGATTCACAAAATTTATAAATGATATCTATATCTATTATTTAACACAATTTCATTTTTAACACAGTAGGTTCGCAATTTGAAGGGATCGCTAATGCGGATCGGAGTTATTTCCAACTAAAACCAAGTCTTAAACCATTGACTTTTCATCAACTAAGAAGCCTTTTCGCGGCAACCAGCTTACTTAACTAAGCCGATATGAATCATAAAACATTGTAGCCATTTGTAGAGCGGTTTCGTAGCTTTATCGATTGGCCATGGCTACCCTTGACCCAGCACGCATAGCCCAGAACCGCCGAGTCACCGGCGAGGAAACAGGGGGCCTACCACGCTCTCTTAATAAGAAGAAGAAGAAGAAGAAAGACATTTATTCACATTCACAAAGACACACAAATACAACAAAAAAAAAACAACAATAGAAAACAAACACAAACAAAACAAAAAGAAAATATCAAAATAAAAATACACGATTTTGTGTGTCCCCGCAAAAGTGAAACGGCCGCTGACTCAGCATAATGCTGAGGCGTTAGACGCCTTCAGCGCTGATATTCTGTCAGAACCGTCTGTGACTCACGGAATGATACATAAATATACTAAACTAATGTGTAAATAAAATTAAGAAATGCAATAGATTAAGTACGAGTAATACGAGAGTAATACGATTCAGTTTAAGCTCTAAACTGAACTGCATCGCTATTTCGTACTACGACGTTACTTTTGTGATTCATTTCAAGTGAGGTTCAGCGATAGCGATACATATATCAGAGAAAATATCGGTCTTTCATTCACTTGTAAGCGATTGAGATTCAGCTCTGAGAAATAAAGGTCGTGGTTCCAATTTCGACGATTCAGTTTAGGTGCCTAAATTGAACTGCTCTGCGTTTGGATCGTTTAGGAAAGATCGTGGTAGGCCCCCAGCTCTGTTTGGGGAGGGAAATGTCAGCGATTAAGCAAATGCTGGGTAAAAGTGAAAGGAAAAGATAAAAGAGGTTTTATTCAAAGTCAAGGTCCAAATATCTTTTTTAACATCTTCACCGCCAGAAATCAAACAAAGTGACATGCTTTGTACGCCACAGAAAAACTAGCGAGAAATCAACTTGATTTTTAACTGACTTCAAAAAAGGACGAGGATCTATGCAATATTTGTATTTTTAGGTGTAGTAGTTGCCTATTGTTTTACTCCTGCAGGATCGTGCTAAGGCACCGACTTCGAGCTAGTAGTATAGGTACCATCGAGTGCAGCGTCGCCTTTCCCCTTTTTCGACAAAATCCCTTGCAACCAGAAATTTTGCTTGCCCCGCCCCTTATTAAGTAAACCATTCAGCTCTCATAATTAAGAAAGGACCATTTTTTATGGATTTGGGCAAAATTTAAAAGAAAATATACTACATATTTTAACCTGCAAAAAAAAATATTTTGTAGTAGTGTCGAATTTCTATTGGCGCTTGTCGATTCTAGGCGGGGACCGGAGCTTTCTAAGAGCGCAAACAAATTGCGACCTAAGGGGGGAAAGGCGACGCTGCACTCGATGGTACCTCATCTCTATGTATGTCTTATACTTTTCAGACTTTCCCATACTGACCGATCTAAATGAGCCACCCTGACTTGTTTGTGTTAGCGATGTAGGATTATATTTAAAAAAAACATGAAACGACACAAGTACGTAAAACTCGTCGCCAATAAAACGTACAACTAGAAATCAAAGCTGTTTTGTGATATCGTAAACTTACTGAACTTAACACTGCTGTGGCTCAGGGAGTTGTGAGATTGGAAGAAGCAATCCTGACGTTATGAGTGTGAGCGCGGCGGTGGACTCCGCAATGTTCGCAGGGAAGATACATTATTGTTCTATCAGGACTGACTTGGGATTGAGACAGGATTGATAAAGGAAAGGAGAGTACCTACCTAACTAACCTACTACCACAGTATATAAGCTAAAGCAATATGGAAGCTACGAATAATCGATCGAAACGAACACACTCACACAGACGCGCACTCTACACGGCCTCTAAGGGGGTCTTAGTACCGCGAGACCCCCTTAGAGGCCGTGTAAAGCACGCGTCTGTGTGAGTGTGTTCGTTTCGATCGATTGTTCGTAGCTTCCATACTGTTTTAGCTTATATGGTATACTCTGCTACTACCCAGATATGTATACCATCGAGGTCACAAAAACAAGACTTTAAAGTCAAAGTCAAAGTCTCTTTATTCAATTTAGGCTATGACAAGCACTAATGAACGTCAAAAAATCTACCACCGGTTCGGAAAAAACCTCTGTTGAGAAGAATCCGGCAAGAAACTCAAAGAGGTATTTAAAAAAAAAAACAGTTTCACAATATTTATAAATGATATCTATATACAATATAAGTATTTAACACAATTTTATTTTTAACACAGTAGGTTCACTGATCGCTAATGCGGATCGGAGTTATTTCTAATTATCCCTGTCCATGATATATAATCACTGACTTTATAATAAGCCTTAGATATTAACGTCTTTTTGACAGTAGATTTAAATTTTGTATCAGTTTCTTTAGTAATATTTTTTGGAATTTTTATTATAAAAACGTATGCAACTTCCTTACTAACCTACTACCTAGATATGTATACCATCGAAGTCACAAAAAACTAGTCATTAAACTTTTTAAGGCTGTTGCGACAAAAAATTAAAAAAATCAAAAACCCGACTGCCTTAAAAATACTAAAAATATGGAAATAAGTCTAGTGGGCTAGAACTTTGTTAAGTAGCAAACTTAAAGTTCAACAGTCGGGACCCATTAGGTGAGAGTTTTTGAGCGTTACGATTTAAATGGGTCCCGACTGTTTAAGCTTTAAGTTAGCTACTTAACAAAGTTCTAGCCCACTAGACTTGTTTCCATATTTTTAGTATTTTTAAGGCATTCGAGTTTTATGAATTTTTGAATTTATTGTTTTAATTCACACTTTTTTTAATATTTCCGTGAAAATGGTAGATTAAAACTATTACCCATACATATTTAGAATGGGCTAATTATTATCTTTAATTTGATACCCCACTCGTTAGGCTTGAATAAAAAACATTTTTTGAAAACTTACAATTTGGCGCCAAAAATCCGTCATTTTGATTTTTCAAGAATTTCATGTACCCAGTGTCACTCGCGTCATCAAGATGAATCCAATGACGTATCATTTATTAAAACCGTTTCAGCCGTTGAGTAGTAACGTGAGGACAAAGGAATAGAAATACATACATAGGTAAATACATACAAACGCGTCAAACACATAACCCTCCTTCTTCGCAGTCGGGTAAAAAGTAACTATCGTATGGTCGCGAGTGAGCAAAGTTATTGTTTACACTTAATTGATATGGACCTCCGCAAAGTAAGGTACAGCCCCAGAATACCCAATTCATCTAGGTACACTAATATTATTATGCACCAACTGCAAAATGCGTCGTTTGCGCCTGCATTGCTCGAATGCAGATGTATGCAAATAGTGCTCGTCGAACTTAATTTATGCGTGTAAGCCTGCATCGGCTCGGCTGAAGGAAGTATTAAGTTGCAGAATATTGCTGCGATGGAATAGACGCCGTGTTTTTCTTTATTTTTGGTAACTTTGGCAGACAGTTCATTGATAGAAAGTACCTGGTAAATCTGGTATGGTGAAATAAAATTAAAATAATTGTTTTTTTTTTTGCTTTTTCATAAGTACATGTTATAACTTCACAGTCAATGTTATCGGTCAAATTCAAATTCAAAATCTTTATTACGCTAAATGTTGTGATAAGATCTTAGAAAGTATAAACGTTCAACATAGTAAATAAGAAATGAATTATAAAAAATAAATAAATAAATTATAAAATTTAAAAACTTGACGACGCTGGTGTCGCCCCCTGCGTAGAGCTTTGCCTGATTGGGATGTTGACACCACCAATCAACTGACGTACTTTTTATGAGCTGTCAAAACACAATTCTCCCATAGAGTTTCAATGGCAAGGCTAGCGATCATAACTCGCTATGCGTTCGCCAGCTCAATCAGCTAACTGTTTATTTGTTTTAAAGCAACAAAAAATCGAATTTTACAGTAAATCGAAAATTAATCTGGTTTTCAGGGCTAAAATAAAGCGTTTTTTTACTGGAGTCGTGCCTTCGGATTATTTTTTAATGGCGTCAACATCCCTATTATGCCCTATTTAAGCCTAAGTCCACTGTTACACATGCTCGTTAGTAGTAAGAGAGCAAATGCTACCTAGTAGCATGTGTGAACTGGACATGCTACTATTGAGCATGCTTATTAATGGCATGCTCGGGACGGGGGCGGAAGGGGGAAAGGTAATAAGCAAGTGTCAACGCGTTTGCTTCAGTCCACGAGCATGCTCATTAGAGTGGTATGCTCATAAGCATGCTTATAAGCATGCTAGTAACGGGCATGAGTAACAGTACCTTAAGATTGAAAGTTTTTTTTTTATACGACTGGAAGGCAAACGAGCAAGTGGGTCTCCTGGTGGTAAGAGATCACCACCGCCCATAAACATCTGCAACACCAGGGTTATTGCAGATGCGTTGCAAACCTAGAGGCCTAAGATGGAATACCTCAAGTGCCAGTAATTTCACCGGCTGTCTTACTCTCCACGCCAAAACAGAACAGTGCAAGCACTGCTGCTTCACGGCAGGATTAGCAACAAGATGGCGGTAGCAATCCGAGTGGACCTTGCACAACCTGCACCTGCGTTCATTCATCGATATTATATAAGCTTCCTTTGCTGTGACAAATTAATACTGGTTATTGTAAAACACGGAACAGAATTGTAGACACAGTAAATTAATACTGGTGATTGTAGAACACGGAACAGAATTGTAGACAGTAAATTAATACTGGTGATTGCAGAACACGGAACAGAATTGCAGATAGTAAATTAATACTGATGATTGTAGAACATGGAACAGAATTGTAGACAGTAAATTAATACTGGTGATTGTAGAACATGGAACAGAATTGTAAACAGTAAATTCTCGTTAACAGAACACAGTAAATTAAGATTGCTAGCGACGTTTCTTTGTGCCGTAATGAAGGATGAGCTTAAATGATGGAACTGTGTGAAGGACGTAAAGCGTCATTTTCCGCGCTAGTGGAAAATCTCCTCATTTGCTACTTGAACGAATTCGTGCATTCATCGATTTGTCCCCAATGTGAGCCGACGGGAGCCTATCTTTAATCTTCAGCACGCAGCAGTTTGGGGTGATTTTACATTGGTGACAAACAAACAAACATTATGGAAGATCCCAGAATTTCAATTTTAATTTTCAATAAACAAGCACTCAAATGATTTAATTATAATGCATGTTTCAATTTCAATAACATCAAGGAGCGGTAGCGTGTTCCTTAATTACTTCACAAGGATTAAACACTTCATTTCATTACTTTACAGGTAATCGCGTAATCACCCGCCGAGATTAATCTTTAGCCTTATTAATCACTTACAATTATATAATAAACAATTTATAATACTTGTATGAATACAGCGTGTGCTTGAAGAAATCTCGTTACTATAATTTTCATCATCATCATCATGTCAGCCGAAAGACGTCCACTGCTGGACATAGGCCTCCCCCAAGGCTCTCCACTCAGACCGGTCTTGTGCTTTTCGCATGCACCGCGATCCCTACTTCTACAATTAATACAGATAATATAATTTTACTGGGATGTAAAATCATACAACGAGCTGTCGGTAGGCCTCCAATAAGATGGAGTGACGACTTGGTTAAGATCGCGGGATCGCGGTGGATGCGGAAAGCACAAGACCGGTCTGAGTGGAGAGCCTTGGGGGAGCCCTATATGGCCAGCTGGTGGACGTCTTTCGGTTGACATGATGATGATGAAATTATAGCTCTAGAAGCTGTATTGTCTAACACATTCATCGCAATCGTTGTCACGACATCTTGGTGGGGGCACACCTAAAACGTCACCTTTTCACGTACACGGCAGCGCCTCTGGCGACAAAATTATGGCACTAATTTTTTTATGGTATAGGGGGCAAAGGAGCAGATGGATCGTCTGATAGTGAGCGATTACCGTCGCTAATGGACACTTGCAACACCAAAAGAGTCACAAGTGCGTTGCCAGCCTTTAACAAATGACAAATGTGACAAACGTCAAACGTGGGCTTGAAAAATTCAGTCTGTCCGCGTTTAACACTTCTGAACATGAATTTTGATCATTTAATATGAGCCTTCACAAACTGTATTCTGTAGTGTCCTTCCTACTCACGTCTTCAATATCACTCTATATATCCTGAAAATTTCGTGAAATTTCTCCAGAATCACCTACATATATTTCCCGGGAACAATCCCTAGGCTTTGTGTTTATACTGGTAAATGTTACCATTCAAACTCCCACTAAACTGGAGTATATTAACTGATCTACGATCTCATAACCCTGCGTAATATCCGAGTTATATACTTGGTAATATAAGCGGGTAATATAGTTAATAATTAACCGGTATTAGTCGTAAGTACCGTCGTTATGTCCTGTCGTAATGCGGAAGACGACGGGCCAATTTGTAGTGGTATTATTATAATTAATAATATTGACACTGTGTTTGCAGCCGAGTGTACAGTTGGTTCATTAGTATTCAGAATCGTACAATAAACTACAGTCGTAAAGTAATAATTATAATAATAAGATATCTATTCATAGTTTGCTTGCAATTTCTACATAACAAATAATAATAAGTAGGTACAATCAAACTATCAAAAGGGAAAGCGACTCAGCTTATGCCTGCGCCTTGCAGAACAAAGTCTCTTGGCTAACAGACGCTGTTTTTCAGTCGCCCCCATAAACCATAACCATAGTCAACAAAGTCGGGTTTGTTCGAACACATAACTTGGGAATGTCTAGACCGATTACCATGGTTTTTGATTAAGTAGGTGTATTTGTCACCGTCTCGAATAGCAGAATAATTATTAAAACATTGGGAAAAAGGCGAAAAAAAAAAAAAGAAAAAAAAATCCCATACAACGGTTTCGTAACTAAACATTTAATGTTCAATCCGTAGTTATTTTATATTTGCCTAGCAAGATATTCACTTAAAATAATTGATATGGCAAAGCAACAATGGTTGACGATTTGAAAAAGCAATTGGGCCCGCTAGATGGCGCTGTTGTTGGTATGTTATCTATCATAATTTAAACGTAGTGTTTGATTAAAATGGTCAATCAAACGCCAAAAGTTTTTGGAAAAAAAAAACAATTTGTTGCCTTATATTTTGCTATTGTATAATTATCCATTCCGAATTAAAATCACTAGAAACAAATTCAATTCAATTACAATATCTTACTTTCAAACACATACAAAAAACGCAAATTACATGAATACCTACAACAAACAAACTTTAAAATATGTATGTATTATTAAAATCTTAAAATTATTTTGAAGACCAATACAATTAGATATACCTGTATTATATTTTAATATTTATTTGATCACTACCATATGAAAAGATTGAAAATGTAAAAAGCAATAAAAAAAAAACAATGTCCCAAACAATAACAACAATGTCCTTTTGTTTGTTCCATCATTCATTTCTGTAATCAACTTTTGTAATCATACACTAACCTCTATAAATGAAGATACATCATTAGATATAATTTAAAGACAGTACACATTTCAGTAGAATCCAATGTTCCACAGCCACTGCATGTAATTTATGTATCAATTACTAATATTAGACAATTATACAGCGCTAGATCTTAAAGACGGCAAACCATTCACTCAGAAAAAAACGAACGGTAATTTTATTCAACACAATTTTGTAATAGGAATAGGATTTGGTTTGTATATATTTGTAAATTTGACTGTTCAAGATCTCTCATTATTTTTTTGTAGATAAAGTCGTAAAAATATCCACTAATATAATTCCCTATCTCTTAGCTCAATCAAGTACTACATTTTCATTTACTTTAATGTGTTATTAAAAAGAATAGCGACTTGAATAAAAATTGAAAAATGATTATAAATTAGGAATTTCTTTTTAATTGCTAAACAATAATATTATTATCTCGTTTCAAAATGTAGTTTAATTTGAGTAAAAACATGTCAAAAATTAAAGGCCGAGACAAAACTTATTTCCTGCAATCGGCTTTTGCCCGCGGCTCCGCCCGCGTGGTATTCGGTTATCACGCGCTGTTCCCTCGGGAACTGTGCATTTTTCTGCGATAAAAAGTAGCCTATGTCACTCTCGGGCCCATGAACTATCTCTATGCCAAAAATCACGTCGATCCGTCGCTCCGTTATGACTTGAAAGACAAACAAACACACAAACACACTTTCGCGTTTATAAAATTTTGATTTTCAACGAAAAAACGTCCGCTTTTAAAAGCGAGTAAACATTTCACGCTGCTCTCGCGCCGACTGTTATCGTTTGTCCCATATTAATGCGGGCATCGCTGTTTGTCCTATCTATGCCTTTATTAATGCCCCGTTACTTATAATGGAATTTCTATACAATTTGGGGTAATTTACTATCAGGCCAGTTAATAATAGAGCAGTGAAGGCTGCGCATACATTGAGGTACTCCAGCGTTTGTCTTTTGGAATAATATGCATAATAGATCAAATAAAGCCGAATATCGGGCAATCAGGGACAATTTTATGTAGAAACTTTTGTCTGAAGTAATCCTAATTCATACATGGAGGCTCTGCGCTCGAACTTGTTGACGACTATGTATAAATACCTAGGACAGACGGTCTAGTTAGGTAGGTCCAACTTCGAGAAAGAGATCACTCGTCGAATCCGACTTGGCTGGGCAGCGTTCGGGAAGCTTCGCAGTGTCTTTTCATCCAAATTACCGCAGTGTTTGAAGTCAAAAGTCTTTGACCAGTGTGTGTTGCCAGTGATGACATACGGATCTGAGACGTGGGCGCTAACGATGGGCCTCATAAGGAAACTCAAAGTCACTCAAAGGGCTATGGAAGGGCTATGTTCGGGGTTTCTCTGCGGGATAGAATCAGAAATGATGATATCCGCAGTAGAACTAAGGTTACTGACAGAGCCCAAAAAATTGCGAAACTGAAGTGACAGTGGGCGGGGCACATTGCACGCAGGACTGATTGCCAATGGGGTCAGAAGGTTCTCGAATGGCGTCCGCGGACCGAGAGACGAGCTGTCGGTAGGCCTCCAACAAGATGGAGCGACGACCTGGCTAAGATCGCGGGATCACGGTGGATGCGAAAAACGCAAGACCGGTCTGAGTGGAGAGCCTTGGGGGAGGCCTATGTCCAGCAAGTGGACGTCTTTCGGCTGACATGATGATGATGAATCATAATTCTATTCGAACAAATATTCGAGATATGAGCTTAAAACCTGAAAAAAGTTACCTTCAATCGGGGGGATTCCCCCCCTACATCCTCAGCACAGCCCCCACCCTTGAGGACTTTTAGTATGTTCATCTGGATACCGCAAGGAATAACTGCACCAATTTTCAAACTACACGAGTTTTTTCCCCTGATTTTTTAAATTTTCTCAGCCTAGCATCCATACTAATATTATAAATGCGAAAGTGTGTTTGTGTGTTTGTGTGTTTGTATGTTTGTATGTTTGTCCCTCTTTCACGCCGTAACGGAGCGACGGATCAACGTGATTTTTGGCATAGATATAGTTTATGGGCCCGAGAGTGCCATAAGCTACTTTTTATCCCGGAAAAATGCACAGTTCTGTTACCGAGGGAACAGCGCGCGATAACCGAATACCGCGCGGGCGGAGCCGCGGGCAAAAGCTAGTGAGATAATAATTGGGTCGTACTTTTATTCGGCGTTACAAGTAAACAAACTTTATTATATTTTGCCCTGAAAATAAAATAAATGTGCAAAAATATTGGCAAAGAAGAACATCCACCTTGTTGATTTTCAACGTACTAAATAAACCCTTTTACTTACAGTTTTATAACCGAAGACGAATATTGTACATAAGCAGAGAATTTATGACGGTGTGATTTAATATAGCTTTTAACTGATAAATACTGCCTTTAGATATAATTTTAGTGAAATAACAACTCTGTCCAACTAAGTTTTTGCCAAAACTTATAGGAATAAAACACAGATAGTGATACTGATAGAGATAGGTGAAAATAAAATAAAAGTTTGTAGAAATAGGAACAAAATACAATCTAAATACATGATTTTGATAGAAATTTTTAGATATTTTATATGTATGTATGAATATGCTTTATGATAATTACTAACATTTGCCCGCGGCTCCGCCCGCGTAGTATTCGGTCATCACGTGTTGTTCCCTTGGGAACTGTGTATTTGTTCGGGATAAAAGTAGCCTATGTCACTCTCGGGCCCATAAACTATGTCTATGCCAAAATCACGTCGATCCGTCGCTCCGTTACGGCGTGAAAGACGGACAAACACACACACACACACACACACACACACACACACACACACACACACACACACACACACACACACACACACGCACACACACACACACACACGCATTTATAATATTAGTAGGGATGCATTTAGATATCTTATATTTATTTACAAACACTCTCTTATAGCTCCGATTACAATCACATTTTATTAAACCATGACATACATTTTCCTAAAGAAAACATTGGAACCTTTTCGTTTAAACTTCGTAAAACTAAAACGTTTCCTGAGTTCAACAAACTGCGCATGCATTGAAATTGATTCAAATTAGGACGTTTACTTTTAATTTAAAATGGCTAACCTGTTTGTCTCCCACCCTCCTTAAATAGGCTAAACGTAATCTGATCTAGTCAGGTCAGATTATTTAAAGAAAACGGGGTCAGATAGTCGATAGCATCAGGGGGGCTACAACAAAAATCGAAAATTGAAGTTCGTATCGTACCGTCCCTCTCACTCTTGTATTAAATAATATGAGCGTCAGCGGGACGGCAAAATACAAAATTCGAATTTCGCACTCCGTAGTAGAGCCAATACTTTAAATTCGTTTAGTATTATGGATTCAAAATCTTTTTTTTACTCTTTCTATGATTTTACGCGTCATAATCCGGAATGTGGAAATTTGCCGAAGCACTAAAGTCATCGACATAAATGGAATAAAGTGACAATAGGTCAGTCAAATCGGTCGAAGAACAGATATATGTCGAGGGAAAAAAGTCTTCGAGTGGCGACCACGAATTGGAAGACAAAACGTTAGCAGGCCTCCCACTAGATGGACTGACGACATCATGGGAGTTATAGGCAACTGGTGGATGCTAGTGGCGAGTCGTTTTCATTGTGGCGTTCTAAGGGGGAGGTCTTAGTTCAGCAGTGCAGTTCAAAGAATCAGTTCACTGAAGTAGCGTTGGGCTGGCCACGTCTGTCGCAGCACCGATGCACGGTGGAGCAGAGGAGTCCTCAAATGGAGACCACAGCCAGGGAAACATGTAGGAGACCTGGGTCACGGAGAACGGACGACCTTAAGAGGGTCGCTGTCAGCGGATGGATGCGAGGGGCTGAAGATAGAGCGTTGTGGCGCGCCATGGAAGAGGGTTACATCCAGCAGCCAGTGGACTACTGTAAGCTGATGATGATGATGATGAAAAAGTCTGCTATGCTCGCGGTGTAAATTGAGCTAGCATAACGTGATCATAATCAAAATACCACCAACAGGACTTATCATGCTAACACACACACAAATAATATTTACCTCGACGTTTCGGCAACATTGCAGTGGCCGTGGTCACGAGTAGACTGAAGTGTGGGGTGTCAAGTCTGCCTAGCAGCGCGAGTCCTTCGAACTACCCGCACTTGATCACTAATAGTACTGGCACTCGTATCACGAACTACCCGCCGGTACTATTAGTAATCAAGTGCGCGTAGTTCCAAGGACTCGCGCTGCTGGGCAGACTTGACACCCCACAATTCAGTCTACTCGTGACCACGGCCACTGCAATGTTACCGAAACGTCGAGGTAAATATTACTTGTGTGTGTTAGCGTGATAAGTCCCGTTGGTGGTATTTTGACTATGAGTGAGAATGACGAAAGTTTAAAACGTTATATAACGTGATCACTGGACGAAATATTCCAAATTTCGTACCTCGTTTAATTAGAGATATATTGAGAAATTGATATTTCAGCATAACTTTCTATCCCAAAACCACACATTCATCCAATGTTAATTTCTGGCAAACTGAGCAATAATAAAGTTAAGTCACGGCACAAACCTTGCCGCTCGAATTTTTGAGGCTTCTAAATTAAGTTACGCGAAAGTTTTTGCGACAAATTATATTATAGGTACTCCAGAGCTGCGATAAAAGCTTTTCGAAATCAATTTATACTTAAGTTAAAGTCTGATCGGGTGTTGTAGAAATCTTTGGAATTTACAGTGTTTGAACAAGGTTCAAATGCTGAAAAAATTTACCCACAAACATCACGCCTGTATTCCCAAATGGGGTAGGCAGAGCACACGGAACGTTACCGCTTCTGAGGCACTTTTAGCAATGTTAGGTTTCAAGTTTGACAAAAACGGTACAGTCCGCGTCATATAGTACGTAGCAGTCAAGATCACCAAATACTTGGAAACATACAAAATAGGCATTACCAGTGACTCAGTCAAAGCGGTCAAATTGTTGGAGACATCCATCGTGTACAAATATACCGGAGCACCCACATCACCACTGGTAGCGTAGCAGCCATAATAACCAAAAGTATGGGACACACTAAAAACTGAGCTTTATTTAAAAGGTTTAAGGTTTTATCTCGAGTTGAGTGCGAAATAAATTAACACGTCATAAGATTCGACTTTTTGTTTTTGACAATCACTGAAAAGAGTACCAACTTGTCAGTATCCAAGTATTTGGTGATGTTGACTGCTACGTATGATATGACGCTGACTGTACAATAGTGACAGGTTGCTTGCTAGCCTGCGGTATAATACCTGAACCTATATCCTTAGTCGCCTCTTAAGACATCATGTCAGCCCAAAGACGTCTACTGCTGTACATAGGCCTCCCCCAATAGGGAAAACATCCACGGAAGAAATGGTGAGGTGTAATTCTAACCCAAAACATAAACACATTCCTCTTTGGCGGAAACGCCGCCTAATCCTGGTTAAAGTTTGACATTTCCATACAAATGCTGCCGTGAAGCAGCAGTGCTTGCACTGTTGTGTTTCGGCGCGGAGATTAAGACAGCCGGTGAAATTACTGGCATTTGAGTTATTCCAACTTAGGCCTCTAGGTTGGCAACGCATCTGCAATACCCCTGGTGTTGCAGTTGTTTAAGGGCGGTGGTATTCTCTTACCACCAGGAAACCCACTTGCTCGTTTGCTTTCCAGTCGAATAAAAAAAATATATGTTGACTACTAAACGAAGCTTGATTACCTATACGTCCAATTTTTTTAGCTAGCGATTTCATACTTGTGATAAATATGTGCGTGCATGCGTAATAGTAGTGTTCGTAATATAACGTGTTTGTAATATAACAAATATGTAAAATATTCAGCAACCCAACCCACCTGCTTTTACTGAAGCACGGCGTTTTGCATACATTAGTGTTCGTAGCCCCTCTACGGCGTAGCGCGTCTACGCTCCGTAGCTACAACTTAAGGCTACGATACTGGGGTTAGGATTACAAGGACATTATTTTGTAAAGAGGACGATATTCAATATTATGTTTAACTAGCTTTTGCTTGCGGCTTCGCCTGCGTGGAATTCGGTTATCGCGCGCTTTTTTACCCCTTTAGAGGGAAATTTTATCCATTTCACCTACACAGATATTTTTTAATTGTAATCGAGAACTTGTACACCTATTTTCATACTTCTAAGTCCAGAAATTAGAAAATTTCCATACAAACTTTACCCCCCATTTTACCCCTTTAGGGGAAAATTTTATCCATTTCACCTACACAGATAATTTTTAATGGTAATCGAGAATTTATACACCTATTTTCATACTTCTAAGTCCAAAAATGAGAAAGTTCCATATAAGCTTCACCCCCCCATTTCACCCCCTTAGGGGATGAATTTCTAAAAATCCTTTCTTAGTGCTCACTTACATCATAAAAAGAACCTCTGTACCAAATTTCAAGTTTCTAGGCCCAGCGGTTTAGGCTGTGCGTTGATATATAACCCAGTCAGGTTTGCCTTTTATATATATAGATTACTGGATATTAGAGCTTTGCGGTGAAGGAAAACATCGTGAGGAAACCTGCACAAACCTGCGAAGCAATTCAATGGTGTGTGTGAAGTTGCCGATCCGCACTGGGCCCGCGTAAGAACTATGGCCCAAGCCCTCTCATTCTGAGAGGTCTGTGCCCAGCAGTGGGACGTATATAGGCTGGGATGATGATGATGACTGGATATTGGTATTCATTTATTAAAAGTGAAGTGTGTGTGTTTGTATGTACGTCTTTCACATCGAAACGGAGCAATAGATCAACGTAATTTTTGGCATAGAGATAGTTTAGAAGCCAGAGAGTGACACAGGCTACTTTTTACCCCGGAGAAATGGGTGTGTGTACTGGAATAGAGTTTTAAAATAGTACTGTCAATAGCACTAGTAGGAACATACCGAAAAATGCACAGTAAAGTTTTCGAGGGAACAGCGCGCGATAACCGAATTCCACGCGGGCAAAGCCGCGTGAAAAGCTATTTATTGATATGGTGAAGTTTAACTTTGTTAATATAGAACCATAGTTGATTAAAATATGCAGGTCAAAAAAATGTGGGATACTGTTGTGAAAATAATGTTACCGAGATGAGTCAAAGAGAATACTTAACCGCGAAATTATTTTGTGAAGTTATTTACTAGAACTCGCAGTCGTTTTCAGCACGCTGAAATCTGTTTTCAGGCCGTTCTAGAGAAAAGCCTATCAAATAGCGATAGATCAAAATTCACTCCAAGTTGGCATTATTTTCATCAGGCTGAAAACATGTTATATTTTTTGCCCGTGGCTTCGCCCGCGTGGAATTCGGTTATCGCGCTGTTCCTCAAAAACTGTGCATTTTTTCTGGGGTAAAAAGTAGCATATGTCACTCTCTGGCCCATAAACTATCTCTATGCCAAAAATCACGTCGATCATTCGGTCCCTTTTGACGTAAAAAACTGACAATATACAAACACACTAATATACAAACAACACACACACTTTCGCATTTATAATATTAGTGTATGGATTAAAGTTTAATTTTAATTTCATGCTATAGTTTCATTTTAACCCTAAAAAACGATTGCATGAAACAAACGATGCAATTTGCTCTCGTTGTTAAATTGGTAACTATTTGCAGCCCACAGACGAAACCAACATGAATTTCTCTTTGTAATAAAACAGCATTCCGAGCTTGTATTGAAACCTTTGTCCTATCAAAACCAAATAAAAACGCACGTAAACAAAATGACGGTTATATTTGTGGATTTTTCTTTTAAAATGGTTTTTTTGCTGATGCTCTGAATACTATGGACAACAGGAGCAAAAAATTAAACCACAGCTTCCTTTCTTCACAGGCATCCAAAAGCCTAAGTGACATCGCCTGTCACGTAACAAAATGACGGATACAGCAATACATTGCTTGGTCAATTAAACTTTAAACTGATTCGATTTGTGGCATTCGAACATGGCGGATGTAGACAATATCTAATTTTGCTATTTCTGTTTCTTTGGCTAGTTAAAGTATAATTTTGAAAGTGTTTTATGCGGCGATTAACCTTAACAGTGAACAGTGATTACTAAATTCCATACTCGTATTGCTCTTGGGTCTGACATTTTTTAAAGCGCAAGTTGTCTCCACGTGTTTTCTGGAATTTTACTATCAAGTTGCAAAAACTACAATCACCGTACAACGTCCCTCTCAAAGAGAGTACTTTGCCAGTGTCAACTGGCAAAATTGTCCTATTAGTTAGGACAGAAAGCCATATTTGAAAAGAGAAGAAGAAGAAGATCTTTAAACTATAATAATAATAAAAATCACAATAAAAGTTATTTTCAAAAGTTGTAGAACGAAGTTAGCTCAGGATGAAGGCCGAAAGTTGTGGTTTAATTTTTTGGTGCATGCTGTTACAGGGCCCACCAGGTATAAGTATATTTTTTCGTTGCTTATTATCCATAGTATTCTGAGAGGAGGCCTGTGCCCAGCAGTGGGACGTATATAGGCTGGGATGATGATCCGTAGTACAAGCTTAGCTTAGTTTGGAACTAGGTCAATTGGTGTCATTTTTCCCATGATATTTATTTGTTAATTTCTTTATTTTGTCACATAAGCTCACAGTTTAAACACCAAAGCGCTTACGTAGTAGAGAGTAGACAGTAAACAGCACGTGTGTCTCGAGTTTGGAAAAGTTCGCCGAGTAATATAAGTATGCCAGGATTTTATTTGGTGTTTATGGTAACGAAGTTTTTTTTTAGTTCATCATTATCCTCTCAGCCATAGGAAGTCCACTGCTAGTTATAAGGCTTCCCCATAATAGACCTCCAGTTGCTTCAGTTGGAATGCGGTCTGCGTCCACACAGTGAAACTACGGCTCTGACGAGATCATTCGTCGATCTCACGTGAATATCCTACGGTCCGGATTCGCGTTCTCCACTCGAGAAGTTTTCGGGCCCGATGGCTCTAAGCTCTCTTCTCCGTGCGATATGGCCCAGTACCACTTCACGAGGTAATTCACTTTGCTATTTGCTTAGTTTAAATTTAAATAATTCCACGTGTTTTCAACTACGAACAATCAGTCTACTAGACTTATTATTTATTCGTAGGTTTTCAATGATTGAATTTGCCAAAACCTACGAACGCCAGAACTAATATTCGTAAACCTCGCTTTAGATAATTACGTGGGCGTTTGGAAATGAAAATTGCTTTCCAAAAACGTATTTTTATTCTGAAGTCAACAGATTACGATGTTGTTGCGGGCAAGGCGTTGCCGTCGCGTCGCCGCCAATTTGTAAGACAAATTAGCCGGGAAAATGTTACAAAAATATTTTGAAAATGTTTCATTTTTGTCTCATCTGATTATATCCGAATAAATGGAGCTGGAGTTGCTTTCTAGTCGAAATAGAGTTGAAAATAAAGAAATAGAGTTGAAAATAAAGAAATAGAGTTGAAAATAAAGAAATAGAGTTGAAAATAAAGAAATATTCGTAAAAAGCTAAAGATTTTACGCAAGTCAAAGTAAGTCAGAATAATCTACAGTGTGTGTTTTTAATACTACTACAAAAAAAACCCTAATAATCATATTTTATTATGGTTTAGTAAAAAAAAAAAACTTACAAAATTAATTAGCACGCAATGTATCACTACAATACAATACAATACAATAACTCTTTATTTCACATCAACATATTGCTAACAATTACAGAAAACAGATATATACACAGGTATATACTTTCTGACGTAAATCGCGGAAGGTTCCGCGCTGTTGCGGGAAACCGGTGGATGCAAGTGGCGAGTTGTCGTTCATTATAGCGTTCTAAGGGGGAGGCCTTTGTCCAGCAGTGGACGTCTTCCGGCTGATGATGATGATGATGATACTTTCTGAGGTAAGCAATAGGCGGCCTTATCGCTTCAGAGCCACGTGATACTGATTTGTTTTTATTTAAAACGTCGCACTTTTTGACGTGACAGCTGTCACAGGACGTTTTTCTCTTGTATCAAAATTATTTTACGCATTACATTGCTGCTCGAAAATATTTCAAAAATGAATTACGGTCTGCTATTTAATTCTAAATCAACAATTTGTTTTGATATCGGTTCACAGCACTTAAATCTTCGTCTGGTTACAGTTTGAGGTAGTATCAAAAATACACGCTGTATAATTCTGTTTCTTTATAACGCCACTTATGCAAGACTGTCAAAAACTACTACCACCACCGGTTCGGAAAAACCATTCAATGAACCAAAAGAATTTCCTTGTCAGACACTAACAACTGGTGGCGTGGTGTACGGTTGTGTTACTCTGAAGATGAGCTCTGGAGTTTGAAACACGTCAGTGTGGTGTAGTGATGGTAATAGATGGATTTGTGTGATTTGTGTTTGTTCACAGTATGAAGGTGGAGGAACTGCATGAACACGCATATTTTGCAAAAGCTTAACTATCATAAGTTCGCGGGTGAGCAAGGAAATTCTTTTAGTTCATTGATATGGACCTGTAAAAAGTAACGCCTGATTCAATATTTTTTTTAAACTCAAGAGTCATTGTATTGCCGGCCTTTTAAGAAAATAGAAGCTCTTGAAAACACATACACAGGCAAAGCTATAGGTATCTTTCAAAGAATATTTCTATAATCCAACCACGAAATGTAACAGTGAAGTACCCCTTTCCCGTGGGAGTTTCTTTCCTGTTTAATTTTCTGTTCTCAGCGTTCCCATCGCTCCCATAATTGCTCTTTACTGTAAGTTATTCTCTTTTACCTTGGTTCTACTTTTCCGCTACGAATGCTTTTTCCCATTGTATCAATTTAATATAATTATTCCCTTTGAGAGACTTGTTTCTTTTATAGGTAGAGTCATTCACGGTGACGCGTGTCGTGGTTCTTATTCCAATGTCTTGTAACGTTGTAATTATATTACATATTTAATTTATTAATGTAATAAAATTATTCACAAATTTACTTACTATACCTATTTTATTTAAGTTTTATAATTATTTTAATTGAAATCTAATCTATTTACTGATATAAAATAATCTATTTACTAATCCTTATCCTCCCTTACTATTATAGAGGGGAAAGTGAGTCTGTTTGTTTGTTTGTTACGCTTTCACGCCGTAACGGAGTGACAGATCGACATGATTTTTGGCACAGAGATAGTTTATAAGCCCGAGAGTGACACAGGCTACTTTTATCCCGGAAAAATGCACTGTTTCCGAGGGAGCAGCGCGCGATAACCGAATACCACGCGGGCGGAGCCGCGGGCAAAAGCTAGTAATAAAATAAAACACGTTAACGCTTCTCTATGAGTATAGTCTTTCGCAGTGCGGTTTGTTAACTGGTTTCTAATTGAATAAAAGTTTGAAATTCTTCCCCCGCCGTACTGGGTCAGTCCACGGCCAACAGAATACAGCTGGGCTACGAAACTCGAAACTCGAAGTTCGTGGCGTGCGGTCCTTTTCGCTCTCGTATTAAATAGTGTGTCAGTGTCAGAGGGACCGCACGAACTTCGAGTTTCGAGTTTCGTAGTAGCCCTACAGCGACGGGCACGTACAGTCACCAGCACCAATATCTGACAAAACAAGCGTGTATAAATATCTGATACGACTCTATGTCTAGGGCCGGAAGGAAATGTCACATATTTTTGCACGCTCCGCTGTGGCAGATATTAATGCTGGTGACTGTACCAGCAGCGCACACGGGTTTTGATAAAATCACGCGTCTTGGACGACAGTAGGTATATTTTTTAGTCTAGCAAGTAGAAGTATATAGCCCTATTTAGATTTGCAAGATAAATCGTGCAAGTTGCAATTGCATTACATTGCGAGGCCGTAAAGCCAACGAGTTTGTAGTGATCAATTGAGCGCCGTAATGTAACGCAACTTGCACGATTTTCCTTGCAAGTCTAAACTCAGCTTAAGACTATTTTAAACAACTGACAAATAGCCTGCGGCTAAAAAATAAATGTCAAACTTCTAAGATATTTTTAAAGTAAAACGACTGAACGCTGCTGGCAATTATATGGCGAAAATAGAATAATAAACATGATTTAAGTTACATTCAGTGTCTTGTTGTTTTGAAAAAATGTTTAGCTGAATAATATTTTTCTAATAAATGTATTGCAAAAAATATTAAAAGCGGTCAAGAGCATGTCGGAAATGTCGACCACTCCCAAAATAGGGTTCCGCCATTACAAAAAACTGAAGTAATATTTTTCTAAGGATTACGAATGTAAGTTTAGGTTCATTTTACCTTAGGCTGCTATTTACTCTTAAACTACCAATAATTTTAAAGCAATCTTAACCTTCTTAATTTTCCTTCATATTTTTATTTGTTATTTCATCACTTCTTAACCGCTGAACCGATTTAGATGAAATTCGCGGTACACAGTATAATATCTATATTTCACAAGATTCAACACAACTTTATTTTTAATACACAGTGTGAGTTTTTTCAATGTTTTTTTGAATCAGGCGTTACTTTGCGGAGGTCCATGTCAATGAACTAGAAGAATTAGATAGGTAGGTCGCGGGTGAGCAAAGAAGTTCTTCTAGTTCACCCAGTGTGGGAGCACCATTAGAGAAATCCTCAATGCAAATAGCTTCTTGCCCAGTAATCTTCGCAATGACGCGGCGGATGAGACATTCGACTCGAGATGAAAAGAAAATCGCAAAGACGTACATTAAATATTCAAACGTATTGTTTTCAGAACAAATAAATCCAATGACGGAGGCCATTACGGGACGTGTTTTTTTCGTGGTAAGAGCTGAAATTGGATCTTTGTTTTACTTCACGAAAGATGATAGACGCTATTGTATACTGCGATTTGATAAGCAATATCTGGATTTCTGGATTTTCCACCGCTCTTGACTCTACAGTTCGTAACCCCCTCCACACCGCTAGAGACAGAAATAGATGGAAAAAGTTCGTCGAGAGAAAGATAAATTAATAAATAAATTGATAAATTTAAGTGTTTATTAATAAAACATAACACGGTACAAATCGAAAAAAGGTAACTAAAACTACATAAAAACTAAACTTATAAATAATTTTGTCCAAAATCGCTGCCAGGTGGTAAGGTGCCCAAGGCTGGCAACATTACCACGCTGTATGGCAATGCTTATTCTTTGCGCTAAAAAAAGTCAGCCCTCTGGTCACCCAAAGCCGTAATTAATTTGGACAACAGTAATTTAAAAATATTAAATAAATAAAATGGAACGTGACATGAAATATTTATGAATAAAATTATTTTGAACATGAAACTACCATGAGACTTACTGACATTAAATGATATTGAAACGAATGACTCACGTCTTAAATCGAGTTTAAAATTATTCCTTTCGAATAACCCGTAAAAGATAATTTACGAGTTACTATGCATAAAATATGTATTCATGCAAATCCTCCACAGTAAATAAAACTGTGTTTCTAAAATATGGTAGCATGGTTCAAAACGCGTCAGTCTAGTGGTGGTGATAGATGGATTTGTGTGATTTGTGTGTGTTCTTACAGTGTGGAGGTGGAGGAACTGCATGAACACGCATAAATCTGTAAGATTTATGCGTGTTCAAGTTAGCTAAGTATAATAGGGTCGCGGGTGACCTAAGAAATTATTTTAATTCATAGTACAGTAATGGGCAAAGATCTGCCTTAATGTTAAGTGCACAAAGTCGTGTATACATATTTTTGCAACTTTGGCCGTGTAGATATCTTAGTCTTTGACTGTGCAGTTGATCAATATTTGGGATACAGACTTGAGATAACATTCTCTGTGAGTGAGACAGTTAGACATGGTTTGTGTCAGATCGGTCGATGCTGGCACGCCGCCAAACCTTCCGACATTCAGGTTACATTTTAGCTGGCTACATAAACGTGGAATCGATATTAGTGTATGATCAATAGGTTCTGGGCGAGCACCCCTGGCAAATGACACAAATGACCCAAAACTACGTGAGATTTAAATTAAATTTGTTTTTTTTTTTAAATTAGTGAACTCTTCGGGCTGATCCCAGTTGCTAAATTCCATCACCGCACTACTCGGCATAAAAGTAGGTTCCATCAACATTATCTTGATGGGTGGCGGTCATCCACCGTGCGGTTTAAGCGTTCTGAGGATTTCGTATTTTGTACGTAATATTCCAAGTTTATATAGGCTGGGATGATGATGATAATGATGGTGATTTTATTATTTATTTATAACTAGCTTTTTCCCGCGGCTCCACCCGCGTGGTATTCGGTTGTCGCGCGCTGTTCCCTCGGGAACTGAGCATTTTTCCGGGATAAAAAGTAGCCTATATCACTCTCGGGCCCATGAACTATCTCTATGCCAAAATTACTTCGTTCCGTCACTCCGTTGCGGCGTGAAAGTCGGACAAACACACAAACATACAATCACACTTTCGCATTTATAATATTAGTATGGATTTTTGCCTGACACGTTCCTGTTACTGTCATGGTATGATACGAAGGAATGGTATCATTTGATTTAGGTACTCTTATAAATACTTGATATCTAGCCACTCAGACTATTCCAGATCTGCGGCCAGCAGGATAATGCAATGTAATCTTTATCAGCTCAGCACAAGATTCAAAATACGCTATCAAACCTAACTGTATATAAGTTATGTGAATTTGTACGGTTTCTTAGTCTGGCTTCTTATAATACGGTATTCAATTTAGAACTTCAACACAACGTAGTAAATATGGAAGTATTTAATGCTGTTTGTACGAAACAAACGAGGTCGATGTGTCTGAATTACTAAATTTTAGAGAGTTTCTTGGATATTTTTTTTATACTGGGTGATCTTAGCCTCTGGACAAATACGAATACTACTGGCTTAGCAAGATATTTAAAACCAAACTGCAAATTATCATAACAATCAGTCCAATATTTACAGAGAAACTAACGGTTTTCAATGTATCACTTTGGAACAGCCTGTGTATTTGGATGATCTGATTTCATAGATTTTTAATTAAGCAATAATTATTTTAAGATATTGTTAAGTACCTATCAGTCGGTTTCATTATTTGGCCAGAAGCTAAGATCACCTACAAACTTGATTAAATTAAAAATAAAATAATAAAATCCTATATTAACAAACTTACCTACACAAAATAAAAATAAAAATTTGGTTAATTATATTTATTAAGTAATATGTAGAGTCGAGTTAATAAACTAGTGCGCAAAATTTTTATCAAAAATATCTGAACACGCTTCTACGCCGTTAACAATAAAGTTGTGTTCAGATCTTTTTGATGAAATCTTTTATTGTACACTAAAGATACTAATGATGATGACCATAGTGTAGTTGTCGTTGTAGTTGTAATGTCTACTCTTGTTTCTGTTGTCCTTTCAACCGATCAAAGGTTAACTGGAAGAGATCCCTTTAAGGGATAAGTTCGCTTTTGTGCATCTCTTTCTCTTGTAAATTGTAAATTTCATATGATTTATGTACAATAAAAAGTTACAATACAATACAATACTATATTTGCAACAATCCTGCTCAACTATTAAAAATATTACATAAGCCTACACACGAGCTTGCACACTTCCTTTTGACCCTCGCGTCCCAACTCAGGAGCCGACATCCTACGCACCAAAATTCCACCCAATCAATTCAATATCCTTTACCTTCCCTCAAAAATGGCCGAAATTCCCAAACTAAATACCTTATTTACAAAGGTCGGCCCTAACCAGGAACAAGCCACTACTTCCTGTGCCGGGCACCTCAATTTATTTTTTCACACCTCAACCATTTCCTTAGAGCTCCGTTATACCATTTTGCTTCAGTATTTTTAATGGTATGAAGTTGTGCGAAGGGTCCACCTGACCTGGTGTTAGGTGAGGTATGTTTGGGTAGGATCCCGTCAGATTGATCGGCTACTAATCGCATGGTTCGTTTGTTTAGTCCAGTAACAAGTGGCGAGTCGTTTAACTAAACTGAGGTTAACTTGTAGTGGTCAGCTTTTGATGTTTTTCATGGCTTTTTAACCACCCTTGTTAACTGTCGTAAAAGCAACAGGAAATAGTGCCTGTGATTGGTGCAGTTTTAAATGTTTACTTTTTACCCGACTGTGAAGAAGGAGGGTTATGTACGTAAACGTCTATTCCTATGTCCTCTGGCAGTTACTCAACGGCTGAACCGATTTTGATAAATGATATATCATTTGATTTGTCTCGATGAAGCGAGTGACACTGGGTACATGCAATTTTGAAAAATCCAAGCATCGTCAGCGCGTTGCCAGTGCGTTTTTTCTTTACATAAAGCAGCCATACATACCTACAATCCCTGCATGGATTCAGGCGATACTTTGCGGAGGTCCATGTTTTAAAATGGATACACCTGATTTCCTCTTTCGTGATGTAGTTTGGTCAAGCTGTATTTGTATACATGCGTCCGTATACATTGATCGATGTGTAAAGTGTACCAAAGTGGCGTCAATGGCGAGACTCCACTTTTTTTATTAGCCATTTGCTATGTCCCACTGCTGGGCAAAGGCCTCTCCCTCGGATTTCCAACTTCCCCTGTCGGCAGCTAAGTTTTGCCAGTCGTTTCTGAATGCGTCCAAGTCGTCCCGCCACCTCCGTCTCGAGACTGCACTTTGCATCAAAATGTCCAATGAGAAACCTTTACAAAGGTTATTAGTAAAACTGGCGAAATTTTCCAGATTCATTTAAAACCACCTTGTACTTTGACAAATAAGATATTGTAAGTCGCTCGCGAGAGAACAAATCTCATCTTCGCTTTCTTCCTGAAGCAAAAGGTCACAAAAATTACCGACCCCATTTTGTTATTGCTTTTTATGAGGAAAACGCGTTTTTCCCGCAATGCGAATTTGATACTCCAACGCATACAATATACTTGATGTTCGAATTGTGTGGGTTATTCTTGAGAAATATAATTTTCATCGAAAATATCCTGCGAATATTATAAATATGAAAGTGTGTGAGAGTGCGCGTATTTATTACTATATCATACTATAACTACTCGATAGGTTTGGTGGGTTTTATTAAGTCTAACATCTGGTAGCATTATATAGGTTGTGTTGCTCTGAAGATGAGCTCTGGTTGAGTTCGAAACACGTCAGTATGATACATAGGACTGTGTGATTTATGTGTGCTCTTACAGTGTGTAGGTGGAGAAAGGAACTACATGAACACGCATAACTAATACATAATAAGGTCGCCGGTGAGCAAAGATTGTTTTTTTGTTCGGGTTTAAATTAAATTTGGTATTTTATAGATAACTGTACCCCTGGAATACCGCGTAGGCTCATTTTTATCCCGTATTTCTTCGGGATAGAGCAGAATAAAACCCTAGAGATATGAAGTTTTGTTCGGAATTACGATGTAGACTTTTGAAATTTATTTTGACCGTCATACTTTGGTTTACATGAGCGAAGACACGGGTGAAAGCTAGTTTGTTACAGTGAAACTTGGTTAAGTGGGACCTGGATAAGTGAGAAACCTCCATAACTGGAACTCATGCTGAGGTCCCAACACTTTGGCACTGAATTACCTCTGTTAGTGGGACGAGGTAAACCTCTATATCTGGGATTTGTTCTTTCGATTTATCATCATAGTTACCTCTATAACTGAGACAGCGAGTAAATTTTATATGCATAAACCTCTGTAACTGAGATAACATTGTTTGTTTACTCATTCTTATTCTACCCACAAATTCCACACGTAATTCCAAGTACGTAAGTACAAATTTTGAGCTTCAATTACCTTCAGTTTTAGTTTCGCTTTACTATCATACAGATGTTTATTTAATTTAGTAAAAAGGGTATAGCCGTGTAAGGATGGCGAAACTGCCTTTGACGAGAAAGTGGTTTTCCTTTGGCTCGGATAATTGTCTTTACATACGTTGTAATTTGACCAAATTTTAGCCCCAAAATGGGCGTGGTTTTTGAGATAATTAAAAAAAAAGGAAAATCGTTTTTATTTTTTATTTACCAAACTAGTGGCCCGATTTTCATGAAATTTATATATATTGTGTAGAAAATTAAGAGCGTTTTTTTCTAAAAAAAAAATCCAAATAATTTTATATTTAAGTAAAAAAAAAAACATTTTTTTAATATTCATAATTTTTTTTTTTTTACTTGCGAGGTGGCGACACCTACCAATATCAGATATATTATGACCCATTTAATACTCTAATACATATATTTTTTTCAAAAACATTCATTTGGATCATCAGGTTAAAATAAGCGAATTTGTAACATCTCATACAGCCTTCCCTTTACTACGTACATGGGCGTTTTCAAAAAAAGTTGTTGAAATGACTTTTTTTAGAAGTGGATGAAATTTGGTATTCCTGCTCAGAATCAGGAGCACTTTCGATTATAATAGGAGAAAAAAAAATGTCTCAATATTTTTTATTCCATTACGTTACCGTTTTCATACGCGTATCTGTGGCGGTAGTGTAATGGATAACACATAATTATATGAAAAACCTGGGACACTTTTTTTTCCTATTGCAATCGAAAGTGCTCCTGATTCTGATTAGGAATACCAAATTTCATCCACATCTGACAAAAAAGTCATTTCAACATCTTTTTTTTGAAAACGCCCACCTACGTAACATAGGATTCAATAGTAGGGTGGGTTGAAAAAAAAATTTTTTTTATTTTCTTAGCATGGGGGTAGAATTTGTACCTTATGAAAACAGAAAATTTTTCAAAAAAAAAAAATTTTTTATCTAATATTTTGAGGTGGCCCACTCGCTTTTAAAATTAATAATTTATCAAATGAGGTAGTTCAACAAAAAAAAATTTTTTCGGTCAAACATCGTGGAAGACGTCTAAAAATTGTCGATTGTGATTTTTTTTTACTTATAACTTTCATTTTAATACAAAAGAAAGAAGTCATTTTTTGATTTTTTACATTAATTACAAAAATAATAGAAAATTATTTTTTTTTACTTTTGATTTCCAATTGGCTTCGAGGGGAGACCCTACAGGTTCTAGAACACCTTTCATATATTTTTTTGGTACTACTTCATTTAATAGATTATTAATTTTAAAAGGGAGTGGGCCACCTCAAAATATTAAGTATTTTTTTTTTTTGAAAATTTTTCTTTTTTCATAAGGTACAAATTCTACCCCCATGCTAAGAAAATAAAAAAAAAATTTTTTTCAACCCACCCTACTATTGAATCCTATGTTACGTAGGTGGGCTTTTTCAAAAAAAAGATGTTGAAATGACTTTTTTGTCAGATGTGGATGAAATTTGGTATTCCTAATCAGAATCAGGAGCGCTTTCGATTGCAATGGGAAAAAAAGTGTCCCAGGTTTTTCATATAATTTTGTGTTATCCATTACACTACCGCCACAGATACGCGTATGAAAACGGTAACGTAATGGAATAAAAAATATTGAGACATTTTTTTTCTCCTATTATAATCGAAAGTGCTCCTGATTCTGAGCAGGAATACCAAATTTCATCCACTTCTAAAAAAAAGTCATTTCAACAACTTTTTTTGGAAACGCCCATGTACGTAGTAAAGGGAAGGCTATGTATTGTATGAGATGTTACAAATTCGCTTATTTTAACCTGATGATCCAAATGAATGTTTTTGAAAAAAATATATGTATTAGAGTATTAAATGGGTCATAATATATCTGATATTGGTAGGTGTCGCCACCTCGCAAGTAAAAAAAAAAAAATTATGAATATTAAAAAAATGATTTTTTTTTACTTAAATATAAAATTATTTGGATTTTTTTTTTAGAAAAAAACGCTCTTAATTTTCTACACAATATATAAAAATTTCGTGAAAATCGGGCCACTAGTTTGGTAAATAAAAAATAAAAACGATTTTCCTTTTTTTTTAATTATCTCAAAAACCACGCCCATTTTGGGGCTAAAATTTGGTCAAATTACAACGTATGTAAAGACAATTATCCGAGCCAAAGGAAAACCACTTTCTCGTCAAAGGCAGTTTCGCCATCCTTACACGGCTATACCCTTTCTAAACGCGAAGCAATAAAAGCACTAGAAACTTTGCACAGTTATTTTGAAATGTTATCAATTGGTGACCAAAGCATATTTGATAAAATTTATAACATCGAAAAACATCTGATGGCTGATACTTCCAAACGACAAACTAAAATGACAGATTTTTATAATTGATACATTCTGTTTCCATATTCGTACATATTACGTGTAAAAACGTGCTTGAATATTTTTGTTGATTACATGGGTATGATTACCTTTAAGTACAATTTTTTTTTTATTCAAATTCATTTACATACATAACACGTTATTTTATTTAATGATCGCACCTGTATAACTGAAATAACCTGTATTCTCACCTCTATTAATGGAACCCTCTGTAAATGAGACAGATATAAATTTCACACGAAAACACAAGCCGAAACATGAATGCACAGAAAAACCAGAAAAAATAGACCAGCGCTGGGAATCGAACCCAAGTCCTCAGCATTCCGTGCTGCGTGAAAACACGCAATGCTGAGGACTTGGGTTCGATTCCCAGCGCTGGTCTATTTTTTCTGGTTTTTCTGTGCATTCATGTTTCGGCTTGTGTTTTCGTGTGAAATTTATATAAACTTTCACGGGATGACCGTAAAAGAAACAAAAATTTGGAGTTGAAATAAAAAATACAAAAAGACTCCAAATCGTAATCTTGATTTGATTGCTTAATAGCGACATCTCTTGTCCCTGGTGAACGGATAGTTTCGATGGGAGTGAAAAATGTTTCTCGTTGAGAACGTAGATCATAGATGGCGTTAGTGTCGCTGCTAAAGTGACTAATAGAAAAAGAATCCAAGTTGAGATATGGGTGCATAGGAAAAATTCGTGTCTAGTCTCCTGTCCAGTGGTGGTGTAGGGGAATAGCACGCAGCACGGAATGCTGAGGACTTGGGTTCGATTCCCAGCGCTGGTCTATTTTTTCTGGTTTTTCTGTGCATTCATGTTTCGGCTTGTGTTTTCGTGTGAAATTTATATAAACTTTCACGGGATGACCGTAAAAGAAACAAAAATTTGGAGTTGAAATAAAAAATACAAAAAGACTCCAAATCGTAATCTTGATTTGATTGCTTAATAGCGACATCTCTTGTCCCTGGTGAACGGATAGTTTCGATGGGAGTGAAAAATGTTTCTCGTTGAGAACGTAGATCATAGATGGCGTTAGTGTCGCTGCTAAAGTGACTAATAGAAAAAGAATCCAAGTTGAGATATGGGTGCATAGGAAAAATTCGTGTCTAGTCTCCTGTCCAGTGGTGGTGTAGGGGAATAGCACGCAGCACGGAATGCTGAGGACTTGGGTTCGATTCCCAGCGCTGGTCTATTTTTTCTGGTTTTTCTGTGCATTCATGTTTCGGCTTGTGTTTTCGTGTGAAATTTATATAAACTTTCACGGGATGACCGTAAAAGAAACAAAAATTTGGAGTTGAAATAAAAAATACAAAAAGACTCCAAATCGTAATCTTAATGAGACAGATATTTATTTATACCTGCATATCTGAGACACTGGGTAAGTGGAATACCTCTATAAGTGAAACGACATTGCAGGTCCCTTGATGTCTCACTTAACCAGGTTTCACTATAATGTTTGATAATGAACGATTTCTGTGTTTAGAAACACAAAGCCACAGAACTATAGGCCCGTTGTTGTTGTTGGTGCGTTGCCAGTCTTGCAAAAATCATAATACTTTAGGCTGACTAGGAATATAAAAAAACTGACGCGAGGGCAGCACTTCTACGTTTTATATTGCAACATTCTTTACACTTACTATACGATACCTACCAGTCATATTGACAACGGTGTCGGTGATGTCATTTAAAGGAATATTTTCTAATCCTTCAGACTTTTTCTATGACAAATACTTTTATACATTGTGAATTATTTTCCTTCCCAGGATATAGATAATCTTCGGCATTTTAACGCACAAAAACACAAAATAACACTTTAAAATATATATATTTTTTTTTTAACTTTAAATAACTTTAAAATACCACGCGCAAACAACGTTAAACTTTGACAGCAATAGACACAATGACATTTGAATTTAGTGTTACCAGTGCAAGAAATTAGTTCTATTTTTTTCCGCAGTATGGCGAGGTTTTCTTATAATTCTGGTCAACCTTTACTCGCTACTTGTATACTTTCTTTTAAAATATTTACAATAGAAGAGAAACCTAAATAAGTTCTCGCAAAAAAAGGTTGCATCATGTACATCAATAGTGTACGTCAACGGAGCTTGTCAGTTGGAGTGACAAGGGTACAATTTGGCCGCGCGCCCCCCGACATGGAACCTTGTCGATATAAATCCACTTTAGATTTTATCCCGACATTTTATTTGCGAGGTTTCACGCCTTGATTTTTGCTGGCGATATTTTGATGAATCTATTGACTTTTAAATATTTTCATCATCATCATCATGTCAGCCGAAAGACGTCCACTGCTGGACATAGGCCTCCCCCAAGGCTCTCCACTCACACCGGTCTTGTGCTTTCCGCATCCACCGCGATCCCGCGATCTTAACCAGGTCGTCGCTCCATCTTGCTGGAGGCCTACCGACAGCTCGTCTCCCGGTCCGCGGACGCCATTCGAGAACCTTCTGACCCCATCGGCCATCAGCTACACAACTTTAAATATTTTACTAACTTTAAACTTTTGTTTTTATAGCATTTGCACATGCACGGAAAAATCGACCAATAAGTACAGTCACCAGCACCAATATCTGACACAACAAGCGTGCATAAATATCTGATACTAGTCTATTTCTAGAGCCAGAAGGACGTGTCAGATATTTTTGCACGCTCCGCTGTGGCAGATATTAATGCTGATGACTGTACCTCCCCAAACCTATGGACGTGGATTTGGCTTTAGCCGATCAAAAAACACTTTATGTCCACGCAATAAGAGGCATGAAGACATCGATTAACGTTTCCCGGCGCGATGACGTCTTTTTCACTCTTATTGCGTGGACATAAAGAGTTTTCTAGTCGGCTTAAGCCTAGTCAGCATCGATAGATATGGAGAGACCCTAAAGTAACTTCATTTTCCTAAAAAAATTAGCTTTTATCGGGTGTGGCCTGTAATACGAGCAAAAAATTAAAACATAGATCGTCCTCGTCAAACTGAACAACATTAGTTCAGCGACTTTTAAAAATAATGGAGTCTTTAATTTTCCTTTTTTCATACAAAATAAATACTACCATCAATGTAATACTCCATCCTAGAACACAACTGACGTCGCCTGTCATGCTACAAATAGCATTTTGTTTTGTTTACATTGCTTGTTTGAGTAAACTTAAAAGTGTAATAAAAATTAAAAACTAATCATTTTTAAAAGTTGCTGAACTAATGTTGTTCAGTTTGAGGAGAATGATCTATGTCAATTATTTGCTCATATTACAGGACACACCCGGTATAATTACTGCACTAAAACTAATTAAAATACAAAAGTGTGCACATCATAACACTGAAGGCGAATACGTGTTGAGGCAACATCGATTGTGGAAGAAAATACACACGATAACCATTTTCATACCTTTTTTAATTTTGTTAGTACAGCAAGTTCTTAAATAATTATCTATCTCATTCAATTAAAATAACTTCATTCAAATAAACTAAACTTACCTTTTAAAACTGAACGCGTGCTGGCTGCAGACCTGAAACCAATAAAATAACATACATTTTATCTTACTCTACTTAAATATTCCGTCACTAGAACACATTCAAATAACCAGAAATAAATGCTGGAGTTTTCGAAGAAGAAAGTTTGAAATCGCACCCAAGGCTTCGTCAGTCCAGGCACATTCTGTATCACCACCTCCATAATTAAATTGCACAAAAAAAATCCTAATTTGTTCTAAGACAGACAAGAGAGTTACTATATATTTGTACTTTGGAAATTATTTGTAGAGTCCTGATCTGGCAAAGATTTGAGCTCGGTTCCTGACTCTAGCAGTTCTGCTCTGGTTTTATTCAATTTGTGTTTAAGTCTACAGTATTATTACAGTTGAAAAAACGTCTAAATAGATACAAAATTCTCTTTATTTTTTTATTTTTCAATCCCTCCAGTGTATGAATATAATGTGCTCTATCTCTCTGATAACAAAAAAATTAAACAAAGTGGAAACTATCAGCTTCTTTGGGACCTTGAATAAGGAGCTACTCGAAGTAATTCGTTTTAGTTTAAGGTTTTTTTAGGGTTCCGGAGCCAAAATGGCAAAAACGGAACCCTTATAGTTTCGCCATGTCTGTCTGTCTGTCCGTCTGTCTGTCTGTCTGTCCGTCCGCGGCTTTGCTCAGAGACTATCAATGCTAGAAACCTGTAATTTTGCACGGATATATAGGTAAACTATGCCGACAAAATAGTACAATTAAAAATTCAAAAACAATTTTTTTTAGGGTACCTCCCATAGACGTAAAGTGGGGGTGGGTTTGACGTAAACCCTATAGTGTGGGGTATCGTTGGATAGGTATTTTAAAACCATTAGGGTTTTGCTACAACGATTTTTCGATTCAGTCATCTGTTTGCGAAATATTCAACTTTAAAGTGCAACTTTTCATTAAAATCGAGCGTCCCCCCCCCCCCTCTAAAATATAACCCGGTGGGTGGAAAAATTTGAAAAAATTCAGGATGGTAGTCATTATATCAAACTTCCAAGGAAAACTATAACGGCTAAGTTTGCTTGAGAACTATAGTATTTTATGAGTAAATAGCAGCGTAAGGTATAAAATATACCTAAACTTGGAAGATTCCGTATAAAATACGAAATCCTTAGAAAAATATTACTTAATTTTTTCGTAATGGCTACGGAACCCTATTTTGGGCGTGTCCGACATGCTCTTGGCCGGTTTTTTTTACGTAAATATATTATGTTTACAATTAAAAAAATCATTCTTTTTCCTTCTCTTTCTTTTTTGACGGCCTTGAACGCAACCAATCCCTCCCCGAAACCCTCGAAAATAGATCGTATTCCTAATACTAGGTAAATAACCCGCTCAAACACAGAGCAAGGAAAAATAATGGTCTCAACTCTACGTCTTAAATATTAAAACCATTGTTGAGGAACAAAACGCTCAAAACAAACAAAGGCTGCAGCTGAAGCAAGCACAAAGAGATTAAGAACGCGTTTGCACAAATTAACTATAACTCATCGCTTCTAACTTCTTTGAGGTACCATATTTTGAAGTTTATTGTGATTTCGATGTAGTGCAGTAAATAAAGGTAGTGGACCCGACAGTAATTCCTCAGCCCGAAAAAACTTGACAGTATGATAAAGTATCAATAAATAAAGACTATTGTATAAATATCAAAAAAAAAAAAAAATAATAAAATAAAAGAAATGCTCCGTTCAAACTTTCTTCAACATAGACATACTCATGTAACGTATTGGAACAATATATGAAATATAAAATAAAAATAACCCAGCAGAAATTAAATTAAATTACTAATATAAACAGATTTGTGTTTCGTCACTACTTTGAAAAAATCTCGTATCTCAAATCAATACGTGAAAAATTGAACCTTGACGATGGTCATAAAGCGCACTCGGAAAAATTATCCATTTCGAGATAAGAGTTTTTTTAAAAGTAGTGACGATTTTTAGCTTATAAATTATCTAACTTAGGTGTTTTTTTTTTTTTGGATTTTTTATATTTTAGTTACGGCTCATACTATACAATAACCAAGCAAAATTTCATCGACTGAGGAATTAATGCTTGGGTCTCCATACAACAACTTCCTTCATTTACTGCACCAATGATCATTTCACCGAATTTAGTGGTCTTGACGCCGGATACAACTTCATTTTCGGCGTCATCCCAGCTGCCCCACAGCTGCAGAGCTACTCCAAAACTCGAAACTCGAAGTTCGTGTCGTGCGGTCCCTCTCGCTCTCGTATTGAATAATATAAATGTCAGAGGGACCGCACGACAGGAACTTCGAGTTTCGAGTTTCGGAGTAGCCCTGCTTGGCACAGGCCTCCTCAGAATGAGAGGGTTTGAGCCAAAATTCCCAGTGCGGATTGGGAACTTCACACGCACCATTGAATTGCTTCGCAGATATAGATATCCTCGCCTCAGATCAAATAAAAAGTAAAGATAGAGCGCTGCGAACAACGAAGTGAGGCCGGTCAAACTACACCAATCCGTGTGCTTACACAGTGGCACGCACACACTTGTAACCAAACTACACCAAAACCTTGTTAATTAGAAACGCATTCTCGTGGAGCACACTCATGCATTGCTAAGTAACAAGGTTTTGGTGTAGTTTGGTTGCAAGTAGAATAGAATAGAATAGAATAGAAAAACGTTTATTCACACATTTCACAAATTACATAAAAATAAATACACAAAATAAACAAGTATAAAGAAATGACAGTATCTGTGAAATCGCGAAATGGTCCCAGCTCAGCATAGTGTTGGCCGTATAGGCCAACGCTGGTCTTCCGCTGTGACCGCTTGGCGACTTCACGGAAGTGTGTGCGTGCCACTATGTAAGCACACGGATTGGTGTAGTTTGATCGGCCTCACTTCGTTGTTCGCAGCGCTCGATCTTTACCTTTTATTTGATCTGAGATCCTCGCATATAATTACGAATTCAAATTTTCAATAGTTACCGACAGTGATTTTTTGTTTATTTACATTAGTTCGTAGCATTATTGAGGTGTGTTATTATTAGAAATCAGTAGAGAATACTCCGCTATCACTAATTTATCTACAATGATAAGAGTGATAACCCGATATCGGCTTGATATCTCTGTAACACAGACACATGCTGCAATAAAAAATTATGAGTCGACCAGACATTAGATTTTTTTTATCCATCGTTACTATCGTATCCATACTTATTTTTATAAATGCGAAAGTGTGTTTATATGTTTGTGTGTTTGTCCGTCTTTCACGCCGTAACGGAGCGACGGATCGACGTGTTTTTTTGGCATAGAGATAGTTTATGGGCCCGAGAGTGACATAGGCTACTTTTTATCCCGGAAAAATACACAGTTCCCGAGGGAACAGCGCGCGATAGCCTAATACCACGCGGGCGGAGCCGCGGGCAAAAGCCGGTTAACTATAAATGCGAAAGTAATGCTTTGTCTGCCTGTTACCTTTTCATATTTCTGTATGTTGTGATACCTACTTACCGTGGGAATTTGAAAAAATCTCTTCAAATGCCAACATGATCAACAACAAATATGTGTCCCAAATTTAAAGTCTTCAGATTCATTGGTTTAGGCTGTGCGTTGTCTATCGCCCGTATTATAAATGCGAAAAAGTGTTTGTATGTTTGTGTGTTTTTCCGTCTTTCACTCCGTAACGAAGCCACGGATCGACGTGATTTTTGGCATAGAGATAGTTTATGGGCCCGAGAGTGACATAGGCTACTTTTTATCCCGAAAAAATGCACAGTTTCCGAGGGAACAGCGCGCGATAACTGAGTACCATGCCAGTGAAAGAATAATATTCATGCTATAAAAAAACTCCTATGATTACTCTCTTTATGAATATACAAGGCACCTTAGCCTCTGGACAAATAATGAAACCATGGATAAGACTGATACTCAGCAATATCTTACAATAGTTATTTGCTTAATTAGACACGAAAAAAATCTATGAAATCAGATCATCAAAATACACAGGCTGCTCCAAAGTAATACATTGAAAACCGTTAGTTTTCCGGTAAATATTGAACTGATTGTTATGATACTTTGCAGTTTGGTTTAAAATATCTTGCTAAGCCAGTAGTATTCGTATTTGTCCAGAGGCTAAGGTCACCCAGTACATGCTATTAAGAAAACAAGTGAAAAAATTGTTTTCACCTCATGCTTGTAAAGACGGTGTGTATATGCTGGATAAATAATTTTCAATTTATGTAAAACTAAAAAAATATAATTATATAGTAATACATGAAAAATGAAAGGTACATAGAAAGTGAACAAATTGTTTACACAGTGTTGCTGTTTCATTTCCTCGCAATCGAAGTGTGTGAAACTCGAGCACCTATTTTCCCCTCGACGTGTCTATCTACCCTCGCCGTACCGGCTCGGGTAACTATATGAACTTCTCGAGTAAAATGGCTTGTTTTACAGTCTACTATTTGTAGGGAAGTTGATTCACACAAAGACTTATCTCATACAAAATATTTTTTTGTGTTTTTCCATACTTGTTTCGTATTAGTAATTATTTTCGTATTCTTATTGTATTTACTCGTAAATATACACATGAAGTTCAGCGCAAGATCATCCTTTCTATACTTGTGCCGACAGTCGGACGACAGCGGATGCGGCGCGGATGTGGGGTGGATGTCACGCAGATGTAAAACGGATCCGGTGGCGGATCCTTGAACGGGGGCGACCGGTATTACAAGGATTACACTTGAAACTTTTAAAAGATTATTAAGTGGAATAAAGTTGAACGCGTGAATAAGCTGAAAAGCATTTTCTTCTGATGGAGCAGTGTTACTGTCATCTCAGTTTATCCACATCCCGCTGCAGAGCACAGGCCTCAAAGTCAAAGTCAAAATATCTTTATTCAATTTAGGCTATAACAAGCACTTATGAATGTCAAAAAAAATTACCACCGGTCCGGAAAAACCTCTGTTGAGAAGAATCCGGCAAGAAACTCAATGAGGTATATTTTAAACAGATTAACAATATTAATAAATGATATCTATATATCACAAATATTTAACACAACTTTATTTTCAACACAGTAGGTTCGCTATTTGAAGGGATCGCTAATGCTGATCGGAATTTCTGTCCATGATGATGTCCATGATGTCCATTAACTTTATAATACGCCTTAGATATTAACGTCTTCTTGACAGTAGATTTGAATTTTATATCTGTTTCTTTAGTAACACGAACACCGCAGAACATACATGGTGGTATTTAGATGGCCCTTACTCGTTGCCTCTGGCATTTCACTGGTTACCTTTTCTCGTGACATCCTGTATTTTCGACAGTCATTATACCCAGTAAGAGCTAGGTGTAATAAAAATAATTTACCGTCATCAGGCGCGGCCCTAACGACGCGCCATGATAAACGATACCACGACTCCACGACGATTTGGGTTCTTATGATATTTATACCTAAATGCAAGGTACGAAAATTTTGCTAATATTACAAACGTGAAAGTTTATATATGAGGATAGTACCCTTAGTGTAAGTTTTCGGTTACAAAATACGTCTCGATCGCGTTCGCGTTAAAATCTCAATTTGTATGTACGAACAGCGCCTCTAGCTATTAATATCTCCATCGTTCATGCTTGAAATTATATGTACATCTCTTTCGCACACGCAAATATTTCGGTGAATACTTACACCAATTGAAGTGCCAGCATACAGCTACTTACTTCGAGCACTTTGTCAAATTAAACTAGATCAAGGCAGAGTGGTACGCGTGATGAAATAGATTGCCAATATCAATGTGACGTGGTTTTAAGTTGCTTATCATTTTCATGGGCACTGTTCAAACGCAGCAGTCTTGTAACAGTGGAAGAGCGAGGTGAAGGTTATGGCTTTCGATCCAAGCGAGTGATCACACATTAAGCCGATGTATTATTTTGAGCAGGGTTCGGATGTTCCTCGTGACTGAGCCCCTTTGAACTTGTTCTGTGATCATTCTGCAACGAATTAGGCACGGGTTCTCCCAAACAAATCAGAATGATTGTTAATTTAAGAGAAGTTTCCCTGCCGGCCGCGCGGCCGCGTTAGATATTCGTTTGGGATATTGCTGTCTTTATCGCTCGTGATATAAGCGCTCGCAGCCGTCCCCTCCATGCACATCCCCTCCTGCTTCCCCGCTTCCCGCTAATTTATATCGAGATAGCTGTAGGCTTTTCAAGATTTGGGCGGTTGAATTTTGGGTTTCGTTTTCCTCATATTATACAAAAAGTATAGTACATAAATCAATGATATTTTACAATCAAGATCTTTAATAGATTTTCTATGCCTGTGGTTTTTTCGATTTCTGTAAAAAAGCTTTAATAGTCTGTAATTATATAGGTATGTGTAGTCTAGTGCATATTTACGAAATTCCTTCTACTTCTAGTTTTCAAATGAGACCGGGATACGTTTGTATGGAGAATGGAACGAAGAGACTTGTCTTTAGAGCCCGCGCACACAGGCAGCGGTCAGGAGTTCCGAGTTCCGCGTTCGGCGTTCATTAGAATGTACCGAGTCAATAACAACAACGCACACAGCGGGCGGTCTGACCGCGGCGGTCAAAGCGGTACGTCGTGTTCCAAGAGTTCTTTTCCCGCCGAGACAGGGAACGCCCGAACGCCGCGATGTCTGAGTTAGCAAACACGGAAAAGTTGATTGAATTGGTTAGGGTTAGTGACATGTTGTATGTGCAAAGACCCAAACGAAACTATGTAGAACGCGAGAAATTGCATGCCGCTTGTGTGCGTTGGAACTCTTGGGCGGTCAACGGTTACTAGAACGCAGAACTCTGACCGCTCTCTGTGTGCGCAGGCTCACGTTGACCTTTGCTTTCCATTAGAATTTTCACATACTTCTCTTAGAAGATCCCGTGCGTCCCGACGAGAAACTTGAATCGCTGATTCATTCTATTAGTTTAAGAACAGCTTGAAGTATCAGACGGCCCTGGGATTTGATTCGACCGCCCTCAGCCCTTAATCGAATCAAACTAGACCTAGCTGTAATGTCTGTTCGTCTTTATTAATGTTATAAATGTGAAAGGTCGGATAAAGAGTGTGTGTGTGTGTGCGTATGTTTGTTTGTTACTCCTTCGCGCTAGAACAGCTGGACAAATTTGAATTTAATTTGGTATGTGTAGGTAGTATTTATGTGGGACTAAAGTGCGGGATTTTACATGAAAACCTTATGTCGCACAGCGATAGCCGTTTGTACGTATGGTAAGGTGATTGTGCTTAATTAGTTTTTCACGGTCACAGGAAACTGTTTGTTGTTTATACTCTTTATTGTACAAAAAGGAAATACAAAAATAACACACAGAAGAAAGTGCTAAGTACAAAGGCGGACTTATCCCTGAAGGGATCTCTGCCAGTCAACCTTGTACCAACTGTCATCCATCTGTCGGCGGAAGACCAGTGCTGGTTTTCAACCAGCGATATGCTGAGCCGGGACTTTTTTTATATGGGCAACACTTCTTTTTGTTTATTTTTCCTAACCTGCTGTATGTACATTGCTGTTATAAATAAATTATTTTCTTTCTTTTCTTTCTTTCTTTCATCCATGTAGCACGAAATCCTGCAGCATAACCAAGAGTAATCCTTCCTATCTTGGTACCTATCCTTCCTCCAAATGTAAATCGAACAAATTGATTCAATATCCGTGTCGGTGTCTCGCTCATTTCGTATCCGAGTGAGTGAGTTAGCGAAGTGTAGAGGGCTGATTTATTTCTGAATTATTGGTTTTCACTTAGCGAATACATCTTGTGCGCGCGTGGCGGAAAGTTCACTCGGAATCGAGTCTCAAGGCACTTTATACTTTGTCACGGTTCTAGAGTTAAATGTTTGATTTGGTGTCTTTTAGATACAATTTGGGAGCTTCATTTGATACTAACGATATTGTCTTAGTCATAGTTTGGCTTATGGTATCTCAAGCGGAGAATCTTTAGGTTCGAACATAAGGCTTTACTGAGTTAAGAATCAGAATCAGAATCGTTTATTTGCTAGAATACAGTATAAATGGTGTTACAGTCTTCTTGTCCATTGTATCCAGCCTGCATGCAGGCGTGCAAATTATTAACACATTAAACAAAAATCAGATTATCTTAGAATTATAATTATTATCGTTTTTCGAAATTCATGTGTGAAAACAAATGCAAAATGGTTTATTCCGCAGAAAAATGAATTTTACAACAGTAAGACTATCTGTGAGGGACCAAACGGACAAACTATAAGGGTTCCATTTTTGCCATTTTGGCTACGGAATCCTAAAAATTAGGTCTGCTAGTGTGGATTGTCCAAATATAAAAGGATCATAATATGTATAAGAAAACATGTAGCACAATACACAATTGTGCATGTAGTGTATACGTGTATGTGTGTGTGCCAATTTACCACGAACTTAACGACACCTGCGAAACAAGCAAGCTTCCTAATGAGTTAAAAATGCTGCATGATATGAAATTAAAACGTAATTAAAAAAAATGCCTGTGCTATAGCCACGAGCAACGAGTACATATACGAGAAGGTATTCAATATAAACACTAAAAACAAATAAGACCTGGAAATTTATTCCTACCAAACCGTCAAAGCTATACTTCAGCAAGACGATAAACTAACCAAAAGTTCTCCTGGAACGGACCAACTTAACTATTACTCCTGTCTAACAACTTAGGCCGGTAGTTCATTAACTACGGTCTAGAACCCTAAATGTTTGGAGGACGCCCGAAAGAGGTAAAAGGAGTCCCGAATTACTTCCAAGGTTTAGCCGGTGTCTGCATTGTCTTGCGTTTTTAATTGTTCGAATAACTTGTTCTTTAGTAAGGTAGTTTTTTTAAGGATTTTTTCCACATCAAACTTAAAATATTTTTTATTTAAAAAAATACAATTTAATTAACAAAAAATAAATAAAAATAAATAATAAATACCTATCACGGGACAATTTCAATTGACCTAGCCCCAAAGTAAGCTTAGCAAAGCTTGAGTTATGGGTCTAAGCAACGGATAAACATAATTTATATAGATATATATGTCGGAGTTAGTTGTCAATTGAATGTGAGGTAGACAGAATTTGACCTCCTTATTTTGATTAAACAATTGAAAATGTCATATATCTGGCTGATACGAGTTACATAATTAATGTTCTTAATTAAAAAGATTGACTTAGCATTAAGAATTAGAATCGACAACTTATTCCGGTAATAAACATTCTTAAATACGGTGTAGCCAACCAAAGGTTGTTATTTTGTTATTGTAATATGAAACTGGCTGTTAAATCGCTGTAATTTGATAATGATAATTAATGTTGGATTATTTCGTTATGTTTAACGCATATAGCAGTAAGATAATGTCGTTTATTATGATTTAAGTTCTGAACGAACAGATGGCGCTTCGAACGCGCCATTGGACGGGGTTGTCAGTAGCGAATGAGAGTGGGGACGCCCTATAAAACGGCCTGCAGCCGTCATATCGTCAGTCTTGCTTAGTCTCGACTCAAGAGCACTCGCTCCCGACAAACCAGTCGGTTTACTCTAAGGGTTTAATACACCCTCATACAGGTTGATGCACGGTACTTTGGAAACCAAGTACATTGTTACTCTGCCTCCCTGTACTTACACCTTTAGTGGTGTTACTTCGTTTCTAATTAAGATAACATGAGTGATTATGAGTAATTATTAGGTCACCTACCTTCTGTTTAATAAGTTGTCGTTGTGTCTACCATCAACAGTTTGATCTTTTATTTGGGTTACTACGAATTATGGGCTTGGATACCCCTATCCAGATCATATACCGCCCTCCTGACACATCCATGATCCTACATATAGATACATACTTAAATACATATTAAACACCCAAGACCCGAGAAACATTCGTCTTTTTCATACAAATATCTGCCCCGACACGGGAATCGAACCCGGGACCTCAAGCTTCGTAGTCAGGTTCTCTAACCACTAGGCCATCTGTTCGTCAAAATAAAATCAACTTAAATCTATACTAAACCTACAAACTAAAACTAAAAAAAAGTGGAACGCTCTGTGACATTGGGAACGCTTCAGGATTTTTTAAGTCATGTCTTTCAAATACAATGAGTTAAATAAGTGTCTGAAAACCAGAAGGTGGTTTGTTCAGAATGTAGAATAAAGTCGAATACGCCTTAAAACAGGTTGTGTGTGTTTTAATCCCATTTTTATTGTGCCCAGTCATAAAGTTACGAAAGCAACAAACATATGAAATGTTATAACGAAGCCGTACTCTATTTAGTTAATTAAATTAAATGCTGACCGTTTTTCTATCGCTTCATTTTTCTTTTAAAAATCACGAAGCACAAATCACGGGTGTAGAGTTAAAATATGAATATTGTAATATATTACATAAAACTAGCTGTTACCCGTCCGCGTGGGAACTATGGCCCAAGCCCTCTTGTTCTGAGAAGAGGCCTGTGCCCAACAGTGGGACGTATATAGGCTGGGATCGATGGGATCGATAGCTGTTACCCGCGACTCTGTCTGCGTAAAATTTGTTTATTGCTATCCCGCGGGAACTAAGAATAAGAATAAATTTATTTAAAATACACTATTGAAAGTTCAAACAGTGAGATATCCGGCGGACCCCGAACTAGGCAGGAGCCTGTATCTCGGGGCCCTAAGAGTGAGTTGAACAGATTAGGCAATTAGACATATTTCAAGTGACATGTTACTAGAAATAGATAATTAAAAAGAACAATACTAATAATAAAGAATAATTAATTACAAAGGGTGCACTTACAAAAAATAAAACAAAAAGCAAAACGAAACTATGTAATTTTCCGGGATAGAAACAATCCTATGTGATTTCCCGTCACTCAAACTATCTGTACATCGAATTTCATAAAAGCTAACGAACAGACTCACAAACTTTCGCATGTATAATAATTATATTAGTGGAATGATCGTTTTTTTTTTTTTATTCGACTGGATAGAAAACGAGCGAGTGGGTCTCCTGGTGGTAAGAGATCACCACCGCCCATACATAGACACCTGCAACACCAGGAGGATTGCAGATGCGTTGCCAACCTAGAGGCCTAGGATGGGATACCTCATGTGCCAGTAATTTCACTGGCTGTCTTACTCTCCACGCCGAAACACAACAGTACAAGCACTGCTGCTTCACGGCAGCAGCGTAAACGGCACAAACGCGCGTGTGCGCGTGTGTGTGTGCGTGTGGCGTGTTTAAACGATATATTTAAAAAATATATACTGTTTTTTTTACAGCTAACGTTCATTACATACATTAGTATAAAATCTGATATGTAACAAATGAATAAACAAATAAATTAATAAGAAATTATGTATTTAAGTCTTTATTTTACAAAACAAGTAAACAACAAAGGGAGTTAGTGGCTTCGAAGCGGTAACGTTTCGTGTACTACCTACCCCAAACGGGAATACAGTCGTGATATAAGTAAACAAACACAATCGACAAACATTATAAAAGAAAAATTATATTAATTGAAATTATGTTTATAATAAAAACGTTATAATCTGGTCATCACAAGCCTTATTAATGGCCACTTGCAGGAAACGCATAAATCTAGAGTTAGTGTTAAGCTTAGTTTAGTAGTGTCAAAATGTATGGAACTGTCAAGCTTAAGCCAGGCTCAACAGCTAAATCTAGATTTATTTTTACCTGCAAGTGGGTCTAAGTGTACGCGACCTTCTTCTTATAGTTCCGAGTTATAAGTTACTCAACTTAGAACAGCTCTCGTGTCACACGGCGAGCGTAGTTCGGGTGAACTATGCTCTACTTCCGAAGACCCACATTGTTGCAAAGCGAAGCAAAACTCTCTTTAAAGTCCAATGGAATTATATATTGTTTATTAGGGATGGCATAATAGAGCACTAGCTGGTAACCATGAGTATGGGCGACCTGAGGCACAGTGGATGGACGACCTTATCCTGCCCCGCTACCTCGACCTTGCTAATCCTGCCGTGAAGCAGCAGTGCTTGCACTGTTGTGTTTCGGCGTGGAGAGTAAGTCAGCCGGTGAAATTACTGGCACTTGAGGTATCCCATCTTAGGCCTCTAAGTTGGCAACGCATCTGCAATACCCCTGGTGTTGCAGGTGTGTATGTATGGGCGGTGGTGATCTCTTACCACCAGGAGACCCACTCGCTCGTTTGCCTTACAGTCGATTAAAAAAAATATTGTATATATCGCGGTGGCGACTTCTACCGGAATAAAAAGTGTATACTACTACCTATATACCAAATTTCATCAAAATCGGTTTAATGGTTTTGACGTGAAAGCGTAACAGACAGACAAACAGACAGACAGAGTTACTTTCGCATTTATAATATTACTAGCCGATACCTACCCGCGACTCCATCTGCAGAAAATTCGTTTATCGCTGTCCCACGGGAAAGATGCAATTTTTCCGGTTGTCTATTGTTTGACCGAAAGTTATATGCCATAATTTCATTATCCCGAACTCCACATGCCCGAAACTTCATTTGCTCGAATGTTTCGTTTACCAGAAAATTTATTTGATATATTCTTATTTTCCCGAAACTTTGATGCCATAACGATACGAATGCAATACGTATTGTTTTCCATATTATTAAGTGCAATAATATCATTTAATAGAATATTCAAACGCCATACCAAATATTGTTTCTTTGTTTTGTTTGTAAGTTTGATAGAAGCCTGAACGACTGTGATAAATGTCGACGGAGCTCCGCTGCGCGGAGCTCCTATTCCGCGTAGTTGACATGTTGGTTTCTATTACTAATCTATCTATTATCTCTCTTGACGTCCAAATGATATTATGGCATGTGATACTTATGGATTACAATGATTATGAAAAATGAAATTATTGAAAGTAACTTTATGGGAAACAAAGATTCTGTCATTTGATTAATATGGTAAAAATGAGTAGTGATAATGAATTTATAGGAAACAAAATTATGACGTTTGTATATTATAGCACATGAAATTCGTGCAAATGAAGTTCGGTCAAGTAAAGGGATACCAATTTTTCCAGATAAAAACTATCCTATGTCTTTCTCCGGGATTCAAACTATGTGTATATCGAATTTCATCTAAATTGGTTCAGTAGTTTAGACGTGATGAAGTATAAAACAAACAGACTTACAAACTTTCGTATTTATAATATTTAGCAGGATTATTGCTTACTAGCTTTTGCCCGCGTGGTATTCGGTTATCGAGCGCTGTTCCCTCGGAAACTGTTCATTTTTCCGGGATAAAACATAGCCTATGTCACTCTCGGGCCTATTAACTATCTCTATGCCAAAAATCACGACGATCCGTTTCTCCGTTACAGCGTGAAAGCGTAACAAACAAACAAACAAACTCACTTTCCCCTTTTTAATAGTAAGGATTAATGCGGTAACCGTTAAACTATTCGACATTAAAATTGAAATTCTGGGATCTTCCATAATGTTTGTTTGTTTGTCACCAATGTAAAATTACCCCAAACTGCGTGCTGAAGATTAAAGATAGGCTCCCGTCGGCTCACATTGGGGACAAATCGATGAATGCACGAATTCGTTCAAGTAGCAAATGAGGAGATTTTCCACTAGCGCGGAAAATGACGCTTTACGTCCTTCACACAGTTCCATCATTTAAGCTCATCCTTCATTACGGCACAAAGAAACGTCGCTAGCAATCTTAATTTACTTTGTTCTGTTAACGAGAATTTACTGTCTACAATTCTGTTCCATGTTCTACAATCATCAGTATTAATTTACTATCTGCAATTCTGTTCTGTGTTCTGCAATCACCAGTATTAATTTACTGTCTACAATTCTGTTCCGTGTTCTACAATCACCAGTATTAATTTACTGTGTCTACAATTCTGTTCCGTGTTTTACAATAACCAGTATTAATTTGTCACAGCAAAGGAAGCTTAAATAATATCGATGAATGAACGCAGGTGCAGGTGGTAGAACCTTGTGCAAGGTCCACCCGGATTGCTACCGCCATCTTGTTGCTAATCCTGCCGTGAAGCAGCAGTGTTTGCACTTGTGTTTCGGTGTGGAGAGTAAGACAGCCGGTAAAATTACCGGCACTTGAGGTAACCCATCTTAGGCCTCTAAGTTGGCAACGCATCTGCAATACCCATTTATTCACAATACAAGATACAACAATAGTATTAAGTACAAATAGACAACACGTAGGAAATCCTTACTATTATAAAGGGGAAAGTGAGTATGTTTGTTTGTTTGTTACGCTTTCACGCCGTAATGGAGCGATGGATCGTCTTGATTTGGCATACACGAAAAAAAATTGTATTTTGTACGGAATATTCCAAGTTGAGGTATATTTTACTGTACCATTTTGTCGGCATAGTTTACATATACATATATCCGTGCAAAATTACAGCTATCTATCATCAATAGTCTCTGAGCCCTCACGTTTCGTGCCCTCGCATATTGTATTTCTTTTTTGTTTTCATTTGCCCTGTTCTATTTTAAGTGCGAAGCCCGAATAAAAATATTTCTATTCTATTCTATTCTATTCTATTCTATTCTATTCTATTCTATTCTATTCTATTCTGAGCAAAGCCGCAGACGGACAGACAGACATGGCGAAACTATAGGGGTTCCATTTTTGACATTTTGGCTACGGAACCCTAAAAATTAGGTCTGCTTTCAGTAAAATTGTCTATAAACAATATTTAAGGTACTGTACTGACCCCACACTTCGTGTATTAAACTTTGTGAATTTATTTTAATCATGAGTAACCTCTTTGGGAAAATTTTTTGGTTTGAAAAGGGAATAGCAAGAATGTCAAGGAAAAAGAAAAAAGAAGGGATTGGGTTGTCAAGTGTCATGAAAGGAAAGATGTGCTAACCAAAATTAAATAAAATAAAATGTGAATTCTTTGATAACGCAATGAAAAGGCCTAGAAATCCATATATTAACTTAAAACCAATAATTAAAAATGGAGTACGGAGGTTACAAACGGTTTCAGTGAAAATTAAATAAAATCTAGTTTGACAGTCGTTGTATATTCGCATAGCAAGGTCGCTACGGATAGGATTTCAAACTCCGAACAAAACATAACACCCGGAGTTATAAGGAATGGATTACTAGGTCTTATCGTCGTGATAGAAGTGTAAATGAGTGTCCAATAGTGCAAGGCTGTGTGTGCTGGTGACGTGAGTTATTTACAATTGCTTTTGCCCTTTAATATTATGAGTTTCAGCGGACTGAGTGGCTACGGGGAGGATAGTGACAGTTGCTGTCATCATGACGAGAGGAGGAGGAACTGGTTGAAGACTATGAAGATACGCAAGTCTGGATTGATGGCGTGTAAGTTGAATTTGAATTGAATTAAATAAATGTGATTTTATTGAAATATAAAAATTATGAAAACGAAAGACAAATTACTCGGGATTTGATGGAATAGTAAACATTACTTATAATTATTTGCTCGAGCTTGCCCCGCGGTTAATACGCCCCAAAATACATAAAGCTTTGAATTGTGCGGTTCCTACAATAATATTTAATTTCATGCTGGCGTCGACGTCCAACGTGATGGAGATATCCTGGCTGGCTGTGTGGTGTGATGTGCAACGGGACGTGATTGGAGTATTGGCGTGCGGCCCGAGTGCTGATGGCGGTTCCTGGATGTCCCTAGCTAAGTCCTTCCCTTATCCCAGTAGTTAATGATGTTACGACATAACAGCGTCGGAACAGTGAGGAGTATGTCGGGATCCTACCACTGTTATTGTATTCTGATTTGAGCTAATGATACAATTTGTAGATAGAAGTAAAGTACAGTTGGTCATAATTATATTATGATTTCCACGTAATCTGACATTTGTTGTCACAATTTTATAAATTTGAAAGACCAGCATTTAGACATAATGTCTATGACATTTTGATAGAATGTCTAATAAATTCAAACCGAGATGGAACCGCGACACTCCTGAGATCTCATTTCAAATCGGTCTTTGGTTCTATACGAACGTATACAATAATTTTATAAATAATTTATCCGTGTTCTAAATTTTAAACATTCAAAATATAAAGAATAAATAACACCAGTCTAAATTCAAAAGACCTAAATTTAAATATTTGAAATTTAGAAGTCAAATTCAAATGATCGAATTGATTCAAATACGGGTCATTACTGTTCTGTTCTGCTGACGTTACGGAGTGTTACGAAGACATTGAATTGTTGAATATTTTTAACGAACATTATCTTCAATTGATTTAAACTATATTACTATTGACGGTACTGAAGTTACCATCGGTGTGTGGATACTATAGCGAAGAACTAATATATTTGTGGCACAAATATAAGACAGTGAGTAATACATTAGTAAAATTAAAATTGAATATCAAAACTGCTTATATATTATAACATGCTAGAAACTCCAAAGTTAATGGAAACGAGATATTAATAATTGACTTCAGCTTATTGTGTAATTGTTTATATTTCCTCAATGTTTCTTCCAAATTGCCCTGCGTATTTGGCCTAACTTTACAAATAAGCTATTTGGACCTAGAACCGGGGTGTATCACGGTCTCTACAAATATCTATACTAAACCTGATTACTTAATTTTGTCACCATTCTAATGATTTTAATAGAAACCCAGATAGCTCGGGAAGGATAGCTATACAATTCTATACTTACTATTGTATCCAGCTGGTGGAGCGAATGGAACTAGTGTGCCACAGATACGAGTACTAATCTAGCTGGCTGGGTATTAATGGTCGGTATTGCGCGCATGGATACTGTACAAAGTACCCTTACAGACTCCACAAACCATTATGATCGATGTTTCACAATGGAGTCTGTAGATTATTCAAAATTGTGTTTGGGGACCGAGGGTCTTCAGATACATGTGGTCACCAGGGGTCAATTCCACCTCTGGCCGCTGAACGTTGCATCCTCTTTGTCGGACTAACCACCCGGCAATACGGACTCTGTCCGATGGGGTTGTTTACTACTCACTTGGCAATAGGGCTAAAGTGGGGTTGCGGTTAAACAAGGTCTAACGACTAATAGTGGCGTTGGGAGTCCTTGTGGGGCATGTGGGGGGAAGGAGACTTTCTCTCTTGGTTGTGGACACAAATTGTGGAACGCGTCGTAATAACACAAACATGATTCCGAGTTGTTCTTCCTGACGCTAGTCTGTTAGAGGTTGGGGGGGGGGGAAGAGGAGACCGTAGGTGTATAGGATAGTCACTCAGGAAAAGGTTAGGGATTAACAAAGCCTGCCTCGGGAGTGACTATGATTTTGTTCTCCACTCATTCATTTGAAGACGAGGTACGCACGTGATTGACATACGACATTAATTCAATCCCCTCACGAGGTGCCGAGGCAGCCCGTGGGGGAGTGACCAGTACGGTGACGAGCTCCACAGGCCCGGGCGGGGAGGGGCCCGGCCTATACGGCATAAATCACCTCTTTTTATATTAATTAAGTGGAAATATAATCAAAAATAGATAGTAGCAATAATAATTTCTTATACTAAACGAAATAACTTTTGAGTTTCCTGTATGTATAACCAACGCTTTCTCAAAGAGGTAGTTACTCTACTAAATAGCCCTCTCACTCAGTTCGATCCTAGGTCTACTATAAATTATTATACAACTAAGGGTTCCTACAAACAGACGATGGCCGTAATTATACTTAGATAAAAGTATATAAATAAAAATATAGTGTCTACCCCTATTGGGAACAGTACAAATTGGTGCCGTGACCAGGATCCTGAGTCTCAAGTAGCGGGCTGTTGAGAAAAAAAAGAAAAAAAAAAAATTTTTTTTTGAAAAAAAAAAAAAAAAAAAAAAAAAAAAAAAAAAAATAGGTTGTCGAATCCAGGACTAGAGGGAGTCAATGATCGGTTAGCGCGGATAGCAAGCCGTTGTATCACAGAGAATGGAATTCTTTATTTCAATAGGCTGGATAGTCCAAACAGAGTATTGTATTTACCAGAAATTTTACAGGCGGAAGTATGTAGGCAGATTCACTTAGAATTGGGGCACTTAGGAGTTTATAAAATGATAAAATATTTACAGGATAGATTCTACTGGCTAAAGATGAGGGAAACAATTAGAGATTTTGTTAGGAGTTGTCATCTTTGTCAATTGTCAAAGATAGACAATATTAAGTATGTAGGTACTTGTAAGTCAATTATATCCGAGAATCCAGGTGACTTAGTGATGGCGGACCTCTATGGGCCGTTGCCGATATCGAGAGGAGGAATTTCGCATATATTTGTCATACAAGATTCTTTCACTAAATATATAAAACTATATGGGTTGAAGGCGGCAACAGCAAGGGCAGTGGTGTCTAGGATGCGAGATTGCATTAACAATAAAACCAAAGAAGGTTATGACAGATCGAGGGAGGCAATTTATAGGGGATGTATGGAGATTAGGATTGCGCGATATTGGTGTTAAGACAATCTATACTTCTATTAGAAATCCAAGACCTAATACTGCAGAAGTGGTGAATAAACAGTTAGGGAAGTTTTTCAGAATTTATTGTCATGAACAACATAGGAGCTGGGGATGTTGGTTGAAAAAGATTGAGGAGTTGTACAATAATACTCTCCACTTGAGTACGGGTTTCACCCCTAATGAGGTCCTTAGCGGGAATTCGACGCAACTTTCAATAGACCGATCTTTAATAAATTTTACGAAAAATAAGAGCGTTAATGAAATACGTGAACAAGTTAGGGTAAATTTACGTAGTGCTAGTAAGAAACGTCAGGATAGATTCAACAAGAATCACAACTTGATTCAGTACCAAATAGGGGACTTGGTTAAGGTCCGTAGACTAAATAAATCTGACTCGTTGAGTGGAAGGATTAAGAAATTTGAATTGATATACGATGGACCCTATATAGTTGCAGATAGGTACTATGAGAATGTATATGTACTCGTGCACCCAGAAACACTAGTAGAAAAGGGGTTGTTTAATAATGTACACTTGACACGATATTATGTCTAGTGGGAAGTCTTACATTAGAGGGTTATAGTGACTCGTTGTCAGTTTTGTGTTGACATGTGAATAGGGAACTTGCTTATAGTTGTGAAAGGGATAAATAATTTCAAGAACAATATTGAGTTGTAAAATATTGTAATAATTTTAGATTATTATTAAGGTGGTTTGGAATGCGGATAAAATTGGATGTATTGATTTGTAGAATTGTTAAACGTTACTGAAAATATTTTGGTGTTTGATTGTAATTAGAAGTTAGTTATAGGGAAGTATAGTTTGGGGGGGGAGGTAGATGGGGGTGAGGTAATTGAATAGCTATTGACAGTTGAATGAATGGTCATTAGGGACAGGGAGATTAACGTGTTATGAGTTGGGACAGAATAGATGATGAGCTAAGTATACAGGGTGTGTGTAACTGAGGTATGGACGAAATATACAGGGTGTGGAAATGTGATTGCGCTTAAAATAAATTAACTTTATTAATATTATATGATAAGTATAGAATTAAATCTCGATTTAAGAGAATGAAATAGAGATTTAAGGGGGGGGATTGTACTGACCCCACACTTCGTGTATTAAACTTTGTGAATTTATTTTAATCATGAGTAACCTCTTTGGGAAAATTTTTTGGTTTGAAAAGGGAATAGCAAGAATGTCAAGGAAAAAGAAAAAAGAAGGGATTGGGTTGTCAAGTGTCATGAAAGGAAAGATGTGCTAACCAAAATTAAATAAAATAAAATGTGAATTCTTTGATAACGCAATGAAAAGGCCTAGAAATCCATATATTAACTTAAAACCAATAATTAAAAATGGAGTACGGAGGTTACAAACGGTTTCAGTGAAAATTAAATAAAATCTAGTTTGACAGTCGTTGTATATTCGCATAGCAAGGTCGCTACGGATAGGATTTCAAACTCCGAACAAAACATAACACCCGGAGTTATAAGGAATGGATTACTAGGTCTTATCGTCGTGATAGAAGTGTAAATAAGTGTCCAATAGTGCAAGGCTGTGTGTGCTGGTGACGTGAGTTATTTACAATTGCTTTTGCCCTTTAATATTATGAGTTTCAGCGGACTGAGTGGCTACGGGGAGGATAGTGACAGTTGCTGTCATCATGACGAGAGGAGGAGGAACTGGTTGAAGACTATGAAGATACGCAAGTCTGGATTGATGGCGTGTAAGTTGAATTTGAATTGAATTAAATAAATGTGATTTTATTGAAATATAAAAATTATGAAAACGAAAGACAAATTACTCGGGATTTGATGGAATAGTAAACATTACTTATAATTATTTGCTCGAGCTTGCCCCGCGGTTAATACGCCCCAAAATACATAAAGCTTTGAATTGTGCGGTTCCTACAATAATATTTAATTTCATGCTGGCGTCGACGTCCAACGTGATGGAGATATCCTGGCTGGCTGTGTGGTGTGATGTGCAACGGGACGTGATTGGAGTATTGGCGTGCGGCCCGAGTGCTGATGGCGGTTCCTGGATGTCCCTAGCTAAGTCCTTCCCTTATCCCAGTAGTTAATGATGTTACGACATAACAGCGTCGGAACAGTGAGGAGTATGTCGGGATCCTACCACTGTTATTGTATTCTGATTTGAGCTAATGATACAATTTGTAGATAGAAGTAAAGTACAGTTGGTCATAATTATATTATGATTTCCACGTAATCTGACATTTGTTGTCACAATTTTATAAATTTGAAAGACCAGCATTTAGACATAATGTCTATGACATTTTGATAGAATGTCTAATAAATTCAAACCGAGATGGAACCGCGACACTCCTGAGATCTCATTTCAAATCGGTCTTTGGTTCTATACGAACGTATACAATAATTTTATAAATAATTTATCCGTGTTCTAAATTTTAAACATTCAAAATATAAAGAATAAATAACACCAGTCTAAATTCAAAAGACCTAAATTTAAATATTTGAAATTTAGAAGTCAAATTCAAATGATCGAATTGATTCAAATACGGGTCATTACTGTTCTGTTCTGCTGACGTTACGGAGTGTTACGAAGACATTGAATTGTTGAATATTTTTAACGAACATTATCTTCAATTGATTTAAACTATATTACTATTGACGGTACTGAAGTTACCATCGGTGTGTGGATACTATAGCGAAGAACTAATATATTTGTGGCACAAATATAAGACAGTGAGTAATACATTAGTAAAATTAAAATTGAATATCAAAACTGCTTATATATTATAACATGCTAGAAACTCCAAAGTTAATGGAAACGAGATATTAATAATTGACTTCAGCTTATTGTGTAATTGTTTATATTTCCTCAATGTTTCTTCCAAATTGCCCTGCGTATTTGGCCTAACTTTACAAATAAGCTATTTGGACCTAGAACCGGGGTGTATCACGGTCTCTACAAATATCTATACTAAACCTGATTACTTAATTTTGTCACCATTCTAATGATTTTAATAGAAACCCAGATAGCTCGGGAAGGATAGCTATACAATTCTATACTTACTATTGTATCCAGCTGGTGGAGCGAATGGAACTAGTGTGCCACAGATACGAGTACTAATCTAGCTGGCTGGGTATTAATGGTCGGTATTGCGCGCATGGATACTGTACAAAGTACCCTTACAGACTCCACAAACCATTATGATCGATGTTTCACAATGGAGTCTGTAGATTATTCAAAATTGTGTTTGGGGACCGAGGGTCTTCAGATACATGTGGTCACCAGGGGTCAATTCCACCTCTGGCCGCTGAACGTTGCATCCTCTTTGTCGGACTAACCACCCGGCAATACGGACTCTGTCCGATGGGGTTGTTTACTACTCACTTGGCAATAGGGCTAAAGTGGGGTTGCGGTTAAACAAGGTCTAACGACTAATAGTGGCGTTGGGAGTCCTTGTGGGGCATGTGGGGGGAAGGAGACTTTCTCTCTTGGTTGTGGACACAAATTGTGGAACGCGTCGTAATAACACAAACATGATTCCGAGTTGTTCTTCCTGACGCTAGTCTGTTAGAGGTTGGGGGGGGGGGAAGAGGAGACCGTAGGTGTATAGGATAGTCACTCAGGAAAAGGTTAGGGATTAACAAAGCCTGCCTCGGGAGTGACTATGATTTTGTTCTCCACTCATTCATTTGAAGACGAGGTACGCACGTGATTGACATACGACATTAATTCAATCCCCTCACGAGGTGCCGAGGCAGCCCGTGGGGGAGTGACCAGTACGGTGACGAGCTCCACAGGCCCGGGCGGGGAGGGGCCCGGCCTATACGGCATAAATCACCTCTTTTTATATTAATTAAGTGGAAATATAATCAAAAATAGATAGTAGCAATAATAATTTCTTATACTAAACGAAATAACTTTTGAGTTTCCTGTATGTATAACCAACGCTTTCTCAAAGAGGTAGTTACTCTACTAAATAGCCCTCTCACTCAGTTCGATCCTAGGTCTACTATAAATTATTATACAACTAAGGGTTCCTACAAACAGACGATGGCCGTAATTATACTTAGATAAAAGTATATAAATAAAAATATAGTGTCTACCCCTATTGGGAACAGTACAGTACTTTTCCTCCATGTGACATATTCTTGGGACGCCTGTGTAATCGCTTGTAAAAATGAACGCAAATTCTCTATTCTGAAGCCGGAGGCATGACACGGTAGCAGCTCAATTGGTTTGAGGATTAAGCTGAACTATATACACAGCTATGTACCATACACGTGTATGTACATACGCCGGAAAATTCAGTACAAATAGAAACTCGAACGATCGCGCGATCACTTAACTTAATGGGGGAAAATTGACGCAGAAATGGCACATTTTTCGGTACACGCTGGATATTCCAAGGGAATTTGAGTGATGCAAGTCTATTGAGGTTTTGAACCCGTAGGGGTTTCTAGAGCACGAATAATATTGAAGTTATCTCTGATGTTCAACGTATTCAGTCTCTTGAACGTTATTTTGAGTTTATGTAACTTTGCTGCTTTGCTCTGAACCGCTATCAAATCAAAATCAAATCTTTATGTATATCCTTTGCATGTGGTAGGACCTGGTGCATGGTCCACCAGGATTATTACCACCATCTTGTTCGCTAATCCTGCCGTGAAGCAGCAGTGTTTGCACCGTTGTGTTTCGGCGTGGAGATTAGGACAGCCGGTGAAATTACTGGCACTTGAGGTTCCCATCTTAGGCCTCTAGGTTGGCAACGCTTCTGCAATACCCCTGGGGTTGCAGATTTTTATAGGCGGTGGTGATCTCTTACCATCAGAATAAAAAAAATGATCCCGTATCTCAGGCAAGAACTTACTCTTACATAACTTTAATAAATTGTCGTCATCCTCAAAATTTCACAGATTTCGTGCCTCACACGACTATCGAGCACATTAGGAATGAATCTACGGAATTCGAAAAAATATTGTCGTTCTGACTTTTGACTTTTTCAAAAAGGTCGTTAGACTACGAACAGGACAAACCCTTAACCTGATCATCTTTATTTTAACCCAAATTGTAATTGACTAAATTTTCCAGAGGACTTTTTCTCGATTTTTTTATATCTTTCTTGGTTCCCAAATTATCGAGCGCCAAAATCGAAAATTAGTTTTTTTTTTTCACTATTTCACCCATTACTTTTCATTTTTGATTTTCTCGAATAATTTTTTTGCACCTTACAGTTCTCGTGAATTCTTGCGTCTTTTGAGGCTTTTTTGAATATCATACCTTCACAACTCTCCGAGATATAAAGATTTCGTGAAATCGGAGCCTACACTGGAGCGAACGAAAAGACATTCCCAATGTCAAAAACGTCTCGCTATGTATGCTTATTGCGAACAAATCAAGCGTAAAAATCAAGTCAACTTAATAATGTAAATTGGAAGAGAGTAGCTCCAACTGTTCGACCGTAAAGAATCCCTGACTGATGGACAGACGGACAAATGACTGCAATAGGACTCCGTTTAAACCTTTCGGGTACGGAACTCTAAAAGTTAATGATTTACTATCGTTTACCCAGGAAACACTTTTCAACTAAAGTTTCGACACTCATAGATAGTACAGAACTCACTTAGAACTCACTCAATTTTCGTGGCAGTTTCTACGTCATAAAAAAAAATAAAGCAACGTTTTTACCAGAGATGTGCGAGGATGTGTTGCGAGGAATATGTTTTTAACCGATTTCAAAAAGGAAGCCATGAATTCGGTTGTATTTTTTTTTTGTTTTTTACCTCATAACTCCGTCATATCTGAACTGATTAGATTTTTTTTGCGTTCGTTTAGGAATATCTTTAATTAGATCCCATAAGCACCAAATCAGAATCTGATGATTGGATCTTAAGGAAATCGAGGGAACTCTTCAAATGTTGTAGGGACACCTATGGAAAATTGGATATATTTAGTAGTAAGTAACTCGTGCATTTGCTCTTGAAAATCATTATTTGGTGAAGTGGAACTGATGATGAAGACCATAGTTGACCATCGGAGTTACTATTCAATAACAAGTATTTCCCTCTAAATCGGAGAGGAGGCTTGTGCCCAGTAGTAGAACGTATATAGGCTGGGATGATGATTATGAACAAGTATTTCACGGGTTGAATTTCAATTACTTTAACACAATTGCTAGGTAAGCAATTTATGCTCCTCGTACTCGTATGCATATGGTAAAACGGGTAGTGAAGCACCAGGACTCCTCAATAATGAACATCTCTTCACCGGGATAAGCAATCGTTCGTAAAACGTGACGAACAGTTGATTTGAGCAGTTGACTATTGTATTTTTTTTTTACCAAAAGCGTAAAAAAAATTATAACAAAAAAATGTACGGCTACAAAAAACCAAGAAAATAATTTTCAACCCATCTGAAGTCGGTCACCAACAATGAGATATATATGTACAAAGGCGAACTTATCTCTGTAAGGGATATCTACCAGTATCACACTTAGATTCCGAGGCTTCCGTACAATACAATACAATACAAATACTCTTTATTGTACACCAGAAATAATAAGCGATACAGAAAAACAGGTACACAGATAAAATTACAAGGTAAGCAATAGGCGGCCTTATCGCTTACTATATTTCGTACAAATTCTGCAGCCCAAAAGGAAAGCATGTTCTGAAACCCAATATGCGAGCGTTACTCGAAATGACAGCCCAAATCTTTAACATCTCGAAGGACCATCTATTCGAGAAAATACCTCCACCAACAACACGAAACAGAAAATATCTCAAGAACGAGAAAAATAATCGAATATCTACGTGTCTACTCGGTTACAGGAAACACGAGGATAGTAACATGATACGTAAGATATGTTAGATGCATTATTTTGTACGCTTTGTGTATTTTTAAGCGACAAAAAGGAAAGATCTGTATTTACCTCGAACTTTTCAAAGTTGGCAAGCGTATGCCTTAAGTTCTTAGCAATCTGAACAGTTTTTAACTCCCGACGCAAAAAAAGGGGTGTTATAAGTTTGACCGCTACGTGTGTCTGTGGCTCCATAGCTCTTAAACGGGTGAACTGATTTGAATGCGATTTTTTTATTTGAAAACAGGTTTTCTAGCAATGTTTCTTAGATATGTCTTATCAAATCGGATCAGCCGTTTTTGAAATATTGAACTTTGAAGTGACAATTTCCAGGGTTTTCCAACTTTTTGTTGGTTAGGTTATAACAATTTTTTATTTAATTGCAATATTTGTATGGATGTTAGGGTCAAGTGACCTTAGGCTTGACTTTAAAACATGTTACAGCAAGAGCTGTTTCCTCATGCGAGAATTAGTAGACACGTAACTTTTTAAGTATACCTATTTTTAACCCCCGACGCAAAAAAAGGGGTGTTATAAGTTTGACCGCTATGTGTGTCTGTCTGTGTGTCTGTCTGTGTGTCGGTCTGTCTGTGTGTCTGTCTGTGACACCGTAGCTCTTAAACGGCTGGACCGAATGGAATGCGGTTTTTTTTATTTTACAGCTGGTTTTCTAGCGATGGTTCTTAGATATGTTTCATTAAAATCGGTTAAGCCGTGTTTGAGATATTGAACTTTAAAGTGACAAAGTCGGGGGTTTTCCAACTTTTTGTTGGTTAGGTTAGGTTATCAGTTTTGATGACAATAAGGGCTGGTAGTTAAAAAAAAAGACTTGTAAACGTTTATTGAATCAGGCGTTACTTTGCGGAGGTCCATATTGATGAATCAAAAGAATAACTTTGCACAAAGTTATTGCTTTAGTTCACGGCTAAAAGTGGCCTTTGCGGCTTATTTACATAATAAACTAATTTAATTTAAATATATATTTATACGATACACATGACTTGTTCCGATATCATACTAAGAATGTGTAACTACAGTATAACGAAATCTGTAAAAGGAATTTATTTTTAGGAAAAAAAATCTTTGCCAATTTTTTGGCGGTGTATTTTTCTTGGCAATGATGATCTTTCGGAAAGTTAAACTAAAGCAAATACATGAAAAAGAGCTCTCTATGGCCTCATTCGTTTATTTGGAAAATAAACTTTTGTTTGATTTACAGAGACCACATTGTGTAACTCGTAAGCGCGTGATCGTATTAGTATTCCCTATCTCTATTTACCCTCAACCAGTACCGTGGGACAAAAAGAAATAGCGAAAATGATTGTGACTCCAAGTGCGCCAGACAATAAGGCCTCTGTTTTATTGTTTTAGTATTGTTTGTAAATTCATTTCATTACCCGAATAACGCAATGTCAGGTGCGATAAGGGACCCTCCTCACCTCGTCGTTTTAATCCCCTACATTGTTTATATCCAGTTTAATAACATATTTAAAGCTTGTAATTATAGGGTTACTGAATCGTATGTTGCTACCTATGTGTTATTTGTTTAATCTCACCATTTTTATTAATATTATCCATTTAACTGGCAATCCTTCCTCATTCATTACGAGGAACTCTCTAAGATTTGCAACCTTGCTTTGACTAATTCTGAAAGGAGGCCTCTACTTGGAGTGGAACGTAATATGCATAATTATAAGCTGAAAAGAGATAGAGGATTAATATCACAAATGCCAGTGTTATTAACAATTAGTTTGCTCACCCGCAACGCTACCTTACCGTGGCTATGTACGTCTATGAAAACAATATGTGTTCATGTGTGTGTTACAGATCTATTCACTCACCATGATGCGCAGGGGCGCAGCTAATTATCAATGTGTACGAGTAAACCTAGTTCTTACACGTTGTCTTAGTCTAAGTGTGCGTGACTGACGGTACGCTTGCAACTGAGAACACGTTTAGCTACGCACATACTCGTATAAACGTGTTGTACGAATACGTTTAAAACTACAATTGAAGCATCGAGTGCGAGGGGGTTATAAAACACAGTAAAATAGAGAACGCCCTTGTTGCTCGCAGTACTTCAATTATAAAATGTGGATGAGCGCGCCTTCGTGAGTGAACAAATCGGTAACTATAATTGTTTGTTTGTTACACCTACGCAAATGAAAATCGGCGTGGAGATTTACTATTTTTAACGTTCTAGGAAAGACAAAGGATAAGTAGTAAGTATTCCACTCGATCACGCGAACGCGATAAAGGAATTCTTCACATACAAAATTAAGGCCATCAACCTAGTTATAAGACTAAGTGATCATCGTGAAAGTTTTAAGCGGTACTCAAATTGACTAAAACGTGTAAAATCTTACTTAATTTCGAATCCTTATTTCAACAAAGCCTAAAACTCGAGCAGTTTAAAACAAACCGAGCCTAACTTAGGTAAAGCAGGCTGCAAATCTTAAAAGAGTTCCGCCCAGTGGCTGAGAGGGTTGCCAGTCACTGAACTGAACGAACTTATAAACTGAACCTGCAAGCCGAAGATATTTCACTCACTTCAGTCTTAAACCGTTCTTAATGTGAAACTTGATAATATTGATCTTTACACTCCTTTAACATTTAAGATATTTAGATCTATAACTTAAACTTACATTTTTTTATTTTATTTATTTAGCTAGCTTTTGCCCGCGGCTCTGCCCGCGTGGTATTCGGCTATCGCGCGCGGATAAAAAGTAGTCTATGTCACTCTCGGGCCCATAAACTATCTCTATGCCAAAAATCACGATGGTCCGACGCTCCCTTACAGCGTGAAAGCGTAACAAACAAACAAACTCACTTTCCCCTATATAATAGTAAGGAAGGATAGTACATAATTATTAAAATAGATGCACGAGTCACTTATTTATTAACAGTCAAGACAATATTGTTTCGAACCAATCTATAGTTCCTTCTGAAAATGAGCTGATTGTGAACCCCCACATGGAAAACTCCTCGGCCTATAAATCATCAGTAATTCGGGGGTCAAGTTGTTTTAAAAGGTCACGCATGTCCCGATTATGTTATAGGTATGTGGGTGGCCAAAGTAGTAGCAGCTTTAAATTACACTTCACGTTTAATACTTCCTTTTACCAGCCAACATTGATCTATTTGTTTATTCTCCTTTATAAGACAAGCCACGTTATTTCTGTCAACGCTGCCAACCCTGAGAGGGGGTGAAAGGGGGAGGGTCCCGTCGATACATGTTACCTGGGAAGGGACGATTTCTCGCTTCAACTGAAACTCATTGTGTTGTGTTTATTTTAATATCTTGATTATTTTTAAGCCCTCTCTTGGGTCGAGAGGTTTTGTCGCTGTACTACCGACTGCGCCAGTGAAAGGCTATTTTAGATAATGTTTTGTTATTTCTAACTTTTGAAAGTTTATTTTAAATGAATGAATGATTTATTAGTTTAGCATAGGTAAGTTACAGAGATTTTTAAGATTTAAAGGATTCTCTATGTTTTGCCATTATGCGTACAAATATTTGCTTATTTAAAACAATAATATAACATATACTTAAATTTACTTGTTATCTCCAGGAATTCAAATTTAATATCAAGAAATTAATTAACCTATTAATCCTAAATCCAAATTTTTCAAAAACAATAGCAAGGCAATAACAATTTTGCGACTTTATATCTGTACTAGCTTTTTCCCGCGACTTTATCTGCGTGGAGTTCGGTTATCTCTGAACTGTGAATTTTTCGGGATAAAAAGTAGCCTATACATGTCACTCTCTAGCCCATCTATCCCGAAAATTACGTTGATCCGTCGCTTCATTTCTACGTGAAAGACGGATTAACATAGGGTCGGCAACGCGCGAGTGATACTTCGGGTGTTGCAAGCGTTCCTAGGCGGCGGTAACCGCTTAACATCAGGCGGACCGCATGCCACCGACGTGGTATAAAAAAAAAAAAACATACAAACACGCACACTTTCGCATTTATAATATTAGTATGGATTGAGCTGTTGCCTTTTCCGTCGATCACAATAACTTCATCCACTATTTATTCCTCAAACAATGTCTATGAAGCCAGTATGGTAGGCAGACGTCCATCAGATCCTTTGCAAACTTTACCCCCCCCCCCCCCCCCCCTATATCAATGAGGTCCCTCGCAAACCCTGACGTTGGCAGGGCGTAAGCATTTCTCCAAGCGTATACGAAAACAAACGATACCAGTTATATCATAGATGTTTGGTCAAATCGAACACATCCATAGATATATTTCTTAGTCTTAGGTGGTACTTATGGAGCCAAAATAATTTTTTCTTTCTTTCTATTATATTTATGAGTGGAGTTTGTTTACTGCCAATAATGATACATACAGTGGTAGCCTAGAGGTTAGTCCTTTCAAACAGTGTCATGGGTTAGAGCCCGAGCTTCTTGGTTGGTGAGTTTGTCACTCTTTGCCATTCAAACAGCTTAAAGAACAGCTTTTGTGTTGTCTCGTGATCATGGGGCATGCAACTGTACCGAAATATCGAGCTTCGGTAAAGTCAAGGTACGCGGACCAAAAGCAGAATTTAATTCTTAAAATTAGTAATCACCACGATAGTCTAGAATATTGGGAGCTTAAAGGATTTCGATTTTGTGTGTAGATAGATGAATCTTCGTAAGGATATATAAGATACGCTATATTTTCATACCCGGCGGGATTGTCTTCATTAAACCTAAATTAAACGTTGTAATATTGGGAATCCCTGTGGAATTTACTAAAACCCCAGAATTTATTTAATTGTAAGAACTAATGCTGCATGCAAAAGAAACTGCGAGTAAAAGCTAGTTTTTACTAAATTAATTTGCACCTATAGGTGTTCCTATTCCACCATAAAACGGAAAGGCCGAGAGGTATGTTCGAACCATTGAGAAAGTCAGTGAACTGTCTACCTTCCCAGCTTGACAGTGAAGATGGATGCTGACAGGCTGCAGACCTTGACCCTGCACCGCGGGAGAGCGATGAGCTCAGGATAATGGGCGCGTGACGAAGTGCCCGGCGCCTCTTGGCTGAAGTTTCCTTAAAACGTAGAATCGGGTAATGGTCAAACCAAACTTCATTGTAATCTTCTTGATGATTGTATGTGCTTATACATCAACAGTCTCCTGAGGGCATTAGCTATAAGAAATAAGTGCTCAATTATGCAACACCTAATTAAAAATACCCTGTCACTGGCTAGCTATAATTACTAACATAGTCTTAAGGAAAATACTAACAAAATTTTGGATCAAGTTGTCTGAATGAATAAAATTATTATTATTATTATTGCTTGATATTGATAATCCTAGTAATATTTCATAAAAAAAATCATCATCCCAGCCTATATGTATACGTCCTACTGCTGGGCACAGGCCTCCTCTCAGAACAAGAAGGCTTGGGCCATAGTTCCCACGCGGGCCCAGTGCGGATTGAGAACTTCACACGCACCATTGAATTGCTTCGCAGGTTTTCCAGGTTTCCTCACAATGTTTTTCTTCACCACAAAGCTCGTGGTAAATGAAAAATAAAATGTACGTAGTAAATTGACAATTATTTCCACTGTTGCTATTTCGTTTCCTCGCCATCGAAGTGAAAAACAGGGTGTAAAACTCGAGCATTAAACCCATTTTCCCCTCGCCATACCGGCTTGGGTGGCTATATGAATGTCTTGGGTAAAATGGCTCGTTTTATGTTCTCGTTGTACAATCTACTATTCTAAGGCATTGCCAATGCTGATGCGCAATGATGAGCAAAATCACTCGTCACCGAGTCCTTGCACTCATAAGAAAGAAAGAAAGAAGACATTTATTCACTAACACAGAAAGCACAAATATACAGCAAAATAACACGAATAAATGTTTTCTTTCTTTCTTTCTTTCTTTCTTTAAAATTTATACAAAAATATACCAAGAAAACATCATCATCATCATCTAGCGTCAACGTTACCCATCTCGGCATGCAAAGAAGCATTCGAGTGACGTACGTGTCTCGTCGCTGTCGCTTTTACAAATGGCGCCCGCGTCGCTCCGGCAAATGGCGACATTTTTCACCTCATTCCGACAGCAGCAATTCCTATTCCTAGCCGCACCTGAACCGTCGATAACTTATCATCCGGATCATTCCCGGGTAATTTGTCTGCGGATATCCTCCGACGTGCCCGGCTCGTCTGTGTTTGATGTAGTTGCGGTGCTTATATCGTTAAAATAAGATATTGACTATCACAATAGCCACTAAATTACACAAATCATTATGTCTATTAAAGAAATATAAACCCCCTTGCAAAAATAACGGGCACCTATGGTTTTTCAGATTTTTAGGCATTGAAGCTTAGAAAGTAAGCTTTCATGCACACAAAATACAAAAACCATAATGTGCCCGTTTTTTTTGCAAGGGAGTTTAGATATCACATATTATTTATTTATTTTTTAGCTTTTAGGTCAGTGTTGCTAAAAAATAAATAAATAATATGTGATATCTATTGAGGACTGCCTTTTCGCAACGTAACGTTTGGCAACCTATTTCATTTCGCAACTTTTCATTTCCCAACTAAGAAAGAAGAAAGAAGAAATGTTGATGCGGTCACTATAACATGTTTTAACCTCCTGGATCCCCCGGTCCTCACTTGAGGACATAAAAAAAATTGAACTTGATTGATTTTGGGTTGAAATTGTGTAAACAACGCATCTGCAGTCCTGATGGTGCTGCGGATGTCTATGGGCGACGGTAATCACTTATAACATCAGGTGAACCGTCTGCTCGTTTGTCTGCTATTACATACAAAAAAAAAAAAAAACAGAAATTTTATGTCGGGACCCAGGAGGTTAAGTTAACTAATTGTTATTAAGTCAAAGGGCTGGATCAGATTTCAGAGAAGCACCAAACTTAATCTGCTTGGCAATCTGGAGGTAATTTAGCTTACTCTTTATTTAAGAACTTTAAAATGTGTTCCTCCACGGTTTTGATATTAACTAGTCGGTTGAAATCAAGTTTTATGACCACCCCCTAGTACCGAACAAAATAACCGACTGTCCTTGGATTAACATTGTATTTCAAAACTTTTTGGACGTATAAAAGCTGCCTTACCAGACTTGAAACTTTTTACAAGTTATATTTTTGATGGGATGACTTTTGCCGTGAAAGATTCAGTTAATTTAATGATAAATAAGGTACAGCATAAATACAATAACCTGCCCTAGAAATTTTTTCAACTGCCAAGTCAAAGTTCTCCCCGTCAATGTAAAATTCCATTCCATCCCTCAAAAACAATCTTAATCACTTTTCCGTCGCACGACACATTTTCAAATATTTACACACAATTTTCCTTATTCACGACAAGCTCTTTATACCGCAAATTTATGGGAACCCGCGACACGAATAGGAGTCAGGTTCTGGAAACCGTGATGGATAGCGGGCACTCGGCTGGGGATAATACACGGCAGATTTCAGGATGTTGTCTCGACGATACGCGACGAGATAAACGAACGACTTCCGAACTCGGGTATTATCAAAGATGGCGCCCCCAGCTTCACTTGAAAGGGTTTCAGTGAAATTATTTTAAGGTTTATTTATATGCTTATTGAGTCGGGAACGCCGGTCGTTAATGTATATTGCTTTTAGCATTCCCGTTTAGGTGATTATCTTTTAAAGATCTTTTCTTTTGAATTTGGAACTTATTGGTGTTGTTATAAATAGACGAAAAATAGTCAAGACGTTTCAGCCCATACTGTTTTTTGAATATTGTATGGTATTTGTGCTCAGCCAATTCAATCAGTCCTACGCATCTGTTTCAGAAGAATTTTGGCGTGTTGCCTGGTGCACGTCTTTTGGTGACTGACTAGGCTGATGCAAAAAATAATATAACAATGATTTAAAATAGCCAATTGAAAAGGCTGTTAACCTCACCCCGCCATATACTACAGCAATATATCGTGGCGATTCCAGTTTTCACTATCAAATCGAATGGCTCGCAAGAACCCAGAGATGCTATAAACAACCACGATAAAACTGCACATTTTGATCGGTCCGAATCATCTTAAATTCATAAAATACGAATAATACGAAATGTAGGTATAAAGTACTGAACGTACATTTTCTGTCCACTCCAATTCGGCCGCAAACAATAAAATTGAAATTAAAATAACAGCTAGCTTTTAAATAAAACATCGTCATACCACACCGATGTTAAAATTTTATATCTCCATTTTAGTTTCAAACATTTATAGTGAGAATCGAAAGCGGTATGCCATAAATGTAGTTATTGAATGTTATTATTAAATATTTTCCATTTTCAAAAAACACACGTAATAAAAATGCACACTACAGCAGTCATCATCATCATCAGACCACAGCAGTCCACTGTAGGACCTAAGCCACTTTCATGGTGCGCCACAAAACTGCACTGTCTTCAGCCCCTCGCATCCATCCGCCACCATACGAGTGGAAGGCAAACAATAAGGAGGGATCAATCGCTTTCCGTGGGTGTCGTACAATTTCATTTTTAATACAAGCTTTTTTGCTGACTGTACTTTTTGCTGACGGTACTTGTATTGTCACCCAAACTAAATTTGCGTACCAAATTTCAAGTCGATGCCATCAACCGTCCTGTGGAGACGATCGTGGCTGGACTACCAGGATATCACTATCTTTTATTATATTGTCATGCAAGTTACACAAGTATACCAAATTTCAAGTCAATCCAACTACTAGAAGTTGGTCGAATAACTGGCAAGATTTGATTAGGTACAGCCGGTGAAATTACTGGCACTTGAGGTAATTCCATCTTAGGCCTCTAGGTTGGCAACGCACCTGTAATACCCCTGGTGTTGCAGATGTTTATGGGCGGTGGTGATCTCTTACTATCAGGAGACTCACTTGCTCGTTTGCCATCCAGTCGAACAAAAAAAAAAGACAGACAAGTGAAACTAAATAAAAGCTAGTAAAAAAGACACCAAATCGGAGTCTCTACCTCCTCTGATGTCATCTTTTTGAGATGAGCAAAGAACCTTTCGTCATCTTCATCTAGATGGAGGTCCTGGAGGGACGCTGGCGTATGATCGCATAAATTTTAAATTCCTAGGCTAAAACTGAATCTGTCGTCGCCATCGCATAAATATTGCAAAAGGTGCGATCACGAAAACAACTCTGCGCTGTTTTTCCAAGAAAATATGTAAGATATAGTCATAAAACAACGTTATTCACACAGAGAGCTAGACGCTGGGATGGCAGAATACTGAACGTATTCTAGACTAGGACAAAGAACCCGATCGGCGAACTGTTTATGTGATAAGTAACTAGATTTTGTCCGCGGCTACGCTCGCGTGGAATTCGGTGGTAGCGTGCTAAATATGTATGTTTGTGTTTTTGTCCGTCTTTCACGCCGAAACGGAGCGGCGTATAGACGTGATTTTTGGCATAGAGAAAGTTTACGGGCTCGAGAGTGACATAGGCTACTTTTGATCCCGGAAAATGCAGTTCCCGAGGGAACGGCCCGCGATAACCGAATACCACGCGGGCGGCGCCACTGGCAAAAGCTAGTTTATAATATTAGTAAGTATGGATGGACTGGAATTCAGAATAACAAATTTGAAACAGTAGATGTTGAAATTTCTATATTGTTTGTAAAATGTTTTGTTTTCACTTGTTAGTTATTACGTAAAATGGTTTTTTCTTGCGGTAAGAATATATTAAAATAAATAAACCTAAAGTTTTTATAAGAAGTAGTGTGAACAATTTTAGTGACCTTCTTTTTAAAATTGTAATTTTATTTCAATGTCTTTTATTGATATTTGATTGTTTTTAACTATTTGGCTTTGAATACAAGACCTTTTCACGTCTTGTGAATTAACTATTGTATTACCTATTGACTTTTTTTACTGTTATTTTACACAGGACTTATTACCACAGAAAATTGCATTATTCACTTTTTTATGCAGATGAAGTCGCGGGAAAGAGCAGGTATAATTCAAACATCGGATACTTTCCATTCCATTTTAATACAATTTACATCAACGCTAAATTTCATTAAACTTCTCAAAACAACATGTGAATGTGTTGATTATTTTTCACCGTTTTATTTGGCAACGTCATATTATGAATTTATCTTTCGCATTTCATTAGGTATTCTACAGTTTTGCTTATCTTTGGACGAATAGAATTCTATTTCACAAAATATGTTCATTTAAAAACATTGTGCCAAAGAACTGAAGTCGATTTTAGCATACCGCAATAACATTGCCAGTCGATCTAACCGAATAGGTTCTCGAAATGGGTCGCGGGAAAGAGACAAAAGATAAGAATTGCTGCCACCTATGATCGTATCCATTTGTCTACGATCTTTATTGTTTCCCCTTTACCTTTTTCCTTGTTTTAACGTCAGCCATTTTGGAGTTTAGATACGTTAGACCGATATATATCCCAGCCTATATATGTCCCTCTGCTGGGCACAGGCCTCTCAGAACAAGAGGGCTTGGGCCGTATTTCACACGTGGGCCTAGTGCGGATTGGGAACTTCACACGCACCATTGAATTCGCAGGTTTGTACAGGTTTCCTCACGATGTTTTCCTTCACCGCAAAACTCGTGGTAAATTTCAAATGTAAAAGTATACAAAAAAAAACATAACAAACATTAGAGTCTGGCTATCGAAAAGTGATACTGTGATTTTACCGCGAAATTAAAAAATCTAGTTATGTTATCCCTGTATTAACAAGGATTAAAGAGTTTTGATAATTTTGAAATAAAATTTGAAATTCAATCTATAAAACGAAATGATTTATGGACAGGCAGATCCTTGTTAACACAGTGATACTTTTTGAATTTCGCGGTAACACCTATCTAAGTATACTCCAATACAATAGAATCTAACAATCCTGTAGATACTTTCAGCCTAATAATATGAACACCGGGCTGCCTAGGGCTTTGTGATGTGACTGTTATTCTTTTTTGACGCCTTTTAGATGATAATCACAACACCAGGGACATATATAATCAAGTGTGCCCATGTTAGGGTGTCTTAAATGTGTAGAAAATTGTCAGATTCTATTGAAATCTACTTTACACGTTTCGATGGCCAGACTCGAAAAGTTGGGTGTTTTACTTGTGTTTTATGAATAGTTAGTACGCTAATTGTCGGATCTCTAGAAGTTCAACAGTCTGTAAATTCTTAAGTTAAATGGAGTAGCTTCGACTTGAGCGACGTAATAACAAAGTTTAATTTAAGACACATTAAGTTGAACATCAAAAGGTAACTTGTAAGTGAGAATTAACGCTATTCATACTGACAGACGCACTAATTTATACAAATGTATGTGTCACTCTGAAATGATACGGTTTTCTGTTATACAATTCGTCATATTTCTGAGTGTACGTAAATACAAGTGGTCTTTTTTTCGGCATATATCTAATTTAAAAATACAAGCTGAAATATAGATGCACAGAAAAACCAGAAAATTAAGACACCACTCCCTCACTCACTGGTTGTCCAGCAGTGGTGTAGCGGTATAGCACGCGGCACGGAATTCCGAGGACCTGGGTTCGATGCCCAGTGCTGGTCTATTTTTTTTGGTTTTTCTGTGCGTCTATATTTCAGTTTGTATTTTCAATTTAGGTTTTACGGGATGACCGTAAAAGTAAAAATTTGGAATTGAAATAAAAAATACAAAAAGATTCCAAAAAACTAGTCTTAATATATCAAATTTGTCAAGCAGGTCGTTAGTTTTAAATAAAATTCCTTCGAGTACAAAAAAAGTATTATTTAGTAAATCGATTCTATTAATCGAAGTTTGTCGTATAATACGCAGAAAACCTATATCAGTATATATATAAGCTTCAGCAGTATGGAAGCTACGATCGAAACGAACACACTCACACAGACGCGCGCTCTACACAGCCTCTAAGGGGGTCTCGCGGTACTGCTGAACTGCTTGTAAGAGCGCGCGTCTGTGTAAGTGTGTTCATTTCGATCGATTTGTTCGTAGCTTCCTTATTGCTTTAGCTTATACGAGTATAATATACCGGGTGTGGCCTGTAGTACGAGCAAAAAATTAAAACATAGATCGTCCTCGTTAAACTGAACAGCATTAGTTCAGCGACTTTTAAAAATAATGGAGTCTTTGAATTTTCCTTTTTTCATACAAATTAAATACTTCCATCAATGTACGCCATCCTAGAACACAACTGACGTCGCCTGTCACGCTACAAACATCAAGCATTTTGCTTTACATTGCTTCTGCGAATAAACTTAAAAGTGTAATAAAAAAATATGATCTATGTTTTAATTTTTTGCTTATATTACAGGCCACACCCGGTATACTGTGCCTATGTCCAACACAGTGCAAACGTTGCAGCCAGTTGTATGCAGATCGCGCAATCCAACTAAAAGCTTCGCGTGTCAACAAAGTGCATCGGCAACTGCGTTCTTTGTCCGCGTCGCGAGCAATTACAAGCCCCACCCTGCAGCTGATTGGAGGTGCAGCCAGTTAACCTATTTTTTTACCCGACTGTCCCGAGGAGGGTTAAATTTTATGAACGTACTAGCTTTTGCCCGCGTGGAATTCGGTTATCGCGCGCTGTTCCCTCGGGAACTGTGCATTTTCCAGGATAAAAAGTGGCATATGTGACTCTCTGGCCCATAAACTATCTTTATGCCAAAAATCTTGTCGATCCGTCGCTCCGTTTCATTACACACAAACACACACGCTTTCGCAGTTATAATATTAGTATGGATGTACTACTTGTGTAAGTATGTATTTCTTTGGCTCTCTTTGTAACCTAAACAGCTGGTCGAATTTTAACACAGTAAGGTATCGATAGATTCCTATGATAACTGTCGGAGGGAGTGTCATAGAGTATATAGGTATACATAATATCTTCATACGGTGTCTACAAAAAAATATGGTTGCATGCATATCAAATGAAACCTTAGCGCATTCTAAATATTTATATGTGTGTATGTTGTAATACTTTTAAATTACCATTTACACAAAATAAAAAAAATCATAGACTTTAAAAATCTTACTTACTTTCCTGGCAACTTATTTTTGCATATTAAATAAAAAAGTACCAATTTTGATGGTTTTTAGACTGAAGTCCCGTATTTTATTATTATAAATTTTGTTCACTTAAAGCAAATAACTATTTATTTTCATTTCTGAAACAAATATCATGGGACACTTGATACCTGTTTTATTGGACTAGTCCCAAACTAAGCAAAGCTGGGACTGTGGACACTAGGCAACGGATAAACATACTTACATAGATAAATATATACTTAAATACATATTAAACACCCAAGACCCGAGAACAAACATTCGTATTATTCATACAAATATCTGCCCCGGCCGGGAATCGAAACCGGGACCTCAAGCTTCGTAGTCAGGTTCTCTAACCGCTGGTCTATTTAGTATCTAACCCCGATATCCCCTTAAACATTATTTTTTTTAATGTAAACAAAGAGCAACCTTAAATATAAACATGAATCACTGTAAAACAATCCTTCATTCAACTTCATTTGCGCTGACTTTACAATATCCTTTTTCAGAAAATGATCCGAAACCCCCAATCAGCAGTATCGCAGGTCATTAAATGTGGAGGAATGACGTTTTAATTAACGCGATCAAACAAAAGCCTCCGACATCCCATTCGGATCGTTGCTACGATAACTGGCTGATGTCAGTGCAACTGGCATCTGTGAGTAATGTGCACGTAAGGTAATGCATACAGGTCGATTTTGGTGTGCAAAAAAGTGTGATGACAAAAAAGTTTTGTAGTAAAAATTTGCTCTTTTAAGAATAAAAATTATTTATTCACAATTCGCGAAAATAAAATAAAATTTGACATAAGCAATACCTTTAAATTTAGTATCCCTATTACTACATTTTGTATCACAAATATTGAAGATATCACAGCAATTTAAACTACCTACTAAAACTTTCTGACTTGTTTCGACCGAACACTGGAACTCCATGTACTTACAATAGTAATGCCAAACCTAAAGTATCTTTTGCTGACCGTTAACTTAAGTCCTAAAAGATCAGTTATTGATGTTACCACAAGAAACTGTAACTCGAGACACAGCGTTTTTTCATGGCACAGCAGAAACGACGTAAAACAAAAAAAGATCTAATCAAGTCGAGCATAACAAAACAAAAGGGACGGCCGTAACATACTTTTCTCCAAGCCATTCAGGCTATTTTCAACATTTAATTTTTTACTAATGCAAAACGCTAGCCCATAGTGAAATGAGATGCCTATAGTTGGTTCTGTTCACGTCTCTAGAATCAACCTGTATGCAGAATGTACGGCACATTGTGTGCAATCGAAGTACCGAAATGTTAATTGTTTTTTAATTGCACGAGAGGTGACGAAGTGGATCCACACATTGGGGGAATGAGGGAAACCGATGTTAATGAGAAATGCAGTGACTCAGTTAAAGGGATAATAAGGTAGAGGCTTATATATTTGTGAATGTTTAATTGTTTCTCTGTTATTTTGGTAAACTAAAAGTGTTTACGTTACTATTTGATAGTCAGTTCCTATTGTTTTAATGTATTCATGTACGAATAACTATCCAAAATCTCACATCTTAAAATAATATTGTTTTCATATTGAAGTATTTCAGTTCATCTATTGATTAACAGATGGTGCTAATTTCACCATATTTTTTGTGTAATTCTTGAGTTATTTAAAGTTAAAAAATGTTTGTTATGTTATTTAAATTATACTAAACGTCGTGTGATAGTTAAAATATTAATTAATACAACTTTTTCTAAAAATATTTAATTTGTAAATATCTTCATAGATCTTCATAGATGTCGTTATACCGCAACTGCAACAAGCTAACGACACGCTACCTTAGATTGTAGAAAGTGTTAAGATTGATGATGTTTCATCGTAGCATTCCAGTAGCAAGCAAGTAGGCTTTGCTAATAAAGACCAGTGCAACGAGAAGTGCATTCTTATTTTTGGGACCCTTCAGTACATAATGTTTTATATATTAAAAAGTTAAAGTTACTTAGTCCAAGAGATTGATTGATAGAAATGCCGACCAAAATCAAATCATGTCATCCATACCTTTGTATTAATTCTTGTTCAACAAAACCCCACATTATATGACGCCAAATTTGCCATAAAATTGTAGACACGCCGTTAACGAGGTAACCGAATAATTGGACTGCAATTAATTTCATTCATAAATCCTGAAAATTCAAAATCCATGCAAATCAGCGCCGTGTAATTAGGACCTAATTCCCACTAAAATTCACGAGCTAAATCCACAAACACGCCAACAAATTCGATAACGAAATCAAAGGGAAAAGGAAGCCGTAACGAGAACCAAGATTATAAACGTAATGAGACAGGATTTCTCACTTCAGCTCGACACTTCGCAATATTTTCTTGGAAAAGGAAACCTACAGCGAGAAGTTGTTGCCTTTTAATTTGCACTCAGGCAGAAAATACATTATACACTTAAAAAAGCGAAAGAACGGTTAAAATTAAATGAGTCTCCAACATTAATACAGCGCGTTAAAATTAAATTATGAACAAACTAATTTGCAACTACAACAAATTCACGTCATTATTAAAATAACATCGAACACCACTTCTATTGGAGCCCCAAAAGGAGCTCCTAAGTTGGTATATAGACGGTAAAATGTGGAGAAGTGTTGAAAAACGGAGGCCACAATAAAGTGGGCAATAGTTTTCTGAGAGCGAACAACCCAGCCAAGCGTGTTAATTAAGAAACAGAGTACACTGAACTGGGTCGTAACAAAACCGCAAAAGTGCTATTTCTGGGTGAACCTGCGCTCTACAATTAAAGTTGAATTGTAAAACGCAGACCACGAAATGCAACCACAATTGAATGTCAAGTTGAAGCTCTCGCGAAAGCAGGCGAGGATTTTCGTTTCTTGAAGTCGACGATCTTACATTGCCAACAACACAGACCAATTAACTCTCCTTGAGTTGTTGTACTCATTGACGGTGGTGATCATATCCTCGGATGATCCAAATGGTCGTTTGCATCCCTCTTATGATCCTATTTCTATCCTACTAATATTATAAATGCGAAAGTTTGTGAGTAAGTGAGTATGTTTGTTACTTCTTCAGGCTAAAACGATTGAACGGATGTGGATAAAACTTGACAGAAAGTTACTTTTTAACCTGGATTACAACGGAAAATACTTTTTATTCCGATATTCGCACGGGGCAGGAATAAAATCTCGAAATAACAACCGCTGAGCTTAGAGTCATGAAATTTGGAGGTAGCTGGACCTCTGAAATAATACATGGCCACTTTTTATTCCAATATTCCCACGGGATAGGGATAAAATCTTGAAATTTCAACCGCTGCCACCGCTGGGTAATCTTGAAATTTTGTACAGTTGTTCTTAACACAATCTCAGTGAAGACCACGATATAAAGTTTGGGAATTCCCAGTGGAATTTTGCAAAATCCCTAAATTTCAATTGTAACCACCAGATCGAATAATTTACGCGTGAGAAGCCGTGGGCAAACTCTAGTAAAAAAACGTGTTACGAATGTTATGTGTCGAACTTTTGCAGACTTAATTAAACCTAACTGCCAAATTTGTTAACAGCGCGAAATACATGGGCTTTATTCCTTGTAGTAAGTATCTTCAGTTTCCCTTAGATAGGTATTAGGTACAGTAAAACGGCTCTCACGGGCAACTTTTAATCAGTGTTTGGGCAGCGGCGTCCAGCACGACCTCCGTCCGTCAAACTAACTCACTAATCCTAGTTCCTGGTTAACACTTTCCTAATTTCACGTGAGATTGGGTCAGAATGTTTTAGGTTTATTTGGTGTAATGAAGGATGTTGCCGTAAAGATAGTTCAAATAAGAAGATTTGCTTCTAATTGTCGCGCAGCTCCTGTGATGTTATTATTAATAATAAATATCAGGGGACTTTTTTGGATACATGATTGTAGCTAGTTAGAGGATTGATTGTAGTTCCTAATTCACACAATCCCCGCGTGGGAACTACAGCCCAAGCTCTCTTACTTTGAGAGGAGGTCTGTGCCCAGCAGTGAGACGTAAATAGGCTGGAATGATGATGATGATGAATTGAAGGACAATTTTCCCAGTATAAATAGAATTATTAACTATTTATGTTGTTCAGTAGAAGAATTCTTAATCACCCTCTCCCGTATCGGAGGTTGTTAATCATCTTTCAATGGACATTCTGTGATTTTCGAGGATATAATTGCCCGATACTCAATTCGCCCATGTTCAAACATTGCTCTTTCTCCAGGATGGATCCAGAAACCAAAGCTCTTGGTTACACGAGAAAATGAAGCACGCGCCCTGAGATTAAGAAAACTTAAATGCGAGTAAAAACAAATGACCCCCACCTGTAGAAAAATTGACTGCAACAAAGCGAGAGCGTGGATGTGAAAAACGACGCGTTCTTAACATAAATTGAAAACAATAAATAACTTGGTCCGGAGTGGATTTAGCATTCCGCTCGTGGTGGCTGGACGCGAGCGGTTTTAAACTTTTTGGTGTGTTCAACCCGTGGAACAGCGTTCGCAATATAAGTGAAGATGATTAGGTATAAAGGAATGGGAGATAAAGGTCTGACAGACTCTGGGGAAATCTCCGCAATAAATCAATAATAGGCGGTCATTAAATTAACCGAAGGCTTCGGGGACGTAAAAACTGCTGCAAGAAATCAATGCCACGCTCTTTGATGTGCGGAATTAAAATTATCCTGACAATCGGGTTGATTTCGGTCGGATTGATTTCTGCCCTTTTCAACACCCGAGGCGGCGGTGTTTCTGCGTTTAATTGAACTGAGTTTAATAAAACATGTCGAATTTTGGTTCTCCGCCCCGACCCGAAACCAGCGGTATGTAGGAAGGGGTTGTGCAAAGACCTCACTTCGAGGGAGTTTCAGCGCTCAGTAAACAATTACCTATAAAGGAATGCTATTCGACGCGGCCTTGAGGTTTGTATAACTTGAGCTATACTAGACTAGATTGTAAATGGGATAATTATATTTAATTCAAATATCATGTGAAATTATGAAGATCCTAATCTTAAGCAAACTTGGAAATACGATTAAGAAAACTGTGGTAAAGTTGGAAAGTTGGCAGTTATGAATAATCAAATGAGGCTAATTTCGTGATAATCTAAACGCTCTTGATAATGACATTAAGTCGTAATCAACGTACATAGCCCTTTTTTTTTGTTTTTCATTGTTAATGAGGTTACAAAAATAGATGGCAAGGTAGACTAAAGACTTCTAGGCATTCTCTGTGAGACAACTATTGCCCAATAGTAAATTGGTTTACACAGTTGGTGATCGCATCCAAAGTAGTCAAAACATCGAAGTAATTTTTGTAATATATATATTCGTGAATAAGTCCCTAATGTTAGTAAGCATCGGGTAGATAACCCGTGTGGTGTCGGGTCAGAATTACACCTCTCCATTGCTTCCGTGGATGTCGTAAAAGGCGACCTAATACAGTTAAGGTATACCGTAGGCGACAGGCTAGCAACCTATCACTATTGTACCGTTTTTGTCAAACTTGAAACCTAAAATTGCTAAAAGTTGCTCCGAAGCGGTAACGTTTCGTGTGCATTGCCTACCCCATTTGGGAATACAGGCGTGGTGTTTGTGTTTGTGCGCGTGGTAGGTAAGGTAAACGTGCGAATGCTCGACTCGCTAATGCCTAATAGATGACACCCTACTGTCATCTCTATTGCAATGATATACGATTAAAGATGGCTATCGTACAACGGCCAACCGATAGTGTATTTTTCATCCTCAACATTTGTGGAAACATCGATAGTTTCGATGGAACTTTTTTCTAAAAATTGATTGATTGATGATTAAATATGCCATGTATTGGGACAGTGGCGAGCACTCGTACGTATAGCTTATTAATGATGAGTGAGAATCGTTTAATTTTAGAACAATGAATAGGTTTATACATATTGTGTAGTCATTATTGTGCACAGCACATTGGTTGTCCTAAATATAACCACCCATTTAATGATATTTAACCGACCGTGTTGGTTAGTAAACATGCACTTTCCACATGCTAATTCAACTAAGGTGCCCGCATGCTCGTTTGCCCCTTCTTATATAAAATGCAATCCCACACTTTTTTTTTAAATGCAATTAAAAAGCAGAGCAATGACGTAACTTCGGGTTAAAGATAATCGCAGCTTTAGAGCCTCATTAATAATGCAGCTTTTTTGCTTGTGGATTTGGAACTCACAACGTTCACTGTGTTGTGACCCCCCCCCCCCCCCCCCTCCCTTCACAACAACACGCCTGCAACAAACCCAATGCTACGTTACACGGATTTTGCAGCACAAAGTCTGACAGGAACCACGTAACTTTTAGTAACTTTTCGTGACGTAATTGTTCCAGTTCTCTGATGTACTTTGTTTACATCATTAATGTTCTAATAAGTAAGACACACATACACTTGGTTGACTTATAAGTACATCATTTATACGTTTACCAAATGAGTTATGACCGTGACGTAAGTATAACAATAGGATGTATACGCAATTTGTATAAAAGCAACGCCACTATTTAGCCATTTCAGTTGAATTCATACCTAATTGGCTACACGAATATCTCTTCACAAAAACAACTAATGTAATTAGGGTTCGCATTAATTATCCATACGTACGCGTTTTACGGAATCGACGTTCTGGCAATACTAGAACATAACATCTAATATTTGTAGAGACCAAACGCATCTAGTATCAGGCGATTGTTTATAACTTTATCGCGGCCTCGCTTGTTGATGATGATAAGGGGTGGGTCGTGTTAGTATGATAGTGTGTCTTACCGTGTGTGGACGTAGGGTTAGGCTGCAGCGAGAGGTTAGGAACGTCGCGACTGGGGGCACGTGCGTCGCGCTCCGCGGCCGGGCGGCTACTGGCTGAGACGATCGATACGTCGGCCATCGCTGCGCTGCGTTCCGTTTCAGGCATGCGTTCATGATTTACTTCTCCAATTGCGGACAATAAAGATTCCCTGCGTTTTCCGGTTTTGACTGATAAAGGAACGCGTGGGACGGTGGTTCGTAGTTTGAAGTTATGAAGTGCCGTTGTAAAATGTCTAGCTGTGGTAGCCTAGTTTTGACATAGGCCTCTCAAGCATTAGATAGTGGGTTCAAATCCGGGCTAAAAAAAACACATTTTTTTATTCACCAAGAAAATGATAGGCAAAATTACCTATGACAGCAAGTGATATCATATTATTATCGCTGTTCGGTTCTGTAGGGCTCGCAGTTCTAACCTAATCTACTTTTCTGGCTGCAATTCGTTTCTGTGGGAGTTGCAGTTCTAACATAACCTATCTTACTTTGCTGGTAGCGGTTCGTCACTGTTGGGGTCTCAGTTCTAACCTAATAGTTTTCTGGCTCGCAAGTCGCTGTTTACGAACAAGTTCTCTGTTATGGAATTTAATATTATGGATTTTAATATTATTACTCGTAAGTGTTATATTAGTACAAAACATATTAGGAATTTAGAAGATGACTGTGATATTATTAGGACATAAGATCATTATGGCAAATGATCATTATGGCAAAAGTAGGTATGATATGTCAAAAATGTTTAAGGCAAAAGTGTTATGGCATTTGAGTTTAGGACAAACGATAATTATGGATTATGAAGGAGACCCGAACAATTTAGCACTTCTAATTTTGTTTTGAAATTATATTTTGTATTAAATTAATACGAATGTATGGTGAAGGAAAAGTCCATGAGGAAACCTGCATAAGCCATTGAAGAAATTTTATGTTGTGTTTGGAAGTTATTAATCCGCACTGAACTCGCGTGGGAACTACAGCCTACGCCTTTTCGGTCAGGAAAGTGTGCTCTGGGACGGATACCGACATTAATAAAGATTTGAAGACAAGGGATGGAGCAATTGAAGTGATGGGCAGACCAGCCGTGGTGGCCTAGTGGTTTGACCTATCGCCTCTCAAGCAGAGATTCGTGGGTTCAAACCCCGGCACCTCTGAGTTTTTCCAAATTACATTTGAAATTTACCACAAGCTTTACAGTGAAGGAAAAATCGTGAGGAAACTTGCACCACCAACTTTCCCAATCCACATTGGGCGCGCGAGGGACCAAGCCCTGTCATTCGGAGTGGAGGCCTGTGCCCAGCAGTGGGACGTAAATAGGCTGGAATGATGATGGAGTAATTCAAATGATGTAGCGTTTAGTGAATCGTAGATAACTGATAGTAGATTAAGTCAGGTCAAGAGCAGTAGGTACAATACAAGCCCACGCATTGTGCCTTTATCTTACTTAAAGTGAATTAAGATTATTTACTCCGATGTCTGTGGAAAGAATTTTTAAGAAACTATAAAGAGCTATAAGATAAAATCCATATCCATACTAATATTATAACTTCGGAAGTGTGTGTGTTTGTTTGATTTTTGGCATAGAGATAGTTTATGGGCCAGAGAGTGACATAGATTACTTTTTTCCCGAAAAAATGCAAAGTTCCCGAGGAAACAGCGCGCGATAACCAAATTCTACGCGGGCGAAGCCGCGAGAAAAAGCTAGGAAATAATAAAATATCATGGGACAATTGACACCAATTGACCTAGTCCCAATCTAAGCAAAGCTTTTACTATCGAACCCGGGACCTCATGCTTCATAGTCAGGTTCTCTAACCACTAGGCCTATCCGGTCGCCGTATTGGTGGAAACTGCTTAAGTGACAACTGCACTTTCTTTTATTCCACACAAAAACATTAATATCAATGAAAGAGCAATGTCCGTAAATTTACTAGATCCTGTGACGTATTGCGGGAAAGATAATTTTCGCGTAAAAACGTAAAAGGCGTCAGGAATTCCGTAATTACGCCGATATCAGAAATTAACATTTTCTCCGTCCGACGCCGTTATAAAGGATGATTGAAAGTACGAACGCTTTGGGTTGATGTTTTTTTAATTACCATCTACAGGGTGCCTTTAACAGGAGCAAAATAATTAAAACCTAGATCGTACTCATCGAACTGAACGACATCCAGCAAATTTAAAAAAATACCTAATTGAGTCCTTAAACTTTCACTTTTTCATAAAAAATTCAGTATACGCCATCCTAGAGCTCAACTGACGTCGCCTGTCACGCTACAAATATCAAAAATTCTACTTTACATTGCTTCTTCGAATAAACTTTGACCATTAATAAGGCCCCATTTATTAGAGCATACTAACTACCTACCACAAAATCAAAAGCAGCTATCGAATACATACCTGACAAGTAATATTTTTAAAGCTAGTCGTATTTTCAATAATTACCATCGAAATTATGACATATCATGAATTCAATAAGGTTCAGTTTAGAACTAAATGCAAGTGGTCGCTAAATTGCCTCTACCAAAGTGACTGAACTAAAGTACAATTCAGTAGAATTTGACAATTTTCTACACATTTAACACGCCCTAACGTGGGCACGCTTGATTATATATGTCCCTGTTGTTGCAATTATCATCTAAAAGGAATCAAATAGGATAATAGTCACACCACAAAGCCTTAGGCAGCCCGGTGTTCATATTAGTAGGCTGGAAGTGTCTACAGGATTGTCAGATTCTATTGAGTCGCTGAAGTTTAACCAGAACGATCTAAGTATTAATTATTTGCTCATGGTACAGGCCACACCCGGTATTAATTGATATTAATACTCGGTAGCTTTTAAAAAAGATCGAAAAGATAAAAGATTGGCTAACCTCTAGCTCGCTTTGTTTAGGCTGTACGCTATGACGTGTCAGTCTGTCACGATAGTACTCTTTTGCGTCTATAATAAAAAATAAGTTTAGTAAACTGAAATCCGATTACGGAAAAAATGCGATGAAACAAGAAATTGTTTATATTTTTTTATTTTGAAAGTGTTTTGGGTTCGAGCCTGGGGGGCTAACTACGAAATTCAAAAATCAAAGTTCGTATCGCACCGTCCCTCTCACTCTCGTATTAAATAATATTAGCACCAGCGGGACCGCACGTTACAAAGTGCGAATTTTGTACTTCGTAGTTTATCGCCTGGTCTCGCACCTCTTGAGTTTTTCGAAATGTAATGTCACGAATAAATGTTTTCTTTCTCACTGTATGGCGATGCCAAGACGCTGTGCGAGGAAGCTGCCAGCCCTCTTGTCCCCGGTGGTGCGACCAGTCTCTTTGCCAGTTGACTGAAGAGTTCTTTTGCACCAGGGCTCACGCGTCTCGACGCCGAAGACAACGAAGTTGTATCCCGCGTCACGACCACTGTATTTGCGCCTCTTTACAACTTCGGCCGCCTCTGCTGCTCCGGCGGCCCTGTGTAGTGTACCGTGGAGATGACACGGGGCTAGAGTGCCCACGCAGGTTGCGTCCCACACCAGCACCTAACCCATTTTCCACGGTATTAGGGACATTCCGTCCGGTCTCTTGCCATCGTCCCGTGTGATGCTGACTGGTTCTAGCACCGCGGCACCTTCGCGCTAGCAAGAGACCGGCGGATAATATCGCTTAGTGCGGCGTGTCGCAAAAAGCGACCGGCACTTTTTGCGCATGACAGTCCGTGGTAACAATAATAATAATTATAATAGGAGAATGCGAATGAAAGTCTAATGGAGTATAATACAAGTATGTGTCAATTAGAGGTACAGAGAAGACCAGTGACGACGAGTAAACCCTGCTGAACGTACCAAGCGTCCCACGAATCCTCCACAATAGGTATTCTAATAAAACCTTGGTATGCCGGCCCTTTGTCGATCACTGTACCTGGATACCGACCCATTGTCAAGTAATATTATACCTACTGCCTTTCTTGTTGGTTTTATATTATGTGAGTGCGATAAGCGAGAAATTGGGAATAAAATGGCATAGTAATATTTAGGAACACATTTATATACTGTTAAAATGATGTATAGAGCTAAATAGAACAGGCCCGACAAATATTTGGTAGGATTTCTCATCTTCTTTGCAACCGGAATCTCAAACTCTCCACAAGATGTCGCTTAATGGGTTGTTATGTTTTTTCCTGTGGTTTTTTCCGTTCTTCTGTATAGAGTAGAAGCTTGTACGTTGACCCAAGCCATGTGCAAAATTTTGGAAGCTTTCCAGATGTGGGTACACAGAATAATGTTAAAGATATCATAGACGGACAGAGTAAGGAACAAAACGGTATTGCAGAGAGTGAATAAAAGCTTGGTAGTGATACGTACTATAAGACTTAGGAAGCTGTTGTATTTGGGGCATATAATGCGTAACAACAAGTATGGTCTGCTTCAGCTTATTATCCAGGGGAAGATACAAGGCCACAGACCACCTGGCCGTAGACGCACCTCCTGGTTAAGAAACCGTAGAGACTGGTTCGGAATGAGTACCAGATCCCTCTTTCGAGCGAGAGTCTCTTAAAGTATAGGATAGCCCTAATGATCACCGACCTCCGATAGGAGAGGGCACCGGAAGAAGAAGAAGATAGAGCTAAACTGTAAAGAGACGGACATGGCGAAACTCTTACATCTCTCCGGGTCACTACAGCAACGCAACCAATCACGTTACCGTGCTGTTTTAACCTATAAAACCAGAGACCGTATTGCCTAACGTTTTTGACACTCGTGATCGCAATCAAATGACATATTTCGCATACAAAAGCTGACATTTTATTGCGATCGCGAGTGTCAGAAACGTTAGACAATAAGGCCTCAGGACACCATTAGCTAGAGACAGTCTAAATGGATGTCGACGAGATAGTTACAGCGTAGGTAAAAATATCGACACGTTCAAAGTTACAAAAACATGTAGGTATACGGGCATTTTTAAGTACTAAACATTAAAGTCGTACATATTTTCGTAATTTTGCCCATGTCGATATCATAAATATAAAAATAAAAATGAAAAATATTTACTTTCATAATTTGTTATGCACATACAATATCAAGGTAAAATAACGTAAAAATAACAACTTTTCTAAGTCACCAAATTTTATTGAAATCCGAGATGAAAATAAATTGACAACTAAATAAAAATTTGCCCAACTTACTCACAAAATTGTAAGTTGCATAAACGGTATTATTCATGACAGTTTATGCCATTAAACTCGTTCTATTTCTCAAACCACCTCATCATAATACTTGCCTGCCAAAGTACATCCAGACTAGTTCAAACTTGGAGACGACGTTGCCAAGATATTATTGAGGACTCCATATAGAGTTACAATTTCATGTTATAAATACATTCAAATGTCTGGCTTATCCTACATATTAGTATCGTATTAATTTACAATTAAATTTCATTTCTGAGTGACTCAGGAATGGAGTTTAATTGGTCATTAATATTACCCTAATTATGACTCTTTTTTAGCCCGACTAGCCGAAGGAGGGTTAAGTATTTCGCGTGTATGTATGTTAGTATGTATGTATATCCATTTCTCTGGTCTCTTTAGCCTAAACAGCTAAATGATTTTCAACGCATAAGGTATCATTAGAATCGTCATTACTGTCAGAATAACCCTAACATTTAAAAAGGCATACGCGATAAAAACGGACGGACGGATGGACAGATGGACAGACAGACACTACAGACGCTTTTGGCTACGGAACCCTAAAAACTAATTATTTTTAAAAGTCGCTGAACTAATGTTGTTCAGTTTGACGAGTATGATCTATGTTTTCATTATTTGCTCATATTACAGGCTACACCGGGTATAGTATTGCCAAGGAGGCTTTGTCCCGACCAATCGCCAACAAGATTTATTTGATATCAGGAGTTCATTAAAGATACAAACAGTTTCATAGTTTTCTTTCATCTTGTCCATAAGTAGTTTTATAAATGTTTACGAATATTAAGTAAACATCTCGTGTTTTCCACTACTGTGTTGTTTATTAATTATCATATTAAAGTTGAGGATGTTTGAGATATAAGTTTTGATAAAAAATATTTTTATTACAAGCTTTTGTTACTGACTGTACTTTTTGTCGACTCAACTTGCATTGCCATCCAAACTTCATTTGCGTTCCAAATTTCAACTCCATGCCATTAACCGTTAAAGAGTTCCGTCCTGCGGAGACGATCCTGGCCGGATTACCAGGATGTCGCTACCAAATTGTCTTGCAATTCAAATAATAATGCCGAATTTCAAGTCAATCCGACTACTGGAAGTTGGTCAAATTTAACTTGCAAGATTTGATTGCAGTCAGACAACGGAACAGGTGAAATAATAACTTGTACCTGGTGTACTGCCGTTTCGCCAAATTATTTTTCGCCAAATTTCACCTCCCAAAAAACTTATCGCAATAGTTTCATTTCCCAAACGAATCTTTGGCATATTTACATTTCGCATTTTATTCATTTGGTCAAATTATCATTTGGCATAATTTTAGTTTGTCAAATTTTATTACGACAAACGTTTATTAAGCAAACGTTTTATATAGGCAAATATTGTATTCCAAAAAAGTGTTTGTTCAAAATGAAATTTCGCACAAACCAACCACAAAAACCAACTGCTACCAGAAAAGTAGCTTATTTTAGAACTGCGTCTTCCACAGAAACGAAATGCTATCAGAAAAGTAGATGAGGTTAGATTGCGTCCCCCACAGAAAACGGACTGCTACCAGAAAAGTAGGTTAGGTTAGGTTAGAACTGCGCCCCTCCACAGAAACGAACTGTTTCCAGAAAAGTAGGTTATTATGTCATGCGATATTTTGGGAAGAGTACATTATGCCAAACGATACATTTTACCAAATATTACTTGGCAATATGAAACATGACTAAGTAATTATTTGCGAAACAATAATTTGCCAAATAAAAATTTATTAACTGTAAAATTTGCGATAAGTTTTTTTGCCAAATGATTTTTTGCCAAATGATAATTTGGGTAAAATTTTTTGGGATGTGATACTTTGGGAAAAGTTTTTTGGCCATACATTAGTAATCCCTTGTACCTATCCCTACTAATATTATAAATGTGAAAGTAACTCTGTCTGTCTGTCTGTTACGCTTTCACGTCGAAACCGCTGAACCGATTTTGATGAAATTTGGTATAGAGATAGTTTAAGCCCCAAGGATCAACATAGGATACTTTTTATTCCGGTAGAGGGCGACACCGCGCAATAAACTAGGGCCGCGCAGACTAAGTCGCGGGCATAAGCTAGTTTAATTATAAATGCGATAGTTTGTGTGCACGCGGTTTTGTTACTCTTTTGACACAAAAACGAATGAATTTAAAAATAATCTTACATCTGGATCTTAGGAATAACATGCAGACTCTTTTGTCCCATATTCCTACGGGAGTCTACGTATGTAATATCCAAAACCCTAACTGCTTGGAGCGATAAAATTTTGCCAAAGTATTCTTTTGGCAACCTAAATGGAGACCAAAATATAATTTCTGGAATTTCCCATGAAATTTTGTACAATTCTGTAATGTTTATGTAATGGTTACGCGAGGGAAGCCTCAGGTAAAGTCTATTGATATAATAAAGAGCAAAGGACTGGACACAGCCCCTACGGCACTCAAAGCGATATTCTCATAAATTTCAAATATTCAGCGCAACCTGAGCATTGCAAATTTCAAATTAAATTCCTCTCGTGCCCCGGGGATGCATAGTTTTTCAATCAATTACCATACTGCCTGTATAACCAAACTTTGGGGGTGCAGCTAAGGTTGAAATTCACTTGAGGGGTTTACACCCGTTTGGAGCAAGTGAACATCGATCTAACGACGCCCTGGCAACCAATCTTGAGCTCTATTGTGTTAGTTTCTGTTAGACAGCTCTTGGACAAAACGATACAACTGTTTCACTGGGATCTTGTTTGGCATAAATGTAAGTTGGATTTGAATTTTACTGAGAATGTAAAGTCGTCGATGAAAAGGAAGTTAGTTTCTGGATATAAATTAATAGGTGAGTACTATTGTGATTAAATACAGTTACGTCTTGTAGAAATTTATAGGCCAGTAGGGATTATAATTAACTTTTGGCTGTGGCTTCGCCCGCGTGGAATTCGGTTATCGCGCGCAGTTCCCTCGGGAACTGTGAATTTTTCCAGGATGAAAAGTAGTCTATGTCACTCTCTCGTCCATAAACTATCCCTATAGTCGCTCCGTTTCGAGGTGAAGGTTAATATAAATATATAGTGAGGATGGCATGTTATGTGTGTTTGGAGCGCAGAAAATTTGAACTTTAAACCAAATTGAAAAGTAATCGATGTCAGTATGGGTCAAAGTCGAAGTCAAATGATTTTTATTGAATAGGCTAAATATAACAATTACTTATGAATGTCAACAAATAAATTTAGTGTGTAGATTGAGATCCAGGGAAGAACATAGAATAATTTTATCCTGTAAAATTGTACGGTTCGCGCGGGATAGCTATAAACTAATTCTTCGCTGTTGGAGTCGCAGGAAAAAGCTAGTAATTTACATAGTTTTATACTTTCTTTCTGTTCACAAACTTTTATTTATTTGTATAAGTTACTAAGCAAACAGAAGTAATAGCTAGTAGATGGTCGGGCGCGACCATAGCACGCAGCGGTAGGAGCATAAAATAAGCATAATGTCGGCGATACATCTCGGCAGATAACGCTGCATATTGCCTTTGTAGAGACACATAAAATTACGCATTAAAGTGAAAACAAACTATCTCATATGAACTACTAGATTTTGGCCGCGGCTCCGCCCGCGTGGTATTCGATTACCGCGTGATGTTTCCTCGGGAACTGTGAATTTTTCCGGGATAAAAAGTAGCCTGTCACTCTCAGGACCATAAACTATCTCTATGCCAAAAATCACGACGATCCGTCGCTCCGTTACGGCGTTAAAGCATAACAAACAAATAAACTCACTTTCCCCTTTATAATAGTAAGAAAAGGAAGTAAGGACTAGCTTTTACCCGCGATATTGTTTGCATAAAACATTTTAGATCTGACAGAGAAATTTTAATTCTGAGATGCTACATAACTTTGGGGATTCCCACAAAAATACATCATGCTCTTCGTTTGCACACAGCACAAATTGTTATCTCTAGATTTAGCACCTGAGAACTCGGGATTTAACGTTCATAATATCTCATTAATCGGAAATGAGGAGATCTATACATAGAAGAATAAGGGCCATCGAGAAAGCCAAGCGAATTAGCTCATTGAAGTAGCAATGTACAGGCCATATAGCACGGAAAACAGATGGTTTTTGGGGCCCAAAGGTTTTCGAGTGGAGACCGCGGATCGACAAGCGCAGCGTAGGACGTCCATCAACGAGATGAACAGACGACGGGTTCACGGTGGATGCAAGCCGCTTCTAACCGAGGCAACTGGAGGTGTATGAGAGAGGTCTATGTCCAACAGTGGACGCCCTACGGCTGATATAATGATAATTAAATGATGATGGTGATATCTCATTCCTGCGTTGTAACATTAGTATGAGAGAGGCCTATGTCCAGCAGTGGACGTCTTTCGGCTGACATGATGATGATGAACATTAGTATGAAAAGTAGCATTTAATTTTATAATTCTGGGGATTCTGGTATTTAAATTCAAATCGAATCTATCCATTTAGCCTCAAATAGTGATAAAAATTCATGTGAATTCATGTGAAACACACAAACTTGAATTTATAACACTGAGTACGATTTTCAGCCAATTTTTCTCAACATTTTGACCGCTGTCCAACGACGTTTTTATCACGAATGTAGCTCCAGCCTTACATCGTAAAAACCATGTCTGCAAGAGTGGCAAACTTCTGCGCATCCGACCCGCGCATGTTCGGCTTCGTAATTGGCGAACTTCGCGGGCGCAGTTTTGTGCTGGCTTTACTATAGAGGCTGAATATGAAGAATTATTTCGAATAGAAATGAGTTTTGTTGGATACTTTATAAGAGGACGTTTTATATTAACAAAGTAGGTACGTCTTAAATGTACACACACACACACACACACACACACACACACACACACACACACACATACACATCAACATCACGCCTGTATTCCCAAATAGGGTAGGCAGAGCACACGAAACGTTACCGCTTCGGAGCCACTTTTAGCAATTTTAGGTTTTAAGTTTGACAAAAACGGTACCATAGTGTAACAGGTCGTTAGCTAGTTAGCTGTGCCCAACAGTGGCTTGTATTATAATAGTATAGACTGGAATGATTTTTTTTTCTATACACTACATTATGCTCACTGGCTCTTTATTCAAATATATTCCCAGGAAGGAATACAACTCCGTGGTAATCCAAAACAATGGATCTCCAAGCTTACTTAGTGGCCAAGTTCGAGAGTTGGCACCCCCCACCGCCGATAGTAGAAGGGCGTACCAAGGGTGACATAACATTACGATGGGACGAACACCCCTTCTCGTTCTTGGAGGGTGATCTGATATACAGAGTGCAAAAGAAAGAAAAGATGCCGCCATGGGTGATGGTATATAAGTGAGTATACCAGAAGTTATATTATATTACAAAGGTTTCAAAGGTAGAAACACTCACCAAATTTGTGCATTCTCTCTGTTAAATAACTAAGTTTTTATTCGCGGCTTCACTCACTGTGAAATCTGCGAAGTGGAAGGCCTATAGCTTTGGCACGCGGCTTTACGTTCCGGCAAATAATATATTACAAAATAAATTAATGTGCGCACATTGTACTTTGTATTGTAGTTTTTTAGTCACTAAAGGATTTTATTTTTTCAGTGGAGGTAAAACGACTAAAACTATTGATAATTTGGAACCACGACATCCGCACAAATTTAGAATCCAAGTTATTCTTAAAGGAACAGCAATTGCCAAATTAGCTGAAAAAGCTGTAAAACACTTTGGAAATAAAGAGGCAGTGCTTGAGCATTTAGAAAACTACCAGGATGGAGGTGCTCTTGTTGATGATAAGGATAAAACAGAAGACAATGTTAAAGAAAAAATAATAGAGGAAAATGAAAAGAAAACCACAGAACCGGTTTGTGTTAGTGATGTAAATGGTGAAGGAGACAGTAATATTTTAAAAGAGGAAAAACTACTAACTTATGGAAACAAAAATGTTGGAGGTGGCGATGTAGATAACAACAGAACCGTTGAATTTATGTAAGTATTAAGAAACAAATTCTCAAATTTAGCCTCATTTTGCAGATACCACTATGGCTGTACTGTACACGGTTGATATTGAAAGAAAGAAAGAACATACATTTATTTAACGCCATAAAACAAACATAGAAATAAACATAGAACAAATAAAGACGTACATGACGCTAAATAGGTACCCACTCAGCATATTGCGATTACTCTTGATTGTTTTGGAACCATTTCTCTCTACGGAGCCTCGTGAGGCGCACATACAGCATCATTGTTACAAAGCCCTCCTTGCTAGTTTACTGGCGCACGAGAAAATTTGACAGAATTTAAGGAATAATTTATTTGTTTTCCAGTCCAGCAAGTGAAGTCCCTGCCAGCAGAAAGTGGCTGGAGTCCCAGTGGTCAGAGGCGACGAGCACGAGTACGGACACTGACGGCACCTCTGCCGTCTGCTTTTGTATGGCTGTGCGATGCGGATATCTTAAGCAGGTGCATTGTTTATTATTATTATTATTATTTATAATGCACAGACAGCTTATAGCTGATTCGTGCATATCATTGTTCACTTATGTGGTTAACAAGTGTGTTTTAAAAAAAAAACACTGTAGGTGCATTGACCACTGTCTCGGGCAAATTGTTCCTTAATTTTGCAAATTTATTAATTTTGTACACTGAATTTCGAGGATGTTTAGTCCCCATTGATAGGTACATACATACTTTTTGCAGGTGCAGATTATGCTAGAAGAAAGACCAGCTTTACTTGAAATCATTAACTCTACTAACGGGTTTACACCTCTCGCTACTGCTGTCAGAAAAGGTAACGACGAACCTTAAAAATCTTAGAAATAAAAATAGAAAAAATCTTGGACAACAACCTACACTATAGTTTTATTACAGTAGTCTTAGGGAATGCAATTCGCGAGAACTCATGTAATTTTTCGGGATCAATCCCGAAGTATGCTTCAGAGTATGTAAACGGACACATCCATACAATATTTTGGGGGCACATCTGGAGACCCTGTTTTTCCAGCTCGCAATCATGGACTGAGTCTACCTTCCAAATTTTGTTGAAATCGGAGAGATAAACTCAGGGTACAACGGTAGATAGAAATGCCCTAATACACACAAGTAATATTTACCTCGACGTTTCGGCAAAATTGCAGTGGCCATGGTCGTGGTCGTGGCCATGCTAGGCAAACTTGATACCCAACACTTCAGTCTACTCGTGACCACGGTCACTGCAATGTTGCCCAAACGTCGAAGTAAATATTACTTGTGTGTTAGCGTGATAAGTCCAATTAGTGGTATTTTGACCAACAGTGGACGTCCTACAGTAGAGCTGATGTAATGATGAAGTTATTTCTATCACGCAGGAGACATCAACACAGTGAAGTTCTTGCTAGCGGCGGGCGCGGACCCCAACCAGCCGTCCAGCAGTGGGCAGACGCCGCTGCACCTGGCGGCGCTCGGCGCACGCGTCGCCATCGTCGACCTGCTGCTGGACAGAGGCGCGGACTTCGAGGTACATTGATTACAGCCTACTGAACAATCATCCCAGCCTATACAGTCTGGAAAAAGGGTGATAGTCTTTACCGACCCGGATAACACCGACATGGAAATACCGGCCCCGTTTTTCATGTACACGTCCGTAGAAACTCCTGTCAGTTTCTATGGGCGTGTACAAAGTCAAATTCAAATTTTCTTTATTCAATTTAGGCTACAGCAAGCACTCATGAACGTCAACAAAAAACAGGGCCGGTATTTCCAAGTTGGTATTATCCGGGCCGGTAAAGACTATCACCCTGGAAAAATAAGTCGAGCCTTAGATGGAAACTATCTTAAATCCTTAAGTTGGCTCATTTTACTTAAAGGAGACACTCCTTATTTATTTTTAAAAAGAAACAATACTGCATTCAAAGATTTTCTAAAACTCGCTTGCCTCGCCTGGGACTCGAACCAACTAAAATTCAAAAAACAAACACTCGCTATTTTATTAACCCAATCGATAGGATTATTATTCAGGATAAAATCTCTCTAACAAATTTTAGTATAATAAAGTAGGGAGTATTTGTTTTTTTATTTTAGTTGGTTCGAGACCCGGGTGAGGCAAGCGAGTTTTAGAAAATCTTTTAACTGTTTTTACTGTTTACAAAATTAAAAATATTTTTTTTGAAAACTGCTATAGTTTCACTGTTCACAGGCGCGTGATCTAAACGGTCTTCGCATCGAGCACTACGCCGTGGACTCCGGCAGCGAGGAGATGATCAGCTTCGTGCTGCAGCGGGGCGGTGACGTGCATGCACGAGACTACACCGGGTGGACCCCACTGTTCAGAGCTGGTACATATCGTCGAATGGCGTCCGCGGACCGGGAGACGAGCTGTCGGTAGGCCCCCAACAAGATGGAGCGATGGCTAAGATCGCGGGATCGCGGTGGATGCGAAAAGCACAAGACCAGTCTGAGTGGAGAGCCTTGGGGGAGGCCTATGTCCAGCAGTGGACGTCTTTCGGCTGACATGATGATGATGATGACATATCGTCACTCTTTGAAAAAATCTCGTATCTCAAATCAATACGTCAACAAATTTGAACCTTAAAACAATGTGCATTAAGTTCACCCAGAAAGATCGATTTTGAGATACCAGCTTTTTTCAAAGTAGTGACGATATCCCTGTCTACCGGGCTTTTTGTGGCAACGTAGTTCTCAAGCAAATGAACCGATTTTGAAGCGTTTTTTTGTCGTGGTAGCGAGTTTTCTTGTGAAGGTTTTTAGTTTTGATCAACATTGCCAAAATGATGAAAGTAGCCGTTTGTTTTTCTGTGGCAACATGTGAGTTTTTGTTTCAATGGGTTCAGCCGTTTTTGAGATTTTGAGCTTTGAAATGATAATGCTGGGTATTGGAAAACTCAGTAAAACGTTGAAATCATTTCTAATTTGGTGGATATCTATTAATATCTTCACATCTACTCGTAGTCGTGACAGCCAATGGAATGCCTCACACGCTACGGTCATCTATTCTATACATGACCAAAATTAAACTCGAAATTAATCTTTTTGCAATGGAATTAAAAACAAAGTTGATTAAAATTTGTCGCTGATTTTTCTGTGGCGTACAGTCGAGTTCATAAGCTTGTGAGCAAAAATTTGATCAAAAATATCTGAACACGCCTCTACGCCGTTAACAATAAAGTCATGTTCAGATATTTCTGATCATATTTTTTGCTCACAATTTTATCAACTCTACTGTACCTACAGAGCACTCACTTCGTTTATTTTGTGATGGTGAAGAGGTTAAACATTTTAGATTGAGTTAAGCAGGCGATCATCATTTTAACCACCCAGTGACGCAAGGCGCGTCCACCGAACTGATCGAGGCGCTGGTCCTGGCCGGCAGTGACGTCGACACGAAGGATTACGCAGGACTCGCGCTTTGCTCCGTCGCCCGCCTCCTCACCAACAGGCAGTGCGTCCCGTTGTCTTACTCTGACACTTATACTATTTAATACGAGAGCGTGCGAGAGGGACCGCACGACACGAACTTCGAGTTTCGAGTTTCGTAGTAGCCCTGCTGTTGAAGATTGTCATCATAGTCAACTCTCTGTTTGTCCACCATGATTATAAAATTTGACGCCAGAGCGATTGCAGTGATGTGCGTTTTAGACAGTAGATAGTACAAAAGCATTGTTATTTGTACGTATGTATATACTCTTTATTGCACATAAAAATAAAAATACATAAACACAGAGAGGAGAACAAAGGCGAGCTTATCCCTAAGAAGGGATCCCTTCCAGCTAACCTAAATACGAGAAGACAATTTATTATAATAGACATATTATTTGATTGGGAAACCATGTTTTTCATTGGAATTCTTCTTTCAGGACAGTCTTTTTAATATTTAGCAACGCTATATTAAAAGGAATATTTTAATACTATTTGAAAAGCAATTGGAATATGTTTAATAAAATGAATTCATATTGGTTCTAATTGAATAGATTCATATTCATAACCATTGATTTGTGTTTCACGAAATTAAATCATATTTTTTAAAAGGTAGAATTTAAACGCACGTCAAAAAAATCCTTCTTTATAAAAAAAAAAATTTTTTTTTTTTCATTATTTTTGCACAGTTGTCATTTTGAGGTCATTTCCATGCCCTAAAAACTGTCTATACCTACAAAATCACATAAAATGGCACATAAATGGCACCTCCATTCATAAACACCGCGATTGGCTAAGCTGTTTAGTGGTTCACAAAGTAAATAAAAAAAATACATTAATACCTAGAGATTAATGAGCAGCTTTAGTCCCAATATGCAGAGACTAAAGTTATATTTCAAGGGCATGGAAATGAAAAATATCTTTATACAGAGAGCATAGCACAGATCTGATATAGATTACACTAGGTAACGCAAACACCTCAATCTGTATGAAAACCAACCGTGTCACTTTTTTTATCTACTGTGACGTCTCAAGAGCGAATTAGCGATGTGAATTCCCCGATGTCCGTGCAAAATCGATTCAAATGCGCCGCCCGCCCGCGCCATGGGGCTCGAGTCAGTTACTAGTCATGATTAGTCAGTTAGCGGTCAGTCTTTGTATGGGGCCAACCCCGACGTTTGGTCGGGGTTTGGACACGCGAAGTAGATGCATTTGCGTAATCTAGTGTAATTTATATCTGTGGAGCCGAGACAAGTTGTATAACGGTATCGGCTAACTCGTTCGAGTACACAGTTTGTTTTGGTACGGCTTGCGTTTCAATAGGTTTCAATAGAGCCACCTGACTCTCGCAGCACCGCTCTACTATGTGGATGGGGAGCGCCAAAGTTCGTATACTCTTCGCTAGTCATACCGTAATTTTTGTCCGAATCATCGTTTGTCCGAATTTTTTTCGCACTGAAACCTTATTTTATTCTAAAAATTTTAAATGGTCATCCTATAGAAAACTATAGGTTAGGTTAGGTTTATTTTATAAGAATTCTAAACAATCATTAGATTCAGAGAAAAAAAAGGGTAAGTAATAGAATATATAAAAACAAAACATATAATATTCATTATATAACTTCACTTTCTCTATTTTTTTAAATATAATATACATTTGCTATAATGCTCATAATATAATATATAATGATAAAATATATAATTCCATTATATATAATGATCTATGGAAATAAATACTTTGAGTATAACGATCAAATAATATAATATTCACAACCTCTAACAACATTCATTTAATCTTACAACGGAAAATGTAAGGCTCAAAAATATAAACGTAATAACAAAAATATAAACGTAATAACAAAAATATAAACGTAATAACAAAAATATAAACGTAATAACAAAAATATAAAACCGAGTATTCCGAATGTGAATTCCTAAAAGCAATCGCTTCATGTTTAAGCTTAAAAAAATATAGCTATGTTTATTATTGAATAAATTTGTCGATTAATTTATTGTGTATTCTTTGTTTATTTTTATTTCACTTTTGCGGTTTCCTCGCTGCTATAAAAAAAAACCTAACACCGAAGGCTAAGGCGGGAGCTACGCTCCGCTTCGCTCCCGCCTTAGCCTTCTGAACCTAACCTATCCGAGTCGCTTCTGCTCCGAACCGTCTTGCTCGCTCACTTCGCTCGCTCGCACAAATTTTGGAGTAAAACTTTTCGATACAAAAATTAAAGGTTGATAAACACCTCATTTTCTGGTTTTAAAATTGAAAAATTTAACAAGTATTTTAGAAACAAAGTATATCACTTGATATTATATAATATTAATGTTATATAAAAAATTATTACATATTATAAGCGGTATACTTTATGTATGTTATTTAATATGAATTTAGCTCATAAACATGTTATTTCTTATGAATTGTTATACTGATCGAACGTTATACTTATTGAAATTATAGTGTTTCATGTTATTATGCCTTGTACAGCAAACACTACGGGTTTCTGGCAGAATATCAGCACTGCAGGTTACTGCAGTATATGCTGAGTCAGCGCCCATTCAAGACATCGTCGCAGGGCTCTCAATTTAAAGAATAACACGTGAACTTTATTTTGGCACTAGTTTTAAGTTAAAAGGTATTATTGTATATTTTCTATTGTACTTTGAGCTTTGTATGCTGTTTTGAATAAAGATTCTATCTATCTATCTATCTATCTATACATAATGTAATTATATATAATGAACGTTATATAATATGAAAATATATCTAACGTTTTTATATATCTTGGGACGCATCCGAAAAAAAGAGTTATGACAAACGATCGTTCTGACAAAAATTACATTCGGACTTACAATAAGTATGCGAGCCGATATGGACCCCATATGACATGAAACAAGCACGCCATGCCAAGCCAAGCGTGCACCCGATGTTAGCGGAGACCCTAAGCCTGAAGATGAACGTTGTCACGTGGTGTTCCAGGTCCCGCAGCCGCGACTCCGTGCTGCGCCTGGTGGACTCCTCCTATCCTCACGAGCAGGCCGTCGCCAACTTCACGCGGCTCACCAAGAAGATCTCTAGTCTGCACACCATACTCAAATAACAGCATTTGACAGAAATGTTTACGGGTGATCTCTTAGTGGGAGGCCTTTGTCCAGCAGTGGACGTCTTCCGGCTGATGATGATGATGATGATGATGATCTCTTATTATTATTATTTTTTTATTCGACTTGAAGGCAAACGAGCAAGTGGGTCTCCTGGTGATAAGAGCCCATAAACTGCAATACTAGGGTTATTGCAGATGCGTTGCCAACCTAGAGGCCTAAGACGGAATACCTCAAGTGCCAGTAACTTCATCGGCTGTGTTACTCTCCACGCCGAAACACAACTGTGCAAGCACTGTTGCTTCAAAGCAGGATTAGCGAGCAAGATGGTGGTAGCAATCCGGGCGGACCTTGCATAAGGTCCTACCACCTGCAAAACATCTTATTAAATATATTGACCCGGATAACTCACGTCTTAAATCGAGTTTAGCTCGACATGTTTCTAGCTAGCTAGCGACTACCCGACGAAACTGACACCGGCACACAACTACCCGCGTTTTCATCATTTTCATTACAACTGTCAAATGGTGGTGATCTCTTACCATCAGAAGACCTACTTGCTCGTTTGCCATCCAGTCAAATAAAAAAAAACCCTTTTTTTAATACAAAAATAGATTTGCGTTTGACCACAATTCTCGCCCGATAATAAGCGAAGATGTGTACTAAGATGGAGAACAATTGCCTAATAAAATGCCCATTGCCCAGACACCTTTTATTTTTTCACAGATGACATTTTAAGATGTAAACAAGGAATAAGAAAGGAGTTTACGAAATGAAGGGTCCACGGAAAGAAAGTTTCTAGTTACCTATGCAACTTTTTAAGTTATAGCGGTTTGGAAGTTACCCCTAAAGCGAAGGTTCAAAGTTTATATTAATCGTATTAATTATGATCATCGATATATATGTACTAACGTACATCGTTAGAATATAAGTCAATGATTATGATTACATTCATTTTAGAATTTCAAAATGTGCAACACCTGTCTAGAGCAACGTCTGTATGTCTGTATTTACAAACAATAATCCGAAAAATCAATCAAAACACGAAAAAAAGAATCGTGGGTAAAGTAAATCTATGTTACTCCAAATTTAATGGGAGTGCAAAAGAGCGAAGCCGCGTGCAAAAGCTACCTACAAAAAAAGATTCAATTTAGTTGATCTAGTCTAATTCTGTTCTTATAAACAAATAATATTACAAAATATAAAAGTAGTATCACTTTTAGCACATTTCTAACTATTAGGGAACTTAAAGAGTAGTGACTTCAAATAGTTGCGATAGGTGGCACCACATGCCATTGACATTACGCATGCGGTTATAATTTTTCGGCTGGTTTGTCGGATTCGGATTCCCTGTGGTTTACTAGGAATGACTCTGGGGCGTAAAACCATAGGAAGTGCGGGTTCAAATCCCCTCCAGTGATCTGAAAATATTTTTCGTTTTAAAATAAAACTGAAACTGAAATGAAACATTCTTAGTATGACTCTCCTTTTGTCCCTCATACTGTAAATTATCATTCTCATTGGCTTTACGTTGGATAGCATTGAGTGTGACTACCATCTTTTCCTCCTTTTTCTACCAGTTCATACTTTCGGCTATCATATTGAGTGTGGATCCATATGGATAAATATGAAATCATTGACATCTATATGATAGACTGCATGGTTCTTACATTAAAACGGTACACAAAATTAGTAATGTGCCTGTACATAGATGTCGATGTATGAAATGGAAGAATTAATTCAATCAATTCTTTCTAAACTTATTAAAGGCTAGAAAAAACTTCATAATAGCTCATTATCATTCATTAGCTAATCACAGAAAAGTGGATACTTATTTCAGGGCACCGACTGCACCTATTCGAATAAAAAATAGTTTTTGCCAGGTTTCTTCTGGCGCATTCTTCTTGGCAATGATGGTCTTTCCGAAAGCGCTGGTAGTTTAAGAAATGACGTGTAAAGGTGCCCTCTGCGGCTTATTTACAAAATAAACGATTTGAATTAGTTACATACTTACACATCTCTTTTAAATAGTAGTTTTTGGGCTGTGCTTAATTCTCGTTTGTTCAGGGGATTTTCGGTTTTTTTTTTAGAAAACAAGAAGACCATAATTTTATGACAGCAATGCAGGTTTTTCATTTGTCATTTTACTAGTTTTTAAACCAAGTTTAAAATGTAAACTTACTTAAGTAGATTTTAAGAATAAAAAATGGCTAAAGAATTAGGATAAAAATTTGAAGATAGCAAAAACATAATCAAAATCAAAACGTGTATTCTGCAAGTAGGCTGCAAAGGACTCCTTAAATATGACATTTTTTAAACTATGTACCAGCGCTTTCGGAAAGACCATGTGGCAATGGCCAAGATAAATGTGGCTCAAGAAACTTGGCAAAAAATCATTTATCCTGATAGAAAAAAAATAAAACAAAGTAATAAAAAGTAAAACTAATTTATTATTAAAACGTTAAAAAAATATTTACAAAACCTTAAAGCTAACGGAGTATTGAATTGCATTACGCGTGCAACGAGTTGGTAACAGTAGTGCAGGCTACATCAAGGATGGAAGGGCGGGCGCGGGACGCACAAATGCATTTAATGGCAAGGCTTAGCTAAATCCAATAAATAAGTTAAATTAGAAACAGTTTATAACAGTCTCAGCAGCGATAGTATTAATAAAACTAAACTTGTCGACCGCAGCGTCGTCGCCGCATTTCCTTTTGATTTTTTTTCGACATCGAAGTCTACCTGGTTTTTTGTTAAGCTTATTCCTGACGTTGGAGGCTGCGGCTCAACCTCGCCTCTCTCAAACTGGGTAGCTTTTGTTTCTCTTTTCGTTCTAATTTCTTCATCTTCCATTGATTGTTCATCGTCGTCGTATTCTGAATCGTCGATTGGTGTTAAAATAGTACTGACAACTTCATCTACTTCACTTCCTTCTGCTTTTAAGTCTTGAACATATTCTTTTTGTGGTTCTACAAAAGCGTTAACTAATTTTAAGTGAGTGGTCGGGTTTTTTTGCTGTTTCGGGTCACTTGTTTTAAGTTGTTCTACGACTTCAATCGGTATTTCTCCCTTGAAAGGTCCAAATTGAGGTGTTTTAAGAAGAAACTCGGAGTTTGACGACACTTTTGATGAGAAAGGTTTACTGTTGTGAGGCTCAGGCTGCTGTACAGCTGGCACAGTGACGAGAGTCGAGGCGGATACAGTTTTCCCGTCGTATGTTGTATAAGTTTGTTCATTTGAGAGTTTTTGCGAGTGTTCTTTAGGGAATTTTGGATCTGGAGGTAAATATTGGGGGCTTACTCGATCCGATTCCATTACCATGTCAGGGACTTCTTTCTCCATGTTCTTTTTACTAAACAAAGCGTTTAATTCAGTTTCTGTTTTAACATAAACTGGATGAGGTCGATCTTCTTTGGCGTGATTACTGGGGAAAATTTCTTTCGTTCTGTCATCGCTAGGTAAGTGACGATCGGGCGGTGAAGGGATGAACATTGGTTCAAACGACTGCGTCAGTTTATCACTTGAATACGCGTGGTTAGTGAGAGTTTGTGGCGCTTCGTCGTAATCTTCCTCCACGTCGGTGTCCTCCCGGCGGTTGGCACCATCGTAGTCGGTAATACGGTCCTCGCCTGCCATTAGAGGCTCGCGGATGATCGGCTTGAAGCCGCTCTCCACCACGATCGTGTCAGGTTTGAACCCAGTGTTGACGGCAGGATGCAACGGCTTAGTCTCTACCGATTCACCGATGAAATCAGAAGATTTCATATCGTTTTGATGCGAGTTGTCGGGTTTAACTCTGAGACGTTGAGTACTCGAATGGTGTTCCGGTGCAGGCGTGGGGTAAGTCTTTGTTGCGAGCTGCTTAGTCGGTGTCATCTGCTGGTCTAGAGGCACGGGATGCTCCATCGGCTTTCCAAGAATGATCTGCCCCGGTCGGGCGATGCTGATTTGCGGTGCGCTGTGCTGCGCAACTATAACGTCACCGCCACCCGGGAGAGTGATCTGGCTTTTCACCACATGGCTAGCGATAATGTCTGTTTTACCGAGACTCATAGTTTGACTCTGAGTCGGCGGGGATAGATTGACCGGAGCCGGTTTGCCCATAATTATACTCTGAACTGGCCCGCTAGGTATCTTCGGTACTTGTTTCAGAGGACCCTGGTTGTAATTCGGTTTATGGTGATGCATGGGCGGCAGCGGTTTTCCCAGGGGAATGCCGGACATGGGCGGCCTGTTCTGAGGTCGACCGTTGGGATATTTCATGATAGGTTTTTTCGGTCCGTGGTTATTGGAGCTCGGCATCGGCAGAGGATATCCTCCGTTTCCTTTCTGGTGCATAGTGGGTGGTCTGCGCAGTTTGATTTCTGGAGGGGTCGGTCGGCGGAAGGGCGGCCGCATTCCGGATGGTCTGTTTGGGCGCAGGACGGATTGCAACGTGAGTGGCTGCTGGCTCGGCGGTAGCGAGTAGGTGTTGGGGCGCGCGGCCACCTCGTACTCGTCGCCGGCCTGCTCCGGCAGGAGCTCTCGCACGTCCTCGGTGACCTGGTACTGCTGGTACTGCTGGTGCTGCTGCTGGCGTGTCGTGTTGCGTCGCATCTGCTCCTTCATGCTGCTCTCGAGCGTCTCCACGACGTCGATCACGTCCTTGATCTGGCCGCTGCTGATCGGCGATTCGTACTCCGTCGTATACAACGCGCTGCCCGGCTTCGCCTTATCACTACTGAAATCGTTATAATGCGGTTTCGTGTTGATTATTTTCTCGAAGCGCTTGTGCTCAAGAAAGTTATCGTCCGGCCTGCGGCGACTATGTACCTGGATGGACTCCTCGCCGTGCAAGTCGGGCACGACCACCTGCTCGGCCACGCGGCTCTCCTCGCCCGCGGCCGCGTCGCACTCGTCTACCACGTTTATTTTCCAACCCAGATGTCGGTGGGTGAAACACTGAAATATAAGAATGACGTTAATACTCTAAAGATTAAAGAAATAACAGTATTCGTCACCGATCCGTTATATACAGTTCGACCTCAGAGACACAGTCATGCGAAACAGAGAAGACTTGAAAGGCTGAAACAGAAAACAGAGCGAAGGTTATGTACACACAGAGAGATGAGTGAGATGAAGTGATAGTGTCACGTATGAGGTTCTTATGAGTAATTATTTTATCGATTTCTTGAGAATATTCTTAGATTGTTTCATCTTGATAATCCCGTGGACCCGTTTACAGAATACAGAAAATAATTATAATTATTTTAATAAATTAAATGTTTCCATCATTGATGGGCCATATCTCAATTAAATTAGTATTTTATCATGCTTGATTCGCCTATTCAATATTTCCCAGATAACCCAATGAACCAAAGAACCAGATGAAACTAATCACCTGGTAGTAGACGGTGTCGGGAGTGTTCTTGTCGGGGATCCAGGTCACAACTCCAGGACTGCCCTCTTCGCAGACCAGCGTCAGCGAGCGCTGATAAGCCCCGAAGCTAGGGTACTCGTCGGCTTCGGGTCCATTCTTGTCCGGGGTCCAATTGCAGAGGCGGCCCACGCCCGTAGGCACCAGCTCTCCGGAGCGCGCACGACGGACTCCAGCAAAAATCTTGACACCCTGTTAGACAAAATATTGCATCGTTATGACGGGTGGATACCCAAGTAGTTCAAATTTGAATCTAGAGGTTTTATGTATTGTTCATGGACTCTAAATCACAATCATATTCACGACTTCTTTCTGTCAAACGGTATCGAATGAAGATAGAAAGAGATTTTAAATTCGATCTATCAGATTATATGTGCATTTAACATTAGCACCCGCCAATTTGCAACAACAATAACCAACCAACGTATAATAAAGGTATTAAGAGGGTGCTCTGGAAACCTGCGTAATCCTAGTGTCTGGTTATCCTATAAAAGTTCTAGCCCTTAGCAAATACTGAGGTTATCCCCTTTGTGATATCATTGTCTTCAACTCAACTTTACTTACGTGTGACTACTTTAAATTTAATTTAGGAAGATTAGTTATAGTTGAATAAGTCTACATTTAGTACTTAATTTGTATTGTATCAATAAACTTTTCTTTAACTTTAATAATGTCTCTCTATTTCTCGATCTCTAAGTGATTGCTCCTCTCTACCACTCAAAGGTTGACTGGTTGCGATGCCTTCAGGAATAGGTCCACCTTTGTACTTTTCTGTTTATAATCTACCTATCTTTATTTCCTTTTTGTATAGTAAAACTACTACTTATATCTCAGTCACACACCTGCTTCTCCTGCTCGCTCTTATGGAAGTACCCTCCGACAGGGTCGTCCGTGATGTAGAAGGGATGGTAGCGCGCCGGCTGCGAGGGGTCGTTGCCCCCCTCTACCACGAACGTGTACTTGCGGCCGCGCACGACGTTGACCTCGGGTATCAGCAAGCCATTGATGTACCAGGAGATGCCCCAACCAACATGACCTGAAAGGGCAAAAGTAAAATACGAACTCACTAGACGCAATGATGCATAAAGTTATATATAGCTTGTTGATCGCTGGGACTCGCCAGTGCTGGGGCGGTGGATCGGGCTCCATGCCCATAAATAATTATCTTTGTGTTCTGTATTTTGTGTTCTTTTTGTTGTTTTCTGCTTTACGTGTGTTAATTGTACCACTAACACTAATTTTAAGTTTGTACGAACTATACTAACAATAATAATGGATCCTTGGTCTGAAATAAATTTATTATTATTATATTATTATTAAAGATCTTATTTGACCTCGTATCTCTCTTTAGCAGTACCTAGGATGACCAACATGGCAACGTCAACTTGGTCTACCGATGTAAGTACGAGCAGGTACGATCTTTCCACGGTTTGATCATCTGTTTTTCGGTCGAACGGGTTTGGAAACTAGGTCTAGGTCTTCACCTCCCTTCTTCTCTCTGAGTCAATCCCAGAATCTTACAAAAAAATTGAAAATAAGCATCAAATATACCGTGGTTTAACCTGTATTCTCTTAAACAGAGGATGGTGGTTTCAAAGGACAAGTCGCATCTTGTAAGATTTTGGAAGTCGTGTTTTATTACAAGGTGGTGATACTGATGAAACAAATCAAACCTTTCCTTCTTTCTATCACTCACCGGTGATGGCTGGGTAGCCCTGCTTCCCACCGGTGGGCCCCATCTGCGCGTAGTACACGCCGTCCTGTGGCTCGTAGCACTGGATGGCCGGGATGTCCCAGGGCTCGGCTTTCGGCGACGACTTCGGCGGCGGCACGGGGTTCGGCTTTATTGGCGACTAGAGCGGGAAAGGTGACAGCGATTAAATAAATAAATAAAAATAATAAATAAATATCATGGGACACTTGACACCAATAAAATTTACCTAGTTCCAAACTAAGCAAAGCTTGTACTATGGGTACTAGGCAACGGATAAACATTAGAGAGAACATTTAGTTCTTTCAGTCATTGAAACATACATTGTTGTTTTATTAACAGACATATTAGCTTCACCTATAACTATTAATCATTTTCACCTACTCCTTAATGTGCTTTAACAAGAAACTTGGCAATTATGCACAATTCTGATAACAATATAATAATATTAGCATATTATTATGGTATCCCATTGAGCTGATCTGAAGATAGAGCTGGAAGCTAGGCACTGTAATGCCAAGACAGAACATCGTTACCTAGCTTATCAGCATCACGTTTTTCTCTGGCGTACATTCGTGCATCACTGCTGATCACAGGCTTTATCTCAGAATAACAAGCCTTGTGCTAGGGTCCTCTGAACGGGGTACTTATGTCAAAGCTGTCAACTTTCTAATGATAATATGTCGGCGGCCGATCGTTAAATCCGTCAGATCACGAAATTCCTAGGCAAATCAAGAAATGGAGCCATTTCATGATATGCCTAAAAGTTGACCAGACATATCACGATGTGCCTGAGAAACAATACGGCAGATCGATTAGAGCAACGCATTCGTCAATATTCCTAGCTGTATACCGGGCACATCGTGATATGCCAAAAAAAGAAAAATATAGGTATGTACGACGAGCGAAGCGAGGAGTTGTTAACTACTATGAATTGTGAGCACAACGCACTAGCCGAGCGAGCAAAGCGTGCGTGCCATGGCAGCAGCCGGCGATATGCTAGAACCAATATAGCGGCGTTTCATGATATGCCTGGGAATTTCTCGATATGATGATGATGAGGCTATAAACCTTGTCTTCCACCGGTTTCCTCTCATGATGAGCAGGCGCTGCTGGCGCGTCGTCGCTGGAGTGGTGCTCTTCCTCCCCTTCCGGCATGGGGCAGTTCCACACTGGCGGTCTACCGAACTCGATGAACTTGTCGCCCTGTAATATTTATGATGATTTAGAGCGGTATATCAGGTATATCGTAGCTTGAAAAAATACTTCGTTGCGTTTCATGCCGGATTCTTCTCAACAGAGATTTTTTCCGAACCGGTGGTAGATTTTATGACGTTCATAAGTGCTTGTCATAGCCTAAATTGAATAAAGAGATTTTGACTTTGACTTTGACTTGCAAACTGTACAGTAGAGCTGGCGACTTCCTCGCACAACGTATCAACGTTGCTATACAGTGAGGAAATGCTGCCAGCATCTTTGGGTACCTACATGCGGCGCGGGGATCCTTTTACATTTTTTTTCTAGTTATAGTATAGTTTAGCTATAGGTTGTTTTTTTTCTTTGTATTGTATTTTGAGTTTTTCGAATAAATAATGTCTTAAAAATTTTTGTTTCGTTATTACGAGTAATTACTTTTATTTTACTTTTAGTAATACTTTTTTACTTACTTTAAGATATTATTTAATGTTATTCAAGTTTGTACCTATTTGTACTCACAAACACACATTACACATACATTACGTACACATTAAGGTACATTACATTTATTGTCTTTCCTATTACATTATTATTATTTTTACATTTTATGGACTAATTGTGATGTGGTTTTTATGAGTTTGTGTTATTTATTAGCTATGTTTCATCAAAATCGATTCAGCTGTTTTTGAGATATTAAACTTTGAAATGACAAAGGGGATACCCAAATTTTCTTAGTTTGCTTATTCGGTTATTTTATAAAGCGGTTTTCGATTAAAAAAATAACATTACGTAGTGCTTGTGAGAAAAAAACGAGAACGCCAACTTGCTAAAAAAGCTTTATACAAGTGGAAACAAAACTCGCAAGAACCTTTGGAGTTATACATAACACCCGTTAATGTATGCGCGGTCACACAAACAAAAGTCGTTCACTCGACAAAAGCTCCAAGTTTTTTAAGGAAAACAACAATGACTTGAGATAGGGACGTTTTACGAGTACTTGTTGTCTACGCCTCCAGCCTCTCGAGATTCCGTGTCACTTTAATTTCATTTGTTTTGGCCAAGTTACAAATTAGGATATTACCAGCGACTTCCTTGACCTTTTACGGCTGTATTTTTAACCACCGACGGAAATAGAGGGGTGTTATAAGTTAGAAACCATTGTCTGTCTATTCAAAGAGTAACTGGATATAGACGGAGAGGACAGACGTGGAAAACTTCGTTTTATAATACTTTTTTTTTATTCGACTGGAAGGTAAACGAGCAAGTGGGTCTCCTGGTGGTAAGAGATCACCACCGCCCATAAACATCTGCAACACCAGAGGTATTGCAGATGCGTTGCCAACTTAGAGGCCTAAGTTGGAATACCTCAAGTGCCAGTAATTTCACCGGCTGTCTTACTCTTCGCGCCGAAACACAACAGTGCAAGCACTGCTGCTTCACGGCAGGATTAGCAAGCAAGATGGTGGTAGCAATCTGGGCGGACCTTGCACAAGGTCCTACCACCTGTGAAGACACTACGAAGAGAATAGAATCATATTTTTTTTTATTTTTTTAACTCCAGTGCTAAAATGTTTATTCCCTTTGCTCTAGTTATTTAAACAAGTCTCACGGTTCCCTAGAGTTTTAATCTAAATTAACAGCAGTCGGAGATGAAGTTTTGTGAATGGTGCCCGCGAACTAAGAGACGCGACGTTCATCTCCGTTTAAATTAAATTAATTACTTTTGCATACAAAAACCGTCATTTGATTGTAATCGCGAGTGTCAGAAGCGTTAAGCAATAGACCCTCTGGTCGTCCGTCCATCTCATTGGTGGGCGTCCCATACTGCATTTACAAAATACGATGTCAAAACATTATTCAAAAGAAAAATTACAGATCAACAATATTACAAAAGTTAGCAGAGTGGGAGTTCCTCAAGGACTATACTAGGACCATTATTATTTGTGTTATATATTAATGATTTACCTTTAATTACAAAATTTGAATGCACTTTGTTTGCAGATGACATATCTATTGTTTATGATGATAACAGATCTGTTACAATGAAACACGCACACACACAGACACACACACACACAAGAATGCATGCACAATGTTTCTATAATTCAACTGAATGATATAAGTAAACTGTAACTGAATGTTTCGTCCTGTAATCCTCGTTTTGTAACAAGTAGTAACATAGTCAGTCTGGTACTGGGATGTGTCCCTGGTGACAGCCACCTATGAATAACTGTAACTGGCGTAACTGAAAATCAATCATCTTCAGATCTTTTCGCGACACGCCGCCGAGTGGCGGCCATTTTGGCTGGTAGGAATAGACATGGATGTGTGTATTAAGTCAGTGTTTTTGTTAGTGTATCTATTTTATCAGCCAATAAACCATTTTTATTCTTATTATTCCTATGTAGCGACACAGTTTTATAGCTACCTATATAGCGATATCTTTATGGGTTAGCTATACCGACGGGCTTGCCAGCAGTCGCTCGCCCATAGGACTCTGTACTCGTCCTATATGGGAATAAATAATAATTGGCAGTATTCAGTGTTTGGACTTATCTCCCATTGACTCTCCTAACAACAACTCAAAGAATACTAAACTTATAAATACCAACCTTGGTGAAGTGGTGGTGGTAGGACACCTCATTCCGTGAGTTGAGCGGCCCGACGGCCCAGATGACGGGCTGGCTGGCGTTGGTCAGGACCGGCAGGTCCAGCTCGTCGCCTGCCTTCAGGCTGCGCTGATACGTCACGATGCTGTACCCGTTGACCAGCGCTGCGTTCAGGAGACGGATGGAGTCGGTGCCGTCCTGGGAAGAGTGATGGTGTTAAAGAAACAGCAGTATACTCCAATTCAATAGAATCTGACAATCCTATAGACACTTCCAGCCTACTAATATGAACACCGGGCTGCCTAAAGCTTTGTGATGTGACTATTATTCTTTTTTGATTCCTTTTAGATGATTATTGCAACAATAGAGACATATATAATCAAGCGTGCCCACGTTAGGGTGTGTTAAATGTGTAGAAAATTGTCAGATTCTATTGAATTGTACTTTCGGCTCAGAGAAGAGCATGTAGTCTTATAGATATATGTCTTAACAACGATATCTACTAAAGAATCATTATCATGATTGTCATGTTGCTAAACTCAAAACTCGGGAACGACTGGCCCGATTTCGCTAGCTTTTTTTTTTTTTGTTGTGTTCGTTACTGTCAGGAGAAGGTTTTTATGGAAGAAAATATAGAAGAAACTGGAGCGAAGCCGTGGGCAACAGCTAGTTATGTATTTTTTCGACGTCGTTGCATGGCTCTCTAATTTTCTATTCTACCTTCCTAAGTCTTTTGACTTCATTTGTTCTAAACTAGTTGTTGCTCACGACTTCATCTACGAATAATTATCTTATCACTCTCCCGATATGTCCGTCCCTGTCTTCATCTCAATGCCAAATTGCATTTAAATCTTTTCAGCGATTTAAGCATGAAGATAGTAATTTTTACATTTATAATATTAGTACGGAAGTGCGGATGATACCTGAACAGGATAATTTAAATCGGTTACAACGTCCCCGGTATTTTTGGCGTTTAGGCACTTAGCTCGGTTAATAGGCACTCAGGGAGGACCCGAGTCATTTGGAAGCCGTCCCTCCAGTATTTCAGGCCGTTGCTCTGAATTATTATGGCGGTAGTTGAATAGTTGCGAGCTGGCGCCCAGCCAGGGGCTGGGGCTAGTGTTGCCACATACTCGACAATTATTTTCGTCTATAACGCATGTTGTCTATAATAGATCTGGCGATATTATCGATAGCGCAAGTTATGGCAAAGTTATTGACGAATTACTATTGAAACTGTCGCAGGTTAAGCAATAATATCGACACTTATATCGATATTTACCAAATGTTAAGGCCAATACAGATGAACTATAACTCCAACTGCTGACTGGCCTTTTTATTGCAGTCGATAAAGCTGCAGTTGGCATGCAGTTTGTCTGTACTGTCCCTAATCTACTTTTGATAATTTAAAATCATTATCAGCATCAATAAAAAAAAAACATTTCACAACTACGAGCAGTAGCAGCATTTACATTTCATTTAGTAAATTGTTAAAAGAAAAACGACGTGCAAGCATGAAAATATTGATAAACGTAGAGGAAGCGAGAGTTGTATGCCAGAATCGTAGCAAGTGGAAGGATGTAGTCTCTGCCTACCCCGTTGGGAAAGAGGCGTGATTTTATGTATGTATGTAAAAGAAAAATATGTTGTGAAAAAGAAATGCACTCAGCATTCATCGGGTCGCAGAAGATGACTCAATGATATTATGTAGATCTTATCTGGTATTTGATAATATCGATATAAACCCCTTGCAAAAAAACGGGCACCTATGGTTTTTTTATTTTATGTGCATGAGAGCTTACTTTCTGAGCTTCAATGCCTAAAAATCGGAAAAACCATAGGTGCCCGTTTTTTTGCAAGGGGGTTTATTATATTGTCTATAACATTGCAATCTGTCTCTGTCAACCAGTAGTGTCTCGATCCGATATTCCTGTATGTTTTTCAATATTTCGAATATGTATCGCTATACGGCGGCGCTATAGGAAATACGGCCAGCCTTCTGGGCACCTTGCCCATTGACGGCGATTTAGGCCAAATTTTCTCTATAATTTAAATTTTATTATGTTTTTTTATTCTGCTTTAAATATTGATTTTAGCTATCGAACACAATATCGATAAACTATTGATATTCAGCCATCAGTTGGCAGCACTAGCGAGCTGGGGCTGTCGGCTGCACGCTCAAACTTGGCGAGCTCATAAAAGATTTCAGCGAGAGCCAGTCTAATTGTTTCTTGCACCTATTGGTACAGTCTATCTAGACGTTAAGCAATGCCAAACGTTTCGCGGCGTTGAAGAGTATCAAATAAGAATATTGTTTATTAAACTCAAACTGTAACCAGACGAAGATTTAAGTGGTGTGAACCGATATCAAAACAAATTGTTAATTTAGAATGAACTATCGGAGCGTAATTAATTTTTGGAATATTTTCGAGCAGCAATGTAATGCGTAGAATAATTTGATCCGAGAGAGAAGCGCTGTGAAAGCTGTCGAGTCAACAAGTGCGATATTTTGAATAAAAACAAAGTAGTTTCGCGTAGTGATACATTGCGTGCTAATTAATTTTGTAAGGAAAATAATAAGTCTAATATTTTTATTAAAACTTAGTAAAATGCGATTATTAAGGCCTTCACTAACTGCCCTTAAAGTTTGAGGTAGTATCAAAAATACACTCTGTATACCTACTCGTATTAAAGGAGGTATTATATTTTATTGGCAAGCCGAAAATAAAACGTAAAAAGACGGCAAATTATAGTCTCACGCTTTGCATGACATTGAAGAATGGGACAATCGAATCTATAACTTTCACAACAGAAGCAAAAAGAACATAAAGCGTATTATTTGTGTGCGACAACAGAAAAACATGTTCCATATTCAGTGGCAACAAACACACTCACTTTTTAGGGTTCTGAAGCCAAAATGGCAAAAACGGAACCCTTATAGTTTCGCCATGTCTGTCTGTCTGTCTGTCGGTCTGTTCGTCCGCGGCTTTGCTCAGAGACTATCAATGCTAGAACGCTGTAATTTTGCACGAATATATAGGAGTATGTAAACTATGCCGACAAAACATTGTGACAAAACAGTACAATAGAAAGGTTCAATGATCAGGTTGGTAGTAAGTATATCAAACTTACAAGGAACACTATAAGGCTAAGTTTGCTTGAGAATTATTAATAGTTTATGAGTAAATAGCAGCCTAAGGTATAAAATATACCTAAACTTGGAATATTCCGTACAAAATACTAAATCTTTAGAAAAATACGACTTAATTTTTTCGTAATGGCTACGGAACCCTAGTTAGGGCGTGTCCGACATGCTCTTGGCCAGTTTTTTACTTATCTTTCGCAAACACACTACACTGTTAAATTTTTTTGTAAAATTACAATTGTTTTACAAAACAAATATCAGCAAAATTCCAAATCAACGTATACTAATACAAAACATAACACAATTTGAGTAAAATTACAAGACATGTGAAGGAACTTACTATAATGAGTTGTAATTTTGGAAGCTTTATGCAATAACCCTACACGTATTGTAATTTTTCCTAACTGTTGGTGAATTTCTAATGAAAGGTTGTAAATTTACCAAAATTCTTTGTAATCCGATTTACAATACATTTTTGTGATATTACGAATAAATGTTGAAACTCAAATTACTATGAAGTCATTAAGAATTTACAAATAATTTTATTATTTTTGTAACACAAATTTGAAAATTACAATACGTATTATAATTCTATCGAAAGTTTTTATTTTTCTAACACGTATTGTTATTTTCTAAAACTGTTGATTAATTCTGAACAAAATGATTTGAAAATAAGAATAACTCTTTGTATTTTGATTTACAATACTTTTTTTATGAAATTGCAAAAAAAGTTGAAACACAAATTAGTATGAAATCATTAAGAATTTACAAATAATTTTATTATTTTTGTAACTTAAATTTGAAAATTACAATACGTATTATAATTCTACCATAAGTTTTTATTTTTCTGACACGTATTGTAATTTTGTTAAACTTTTGATTAATTTCGGGCAAAAAGATTTAAAATTTACAAAAATTGTTTGTAATTTGATTTACTATACTATTTTTATAAAATTTTGAAAATATGTTGAAACTCAAATTAGAATGAAATTATTAAGAATCTGCAAACTATTTTATCATTTTTGTAACACAAATTTGAAAATTGCATTACGTATTGTAATTCTACCCAAAGTTTTTACTTCTCTAACACGTATTGTAATTTTTTCAAATTTTTGATTAATTTCAAGCAAAAAAAATTTAAATTTTTAAAAAATGTTTATAATTTGATTTACAATACTTATTTTGTGAAATTATGAAAAAATGTAGAAGATAAAATTATTAAAGATTTACCTAGGTATAATTTTACAATTTTTATAACGCAAGTTCGAAATTGCATTATACATTGTAATTCTACTAAAACGTGTATTTCTATTATACGTATAGTAATTTTTCAAACCGTTAATTAGTTTTGAATCAAAAGTTTCTAAAATTCTTGAAATCTGTTTGCAATTTGCTCTAAAATATATATTTTTTTTTTTGTAAAATTACAGAAAAATATTAGTATTGCAATTACCATGAAGTCATTAAAAATCTATAAATGTTTTTAGTATTATAATCTTTAAATTGAATTTTCAAACCAAGTCTTTAAATAAGCTGTAGATCATCATTTTCAGAGCGATACGTTACCTGCGATCGCTACCATTCAACAAATGTTTTGTAATTTTTCGATAATGAGTTGAAATTAATTACGTTGTGTATGTAGTACGGGAGTGCACCGATAGATGGCGCTGCTCCCTAAATAAACTCGCTAACGATGTGTAACCTTAGAATTGTGACTACCGCGGCTTACTTAACGTTTGTTGTCTTTTGTTAGGGACAGCATTATACTTGGTTGGCTGCATTCAAGTTATTGAACACCTTCCAATATAATTCTGAACATAGTACGATTCTGATTGCAGTACGGTGTCTCGCTCGAAACGCCTGCTGTTCTCCGAGTGAATACTATAAAACCACTCAGTTGTAAGTGAAGTTTGCCTAATAAACCGTATAATTATATTTGTCGTTTCCGTCGCATCGTCAACCCCGTTCTAGTTGTAAATTTACAACACATCATTTTGAAATTGCAAACCATTTTCAAAAGAATTTGTTTGGCAAAATTACATTATTTGTATTGTAATTTTGCTAAACGAATTTCCGATAGTCGTTTGGTAAATTTCAACAAATGTTTTGTAATTTTTCAATAATGAGTTGAAAATTTACAACACATCATTTTAAAATTGCAAACCATTTTCAACAGAATTTGTTTGGCAAAATTACATTGTTTGTATTGTAATTTTGCTAAACGAATTTCCGATAGTCGTTTGGTAAATTTCAACAAATGTTTTGTAATTTTTCGAAATTGAGTTCAAATAAATTGTATTGTAAATTTACAAAACGGAATTATATTTTTATTTTATTGTTGTGCGTAAAAACTTCCAACACTTTCTTTGTAAAATTACTACAGAAATTTTTAACAGTGTAGTAAATTGTCAAATTGATAATATCTAAGATTTAGTTACTAGTAATTTTCTCAATCTAGTAAATAATAAATCGAATGGCCACTTTCGGATCACCTTCACATGAATGTCTACTTATCTTCATCCTGTTTGTCTGCAAGATTGTGTAGCAGGTAGGACAATAGGGCGTGCCTTACAAAGGCTTAACTTTCGTGCCAATAATACTGTTAACTTAACTTTACTTACAAACTTCATAAGCTTCTAAACTGATGAAATTATCAGAAGAGAGCAAGCACTTTAACTCTGTCGCGCTCCGAGGAATCTCCACGGTGATTTTAGTTGAACATTTGCGAAAGTTATCTTTATTAATTAAATTCCATGCTCCAATAATTTACGTGATCCAAAGCGATGACCAGAAGATTTTATAATAAATTTCAAGTCACTTTAAATAATTAAATCGAGTTTTAAGTTATTTAAGAATTTATTTAACATATCTTACGGAGACCATAACTGATGATTTAAAAAGTGTTTTCTTGGTTGAGCAGCGTACGTTTTAATTTATGGGTTTGAGTTACTTAAAGCAAATTCTTTTATTGATCTCTCCATGAAGAATTATGATCGATTTGTATGACCGTAAAAAATATGAAGTTGTTTCTTACAAAGTGTCTATTTAGTTTCACTCGTCTGTGTTTTTAAAATTAAAAGTTTTTTGTGTTCCATGAACACCACAATAACCAGTACAGAAATATGTACAGAGAAAAAAATCCAAGTTAAGCAACCTTTTCGTTTAGCTCTTAAAAATCATTGAGCAAACGTTCTGCTATTCTATTTTTTATAATTACCTATTACTAATCTTATTACATTTGACGAATTCAATACAAATTCTGATGACTGACATTTATGTAAATTATAATGTAATGATGTATTGAATGAATAAATAAACTAAACTAAACTAATGAAATCGAAACTCTCTATCTAGGTTTAATTTCAAAGTATTATCGTGACTTAGTTGACTGGAAGACATCGATTATGAAAGCAATAAGTTTGCCGCATGCTGCGGGAGCGCGCCGGCCGTTTGGCAGAAAGCTGCCTTTAACTCCGCTAACAATGTGTTTAATCTTTTTTTAATTGCTGGTGATTACTCGCCAAGTCTATTAATTTCGCTCACGAAAAAACTGTTAATAAGATCAATACTAGCTTTTGCCCGCGGCTCCGCCCGCGTGGTATTAGGTTATCGTGCGCTGTTCCCTCGGGAAATTTTAATAGTGGCATAATTGCTGGTCTATGTTTCGTTTAAGTCTTATTTTCTTAAGTTTTTTTGTATATTGTACCGTTTTTGCCCAAATAAACATTAAACAATGCATTTTTCCGGGATAAAAAGTAGCCTATGTCATTCTCGGGCTCATAAACTATCTCTATGCCAAAAATCACGTCGATCCCTCGCTCCGTTACGGCGTGAAAGACGGACAAACACACAAACACACAAACATACAAACACACTTTTGCATTTATAATATCAGTATGGATTCAGAATTTTAAGTTTTTTAGATCATTTTGATTACTTCTACCTTAATTTATTGAATCAGGCGTTACTTTGCGGAGGTCCATATCAATGAACTAAAATGATTTCTTTGCTCACCCGCGACCTTAAGATAGCTAAGTCTATGCAAATTATGCGTGTTCATGCAGTTCCTCCACCTCCACACTGTAAGAACACACACAAATTACACAAACCCATCTATCACCACCACCACAACACACTGACGCGTTTCGAACTCAACCAGAGCTCATCTTCAGAGTGACACAACCGTACACCATGCTACCAGTTGTTAGACTAACAAACCACCACCACTGTTTTAATTTGCCAAACAAAACAAAAAACTACCCGCAAAATATTAATAAATTTTAACTATGCTACAAAACTACCTTGATTTTTTAATTTTTATTTATTTTTAGTCAAGGCATGTTTTACTAACTATCGTTGCTAAAATTAGTTATTAGTTGCGTCAGTGTGTTGTGGTGGTGGTGATAGATGGGTTTGTGTAATTTGTGTGTGTTCTTACAGTGTGGAGGTGGAGGAACTGCATGAACACGCATAATTTGCATAGACTTAGCTATCTTAAGGTCGCGGGTGAGCAAAGAAATCATTTTAGTTCATTTACTTCTACCTTCTTTATTACTTTTTTTATCGTTATTATTGCTTGCTGGTATTGGGTTATTTAAATTGGTATTTAGATTGATGTTTACTCAGCGTACAGAACCTAATAACCTCAAGTAGCGACCTTCCCTCTTCTAGGGAGCAGTCTGAAAACCAACACTGGCCATGCCAGCCGTGTACTTACATTTTTTGTTACTGTGATTCGTTATGAAAATGAAAAAAAAAATGATTACAAAAACTGCACAAAATATAATCTCAATTCACATACAGCTAACTGAATGGGTTTCCAGTTCATTTCATAACAAATAAATTGATTTAATTTCGTTGCCAAATCGGACATCATTCAATTGCGAAGCATACATAGCCAGTCGGCTAAGGTGGAAAAAAACTGATTCATGTGATAATATCTTACACAATCCGCACACGAAATCCGCGCGGCATAAATGTTTTATTTGCCCTAAAGGTAAATTATCCTTCCGCTATAAAAGAAAGGAAAACGAATAAAAATTTCTTCGACTCGTTGGACTTTCCCAAGGCTTCTAGTAACAAATGCCGTCGATTTTTATTGCTTGAATAAACAAACAAATATAGAGTTTTCTTTTTATGAAACTTTTGGGCCTTGGTCGTCCGACGCAAAAAAGTTTATGAAAGAAGTGTCGGACCAACTAATCGGCGTCTCTGACGACCAAAAAAGCAGGCTTTTTCTTTGCCCAAAGACTGAGCCTCTCAGTGCAGCGGGGCAACGCGGCCAGCGTCTTGGGTACAATGCCCCGCGCTGCGCTGCCTTTGGAAGAGGAAGCCTGTTTTAGTTAAATTAATTGAAACAGGCTTCCTGTGTTTTTATTATTTTTATTTTTATGTAAAAACTGGCGCCTGCGGCTCCGCCCGCGTGGTATTTGGTTATCGCACGCTTTTCCCTCGGGAACTGTCTATTTTCACGGGATAAAAAGTAGCCTATGTCACTCTCGGGCCCATACTATCTCTATGCCAAAAATCACGTCGATTCGTCGCTCTGTTACGGCACGAAAGACGAACAAACACACTTTAGCATTTATAATAGGATATAATGATTATGATTATGATTAGGATGTAAATGGTTATAATGATTAAATATTGATTTATTTTGATTGATTTCTACAAATTAAATGTTATTAAAAAAATATGTAGTTTTTTTTTGTGGCTGTTGACACCTGATTACCTTGGTCTTATACGGAGATTTTATTTTACCCACTTGAGCATAAAAAGTAATTTTATGTCGCCTAGATACAGCGTAAACACGAACTTAACGAGCACGAGAAGTTAAAAGATACTTTGACTTTGACTGCCTTTAAAAGCACGACTTACCACAAGTCGGTCATCGGGGCAGGATCCGCGCACGCCTGCGCACTGGCTCTTGGCGTCGAGATAGTAGTCCTTCGAGACCCCCTTGAGGGTGGTCTTGTCCACCCAGGCCACGGCCACGTCGCCGCCCACCATCTGGGAGTGGGAGGGGTCGCCGGATATACCGAATGACATGTACTCGCCGTCCTCTGGAAATAAATGATACATTAAAAAACGCCACACTTTGGAAGGAAGAAGAAACTGAGGCAGCCTAGTGATTGGACTTTTGGGGGTTGTTTCTCCACCCGTTGATAAATGTGATGCCGTCTCCGTATATTAGAATAAACCAAATGGAGACGGCATCAGATTTGTCCGTCAGATAAATTTAATTCATCGATGGTGAAACAGCTGGGCTACTACGAAACTCGAAGTTAGTATCGTACCGTCCCTCTCGCTCTCGTATTAAATAGTATAAGTGTTAGAGGGATCGCACGACACGAACTTCGAGTTTCGAGTTTTGTAGTAGACCTGCAGCAGAGTGTTGGTCTCTTAACTACAAGGAGTTGTGCATTTGAGCTCCGGCTCGCAAACTCAAAGTTTTTGGACCGAAATTACATTTCATTTGTCATGAACTTTTTGGTGAAAGAAAAAATAATGAGGACATCATCATTTGCAAAGCGGGTCAATAATGTGTGTCAAGTTTGTAATCAGCAATTAACCCGCGTGAGACCTTCGGGACAACTAAAAGTATCCTTTTCTCAACTAGAAGTATCCCCTTCTCAGGAAACACCTTCTTAATTACTGTATCGCAGCGCAGCGTTGCGTTGATTCAGAAATTAGTTTTTTTGATTTAGGAACTATCATTTGGTGCAAATGGAAAATGGACAACTTGAAATTACACCACAGAATAAGTTACAGTACAAGTGCAGAAGCTTCACTGCCATACTAAAGTGACGTTTAGGCATAAGAATCCTGCCTTCTGTACTTGTACTATATTTATTCTGTGGTATAATTTCAAGTTGTCCATTTTCCATTTACACCAAATTACAGTAAATCGTTTTTTTTTCACTGATCCAATGGGTAACAGATTTCTTTGATATTTTCAACTTGATACCTCAACGCGGCCCTGAGCAAAAGGGACTTAACGTTGAACGTCACAGCTATCCAGAAATCAAAACTATCCTATATAACACACACACACACACACACACACACACACACACACACACACACACAGAAACATCACGCCTGTATTCTCAAATGGGGAAGGCAGAGCACACGAAACGTTACCGCTTCGGAGCCACTTTCAGCAATTTTTTAGTTTGACAAAAACAGGTTGCTAGCCTGTCGTCTACGGTATACCTTAACCATATCCTCAGTCGCCTCATATGACATGCACGAAAGAAATGGCGAGGTGCAATTCTAACCCGACACCACACGGGTATCCTATCTTCTTCTTCTCTTCTTCTTCTCAGCATATATTCGTCCACTGCTGGACATATGCCTCTTTCATGGATTTCCATGTCGACCTAGATACAGCAAATCTGGTCCAAGTTGGGGTATCCTATAAGATTTCCTTTTTCCAAAGAACGGAACCCAATAGCCGTCACTCACCCAGCTTAGCCACCAGCTGCAGCACGATGCTGTCTCCCGCGACCGCCCAGCGCACTTCGAAGGCCAGCTCGTCGTACAGCACCTCGCAGTTCAGCTTCGACTGTAACATACAGAAAGCCGACATCAAAAAACAGTGCGCAAAAACTAAAGGCATTACGAAGAAATTCAATGGTATGCCAAGTCCTTTTATTCTACAACGAAATGCAAAACTCGTACTTCGCATGTCGCCGTCCCGCCTGACGCTTATGTCATTAATACGCTAGTGAAAGGGACGGTGCGATACGAACTTCGATTTGCAAGTTTCGTAGTAGCCCCTCTGGATCCAATAGGGTAAGTCTTGCTCGCGTCTCTTAAATCATCCTTAGGCTGTGATGATGACGATGACCTCATGGTGACAGCCGTAAGCCCGCAAGAAGTAAGAGAGTATGTGGGTGACGGTTGGTATAATTTTCTAGTAGATTTGCGAGGATGCTGATGACGCGGCGGAGTGTAATCGTGTGTGGCCCTCTGGCCGCGGCGCGAGTTGGCAGCGACAGCGGGGAGTTGCCGTCGATCATCATCATCATCATCATCATATCAGCCGTAGGACGTCCACTCCCCCATAGACCTCCAGTTGCTTCAGTGGGAAGCGCCCTGCATCCACCGTGAATCCGTCGATATTTATAGCCGTTGATACTTTTATCTATTTTTTAAGTGAAAAAATGTAGCGTTAAAACTTGGGTGTAATTGTATTTATTTATTAGCTGTTGCTCGAGACTCGGTCCTCGTAGAAGTATGAAATATAGTTTAACATCCTATTCTCAGATCTACCGAATATACACAAAAAAAAAACATAAAAATCACGGAGCGAACGCAGAGAGCGGACGTGTCACTAACTATTTTAAAAATATTTTTTCTCAATACACTCAAGTTTGAACTTTAACATCTATCAGTTAACGCAGAGAGTGAATTAGCGCATTAGTGTGCTTCTTGCTACCCGCGCGGCGTAGTCATCGAACAGATACGTTAAAAAACACAGATCAAGATGAGCGTACTGCGTTCCCCGACTGGAAGAGGCCCCAGTTCTGAACATAGTGTTTCTTATCCGGAATTATCTGATAGCAATTTGTATGAAGAGTCTACTGATACTCCGAAAGTGACTTTTCGTAATAAACGAAAATTAAGTGATGGGAATACGGCTCTAAGAATGGAAATAGCTCAAATGCGAAAACAAATGGACGATATGATGTCGTACTTGAGAACAACAAATCAGACTCAAGTCGATAATATGGAGAAAATGTGTCTAGAATTTACCAGTGTTAAAGAGCAAATAAATAAAATTGGAACAACCATTGATCACCTGGTCACGGAACAAAACAATATAAAATTGGAAATGACACAAATCGCTGAATCCCATTTAGCTGCAGAAAAAAAGATTAATGATTTGGAAATGGACGTGGAGCTTCTAAAGGCCAGTAACTCAAACCCATCTAATACGGCTGCACATCATACATGTGAAGATATAGTAACAGAAATAAATGAACGCAGCTTAAGATCCAAAAACGTCATACTAGTAGGAGTTCCTGAACCAATACAAGCGAATAAAAATGATAAACTGGAGTCGGATAGAAATACTGTATGGAATATTGTTAAAGAGATTAATCCTAACTGTCCAGAACCAGTGAAAACAATTCGTCTTGGCAGATACAAATCAGACAAGATCCGACCTATCAGAGTATGTTTTACATATCAAGAAACAGCAATTACTATTTTAAAGAATAAAAATGACTGGCAGAATGATAACATCAAGCTTTTTTGTGATCAGACACGGTATCAACAAGCTCACTGGAGGAAAATAAAGGAGGAACTCAAACATCGAACCGAAAATGGGGAAGATAACTTAACAATAAAATATATTAGAGGAACACCGAAAATTATACAAGTCGCTCCAAAAAACTCCAACCGTTAGAAGCGCGTCACACCCGAAGCAACAATAACATTACTTACCAACGTATCACAAACTATACATCAATACAAACGAATAAAATGGCACTTAAATGTTTTTACGCCAATGTACGTAGTATTGTTAAGCCTGGTAAATTTGATGAACTGAGATGTGTTATACAGTCCATGCAAAATATAGTGCATATAGTCGTGTTATCGGAGACATGGATAAAAAGTGATGACGAAGCCAAAAATTACCATTTGCCAGGATATACTCATTATTACAATTATAGACATAATATGAGGGGGGGTGGTGTCTCTATTTTTGCCCACAATAACTTAAAACACAGTTTAATTGAAGAAAGGTGCCTAGAAGAGAGTCATTACCTATGGATACACGTAGAAAAATTTGCTGTAGATATTGGGGTTATATACAGACCCAATCGCACCAATATTAATGGTTTTCTTGATACGTATACGATGCAGCTTGAAAATAAAAAACGAGCCCTCGTCTTCGGAGATTTCAACATAAACCTTTTGGATTCTGAACCGACTGTTCGAGAGTATCGGAGAATGCTTAAGGAAAATGGTTACTGTGTCCTAAATAATATTAACGAAGACTATTGTACGCGTGAGACTGCTACAACGAAGACCATATTGGACCATGTATGCTCAAATTTAAAAGTTAATGATTTTCACTTTGCTCTCATTGAATCTGCTATGTCTGACCACAAACAAATTTATTTGGAGATAAAACAATATCGGCCTGCACCGTTAGTGAAGCATAACTATCAAAGTATCAACTATAATAAACTATACGAGATCGTAAGGAATGTCAATTATTGCAACATAAACCATGATTATTCAGTATTAGAAAATAAATTGATATCCAGCATTAACAAAAGCAAAGTCATGAAGACTAAGATATTGAACCCGCCAAAACAAGACTGGATAAATAAAAGCATTATAGAGGGCATAAACAAAAGGAATATACTGTGGCAGCAGCATAAAAGTAATCCAGAAAACAAAAAAGCCAAACAGGACTTTATAAAGGAAAGGAATATCGTACTGGGGAAAATCAGGAAAACTAAAAGTCAGTATTATCACAGAGCTTTCAGTGACTGCGAGAAAAAACCTTCTAAGATGTGGACATTAATAAACAGTCTTACGGCTAACAGAAGAAAAGAAGCAACTTATCCAACGAAACTGCTGATAGGAACAGACGCTATTACTAGCAAGTATGAAATTTGTGAGAGGTTTAATGATTATTTTTCAACCATAGGACCAACCTTAGCAAGTAAAATACCAAAGCACCACCATAATAATTCGATTTTTATTACGGCAGGAACATCAAAACCAGGTTGGGAACTTTCTGAATTAGCACTAACTAATGTTGAGGAAGTAACAAAAATTATCAACAATTTAAATTCCAACACTAGCTCAGGGATTGATGGTATAACAACTAAGTCTATCAAATGTGTACAAAACTTGATAACTTGTGAAATTACTGAATGTATCAATAATAACCTAAAGCAAGGAACCTTCCCTGATAGCCTTAAAATAGCAAAAGTGACCCCCCTCTATAAATCGGGCAGCAGAACAGATCCCGGAAACCATAGACCGATCTCGGTTCTCCCAGTCACGTCGAAGGTTTTTGAGAAGGTTATATATAATCGTCTGGAATCATACCTGAAGTCTAATAACTTTCTTTACGAAAAGCAATACGGTTTTCGACCCAAATCTAACACGCTCTCAGCTACGATAGATCTGATAACGAAAATTAAAGTAAATATAGACCAAAAACGTGTAGCGTTAGGAGTATTTGTGGATTTGAGGAAGGCATTCGACACTGTTAGTCACGAGTTACTGTTGAGAAAATTGAGTGCTTTGGGTATCTCTGGACTCGCGTATCAAATTTTAGAGTCTTACCTCGCAAATCGCAGGCAAGTTGTTAAAATTGAGGAGTGTCAAAGTGGGCAGAGACACGTCACATGCGGCATTCCACAAGGATCGATCTTAGGACCGTTATTATTCAACATTTACATTAACAATATTCATGAGATAGGTCTTAAAGGAGATGTGACATTATACGCTGATGATACTAGTCTGTTTTACTTTGACTATTCGCTCAACAATGCAGTTATCGATGCACAGGCTGATCTGAACTGTCTAAATGAATGGTTTCAATGCAATCTTTTAACGATAAATATTGAAAAAACCAACTACATCATATTTGCCGCAAAAAATAAAACACTTCAAAGTTTTGAACCGCTAAAAATAAATAATCAAATAATTAACAAAGTAGATGCTGAGAAATATTTAGGTCTAACATTGGATGATAAGTTAAGCTGGAAACCTCATTTAAAGAAAATAAAAACGAAATTGACATCTTTAACCGGATGTTTGCGAGGAATTGTCCGATGCCTGCCTCAAAAAATACGTTACACTATCTATAATACTCTTGTGAAACCACACATCGACTACTTAATACAGGTTTGGGGCTCGGCTGCAAAAACTAACCTCAAATCATTGCAAACTGCACAAAATAAATTAATAAAAGTCTTATTTAATTATGATTTTCTAACTCCTACGAATGAAATTTATAAAAGGACAAAGTTAATGAACATTGCCCAAACTTATGTCTACAATACATGCATCTTGATACGCAAAATTCTTAATAAAGACATACACACTCAAATTAATCTACTTAAAAAAAATAAGGTCCAGAGGATTAAATTAAGAAATGCAAATGACATAATATTGCGTATACCAAGAACTAAATATGGAAAACGATGTATTTTGTACGAAGGCGCGCAATTATACAATAAACTTCCCAAAAATATTAAGAACTCAAAAAAAGCATTAACTTTCAAAAAATTATTAAAACACCACATTCTAAACCAAATTCATTAGAAACAATAGCATTATGTCCTCACTACCTCAAGTACGCTCAGTACTGACTACCACATCTAGTTTAAATCATCAGTGTATTTCCTCATCTATGTTTTACCATTGAACTTGAATTAATTAGTTAAGCAAAACTAAATCTTATGTAGGCACTATAAGAATTATGAATATTATGATGTGTGTTTTGGTATCGTGGTTTTGTCAATTGCATTCACTTCGCAACAAATAATGTTTGGAACTTAAGTAGTTTTTGTGATTCTTGGTGTATTTAGTTTCTACCCTAATTTTTGTTTTTTATTTTAGTATCGCGGCCGCCGCATGTTTTGTGCTCGCAAATTGTAATATTAACGCTTATGTATAAGTACCCGTAATTTCTCAAGTAAGTGAATTGTAAAATTCTTTTTGAGAATAAATTATCTTTAAACCTAAACCTAAAAATCGGTCAAACCGTTTCGAAGGAGTTCGGTCACAAATATTTTTGACCCGAGAATTTTAATTTTTTATAAGAAAAGATTGTAATAAAAATAATAATGTCAGATTTCCCCCGACATTACTAATCTAATAACTTGTATTAAGTCAATAATAAAAATTATGGTTGGGTATGGACGGTTATTGTTGTTAGCCTTTGATGGTTTTAAGAGCTTACTTGAGAAAGGGTTATAGATTACCGGAGAAAAGACCAGCTCCTAGACCGGTTGGTCAGCCAGCCGAGTTAACTTACTGGAGAGAGGGCAAGCTGCTAGACTGGCTGCTCAGCCAGGAGTTAGCTTACTGGAGAGAGGGTGAGCTACGACTACTAGATGGGCGGCTCAGCGATGAGAGTTTTATAGCTTAATAGAGAGAGGACAAACTGCCAATCGGGCTCAGTGAGGAAACTTCTAAATTAGTACATGAAAAAGACTTGTAATAGGGCAATCGTGAATGTTATAAGAAATAAGTACTCTAAAATGTAATAACTGAACAATACTGTTGAAACAATAAAGCGATTTGTAATAAATATCTTTTGCAAGGGGGGTTCAAATCCCGCTAGTGCCAGACAAGCGTGTGTTGAAAATGAATGTTTATGCCCAAGCCATTAAGCGTAACAAACATACGAAAAACAATCACACTTTCACTTTTAAGTAGTAAGGAAATAATAATTTTTAGTAAGTACCTTATCATTCAATATTATTACTGTGACGCCATTTTAGTAACATCGTAACAAAATATACTAAATTAACAACAAATGCAGATAAAAGTTAATGAAAGACTTAATAAACGAAAATTATTGTATTTAATTATTGTACTACCTGATGTTACGTAATGAGCAAACAGATCTAGCATTAAATTTTAAATAAAGTCGTCTACATATAACTTCTTGACAAATAGCAAAACTGACAATACCTACAAGCTTATGAGAGAGTTGAAATTAAGTTGCGACAGCAAATGTGGCAAAGGTCATGCGAAGAGCGGCTGAGGTCGGCGACCACGTAAACAAATCACAGTCACTATGGGACCTGGTGCAAGATCTTATGCAGTTGCACTAAGGATTATAATCGCGCGGCCTTTCTAATAATGTGGGTCAAGGCCATCCTATAGCCATTTACGTGGATTATAAGACACATTTGGATTTGAAGTTCATTAGTTTGCAAATAAACTCGATTGTAACTTTTAGCACGAAGACGTAAATAGACATTCTATTTTATAAGAAGTCGGTTTTGCTTCCCACTATTTTGCTCTTTTGCCTATTGCACGTGATTGATATGCAACTGGTTCGTCCATCTGTTTCTCTTTCAGCCTGTCTGCATTACGATATACATCGCTAGAGACCAATTCCGTTCTAGATTCATGCCAACATCATAATTTAAATTTTACTTTCATTCCATTTGACTATCATCAGTTTTAAAGAACCAAAAACCATTTGTTTATCTTGGATGTTTAATATGTATTTAAGTATTTATTTATCTGTATTTAAGTATATTTATCCATTGCCTACTGTCCATAGTACAAGCTTTGCTTAGTTTGGGACTAGGTCAGTTGGTGTCAAGTGTCCCATGATATTTACTATTATTTATTTTCCTGTGACGTAGTCCGCATTCGCTCCTGCTTTAGCCAGCGGTAGAGGTTCGGCAATATGGTGGCGAATGCCCAGCCGTAATGAAATGAGGGTAGCGGAGCAGTATTGTGTTCAGTGGCATCTACCCCCATTTCTGTATCAACTGGGTAATTAATTCCTAGATTTGCTTGTAGCTCAAATGCTCTTAGATTGCCAGAGGATCCTATCGAATTGTATCACAGATTTACAACGAAATTCAGCGCTGCAACGACGCTGCTGTGTTAAGTATGACCCTAATTCTTTTCGGCACCTTTCTTATAGTTAATACCAATTTAAAAGAATACCGGTATTTTTATATAAAAAATAGTACATTTATTTTCATGCCCGATTTTTGATAGTAAATTGGTCGTGGCATTAGTTAATTATTTATTTATTATTCTTCACTCCTTAAGTTAACTACTTGATTACGACACACAGCCACATAGCCGTGGTGAATCTGCAGCCTAAGTCTCTACTATCCCCACAATAGATTTCACATTAATCTTCTAAAGCCCGGTTTTGATCAGTCAGAAATCAAATGAGTATGATGTGAGCAATCAAGCGCTGCAGTGTAACAAAAAGTCAGGTCTAAACTGAGCTAAGTAGAATTTAATTAGGATTCTTTTACATAATTTGTTTCAAGATTATATCAGATATTACTGCACTTATGTGCACACTGCGTTCCGTGCTCATTACGATTGTGAAAATGAGATTTTATGTGCGAACTTAATTATTTCCAACTGCACAGTAAATACATATGCAATAAACAAATTGCATCGAGCCTGCAAGCTAAAATGACTGTTGCCAGCTTCTATTAAAGCGTGCAACGGAATCACAGGAATGCATAAAATTATTGGCAACGAAACATAAAATGAGTTGGGTTTGTGATGAGTAATAACAATGTTATTGCTCAAAGTTCAGAGGTTTAGCAGGAATCGAATGAAACACACAATCAGCTTGGCAAGGTTTATTACCGCTCCAACGTTAATATAAATATACAATACTTATTTCTACGTAATATCTACAACATGGGTCAATAAACTTAATTTTAAGAAGGACTTTGCTATCGTTACAAAATGCCCTGCATGTTAGTTCATGTGAAGAAAAATGTACATTGCACTGCATTTAGGAGTATATCACAGTCGGGAACATTTGAGTATTATTTAATAGTTACTAGTTAATCTCGATTAGGTATTGATTCAATTGAGTATTCTTGTTTAGGTTTCTAATTGAAATTTACACGCCTGTAAAATATAAATGAAAACTGAAAATCTTTGCTAACTTTTAAGAAGCTTTTCTTTAGGAAGATAAACGGAAACGGATATTTCGAAATGTCAGTACTGAAAGGCCTCGAAACCCAGCCTCTAGACCATGAGTAATTTGATTAAGCAATTAATTAAAATATTTTAGGAATTTACGATATAAATGAATAATTCGGAATCGTTTGCGGCCCAGAAAACGCCCTTGTTTAATTAGCTTTAAACTGTATTTGCAAAGTCGAGATAATTTTATCGTTATTTTCACTCTTCCATGCAACGGATTCCCATCTCGTACATTATTATTATTACTCTTATTTTGCTTTCAACTAACTACCTATGAAACAGCGTTGCAGTAGCTGCTCTAAACGAGAACAGAAACGACAGATACCGTTAGATTATTTTGCACGAAAGAAGAGCTTGTTTCCACCGATATATCCGTAAAAGAGCTAGTGATGCACGCTGTGGCTATCTTAAATTAGCTTACATAATAATTATACTGGCTCAGTTTCCACGTTTGGTTCCAAACATGGTTCCAACTCGAGTGGCCGAGTGTGTATTTAGAAATAATTGGCCACTATAAACCCATGTCGTTTCGTCAAAACACAAGTTAATAATCTCAAATGAACATTGCAAAAGTTATCACACTTTGAATAAAAAGATTCATGCAAAATGTAAAAGTTGCGTCATCGAGATCGTTCAACAACAAAGTGAAAAAGTGTGAGTTAATTTGGAACCAAACCGCGAACGCGATGAATTATAAGTTGCAGAAGTGAGAGGCAATTTCACACATTTAGACGCGGGTGTCAAGTGAGTAGCTGTAATTGAAAGGATGCACTCGATGCGTCGCAGAGGCCGCGCGTGACGCAACAAGGGCGCGCCGCTCACGCCGCGCTCCCATCTTCCACTCATTTGACAAATTATACACACGATTCTGACCCAAATTCCTAAAGACGAAGCTCTTTTTGCGGCGAATGATTCTGATTAATTAGCCAATCGTGCATCGCTAACGAGCGATGACTGATGACGTGACGAAACCACTAATTGCTGGTGTAAAGATTATGCAAAGTTTATAATTTATAGCAAACTTCTAGAATCCACCGGACGCCCAGATAAGCTTCCGGGAGAGTCGGTCACGGATGTTATGCGATGGTTTAGCGTTAGTCTTGGATAACAAATACGGAAACGCCGCTCACTGCCTCGGCTTGCCATCTAGGTCAAGGTCAATGCTCCTCTGGATAGGGTCCACTATCGTCTTCCCCTGAAACCTTTGCGCGTTGAGTTCCTGGTATCTCTGCGCCGAGAGTCGCTCCTCAGGCCGGTATTGCTCTGGTTGTGAGATTCTCCTCTGCGCTTGGTACAGTTCCTCTCTTTGCCTGTCAGCGAACCTCTGTGCGATTTCACCTTGATACGGTACGAGTTGGAACCGCTCTGGATCTCGCTGCCTCAGCGCTTGTTCTTCATATAACTGCTGCTCATAAAGTCTCTGCTGGTACGTTTGCTGCTCCAACAGCTTCTGCTGTTGTTGCTGCTGATACAGCTGCTGTTGGAGGAGTTGGAGTTGCTGCTGGTTGCGCCGCTGCTGCTCTTGAAGACGCTCGTAGTCGGAGTCGGGCTGTTTGAGGGCGGGGGTGGGGATGAGCTGTTGGTGGGGGGGACGGTAGTCATCGGCTCTTCGGTGGAGGTGCGCGGCGTGGTCTGCTGGCTGGTCCAGGAGGGCAGCGAGGGGCCCGGCGCCGAGCCGCGCCGGCCGGTAGGTGGTGGCGTCGAGCCGGGCGATGGGGCGCCGCGGGGGAGGCGGGAGGGCGGCGGCGGGGGAGGCCGCGAGGGCTTTGTTGCGGCTCTGCAACAAAACTGGCGCTCAAGGACAGGACTGGGAGGTTAGGTTAGGTTTAGAATTATAAGGGAAGCTTGTACGTATCGGGCATCGGCTCTTACTTTTTGATCACGTATTTTTGTCTGAATTAAAAAGAAGTAATCTGTATATGACGTGTCATTGTTATAATTTGGCATTCGTTTATCCGCGACTACCCCTCATAACTATAGCAGTTTTTTTTATTTTTCTACAAAACGACAGCCGACGTAGTTTGTTTCAAACCTGCATTTTACCAGGCATTGGCCAAATCGACAGCCAGTAGACCGAGCTATATTAAAAAAAACATGACTAGCCATATTAATCAAGGTACAATTTTAACTGTCGGGTATCACTCAATTATTTAACAAATAGCGTAGCCGATTTCTGGCAATGCCGTCATGCGTCAATTGTCAATTGTGAACAGCCATCAATTCCATCGTGACACGAGACTCTTGACGCGTGTCGAGCGTCGAGAGGCTGCCAGCCCTTCATTTATTTTGATGGTAGGTATTATTTGATAAAGAATGCACAACGTACGTGTGGATGGCTGAATCCTCGTGAAAGATCGATATACAACTCAGTTTAAGTATATGACACCGTATTTACATCCAACATACACTTATTAGAATTCTGCATCCCAAAAGTAAAAACCAGAACGTTTATAGTATCACTTGCATGTATGTATGTTTGTCCGTCTATCACAGCCATTCTTCTCTAAAACAACTGAACCGTAATTAATTAAGTAAGATACCAGGAAACGATTTATTTAAGTATAATGATCTAACTAAAACATAAAATAATAAATACGGCGTTCAACATCAGTTCTCGACATGATTTCGTCGAATATTATTGAATTAATTTTTTTAAGAAATTTCCATGTAAAAATTTTGCAACCTTAAAAACTCCTCTTTGGTGCAGCCACAAGATGCAAAGTAGCACTTGTTTAAAAGGTCATTTTAAAAAAGTTTTATTTGAATTACTACGTTGAATACTATAGAGATGATTTAGTGTCCTCAGTCACATATTTACTAGAGGCCAATTGCGAAGCGTACTCGACAAAACCAAACATGGTCCTCTCATCAATTATCAAAATATTTACCGAATGCGCAAGAGGTCATTGACCCGCTGCAGTTGCACAAACCACTCGTACTTGCAATCTCTCAAGACCAATCTTATCCATATTCAATCTTAATCAAATGTTGCACAGTTTATTTTTAAGTGTCTAAAATTTCGCTCGTCTCAAAAGTTGCGGTTGTAAGTTTCAAAACTGTCGATCGGAGGTTGGACTTAAGTAACGTGTGAGATGGGTCCAACTGCGGCCTGCTAGCTGTGACTGTCGCAAGCCTCAAGAGTGCTTGGGCCCCGGGTCGTATTTTGACACAAGGCCGTTAAAATTATGATTTTTAGTAACTAAGATGCAACCGCCAATGTTTACAAGTTTTTATTCAACTTTCGTAAGAAAGTTTGTTGTGGTTTAAATTTGCAAACCATTTTTGGATTCCCGAGCGGACAGCGCGCGATAATCGTATTCTACGCGGACGAAGCCGTGGGCATAAGCTAGTTACCTAATAAGTTTAGCCGTGAACACGTAGCAACAGACAGAATCAATTATGCAATTATATTTATAACTAATGTAGGATGATTAGATGTGATGAAAGCTAATGAGCGATTTCATAACGCTGATGCAGTAACTTATCACACGCGAGCACAAAATTAACACACAATACATATACCTCTATACTCCTCTAGGGGAAGCGAATGTAACTTATTTGTTATTCCAGACATCCTGTTATGTAAGTACCTACATATTTTTTTCTATTCCACTGGTCTCCTGATGGTAGAGATCACCACCGCCCATAAACATTTGCAACACCAGAGGTATTGCGTTGCCAACCTAGAGGCTTAAAATGGGATACTTCAAGTGCCAGTAATTTCACCAGCTGTCTTACTCTCCACACCGAAACAACAGTGCAAGCACTGCTGCTCCACGACAGGATTAGCGAGCAAGACTTATTTTATTTCCCTCCAAGTTTAGCCGTTTTAGAGTAAATATATAGCGTTTTTGCGGCGTTTTTTCCTCATTACCGTTTCGGCAAGTACCTACTTACAAGAAATGATGCTCAGGGTTAACTTTCTATGAAAACCGAAGACAATCGGTATTGTCGGGTTGTTTAGCATCGCTATGCTAAATCTAGCGGCACCAAAATTCTTGCGACTTGTTTTTCCGTTTTGCTAATAAACGTGGGATGGCAATGACGTTTAACATGCTCGAATATTCACCCTTTAGCGTGAAGGAGTAACAAACATACACACAAACACGCACACATGGTCACAAATTTTCGCATTTACAATATTAAGTTTTTCCCGCGGCTTCGCCCGCGTGATATTCGGTTATCGTGCACTGTTCCCTCGGGAACTGTGAATTTTTTTTTCGGGATAAAAAGTATCCTATGTCACTCTCCGGCCCATAAACTATCTCTATCCAAAAATTACGTCGACCCGTCGCTTTATCGCTCGTCGACGTGAAAGACGGACAAGCATACATACAAACACACACAATTACGCATTTATAATATTAATAAGTATGGATTTTTATGACACAACCGGAGACACACCGGAGGAGATGGCAGGACGATTTGAACCGTTTCCAATCAGAGCAGGCAAGATTTGGCCAAAAGTAGAGAGAGGAAAAAAAGAAGAAGCTTTTGCCCAACAGTTCTCACTACAACACACTATACGAGTACATACACGCACATACACACTACAAGCTAAATAAAAAAATGAAGCAGGCACTTTAAGTGACATTTTACTTTCGTCACAAGCAGACAATGGCGATGAGTTAGCAGGCAGCACGCGAGCCGCGCGTTAACCCGCTTCCCGCAACGCGTAACGGCCGCAATCAGTGCGCGGCGCTTTAATGAAGCTTCGGGTTTTAATTTACGGTCTGGGAATTAGGCGTTATAGTCAGAATTTGCATGCGATTTGATTTTCTTGGAGATGATATTGTGAGAAATGAGAGAACGAGTCTCTTTGAGCGGTTGTGTAAAAAGATAGCAGATTATAAAGTCTCTGGATGTTAGTGTAAAGTAACAAACTCTTTTTCTTACATAATTGCAACTTTTCCATATTATTTCGCAATTCATCATCATCATCATCATCAGCCTATGTTCGTCCACTGCTGGACATAGGCCTCTACCATGGCGCGCCACTGAACACGATCCTCGGCCTCTCTCAACCAGCTCTTGCCAGCCACCCTGCGAAGATCATCGCTCCACCGAGTTTCAGGACGTCCTACGCTACGTTTGTCGATCCGTGGTCTCCACTCAATTTCGCAAATACAAACAAAATATTTTGTTAATAATAATCGAAAAGATCTTTTTCCTAATTTTACAAATGCGAATGTGACAATGTCTTTCACTTTCCAACACAAAGTACGTACTCAACTAATTCTGATGAAGACATGTGGTATAGAGGTAGAGACAGTTTGATATCCTATAATAAAGATAGGCTAGATAGTTATTATAGTTCCGATGGACAAGTGATAAAAGAATACTTCGCAGAAGAAGCCGCGGACAAAACGAATGAGAAAGATATTCCACATTTTTTATTTACAGAAATACATTGAGAAGAAAAACATTTTAAAAGAACATCGCATAATATAAATTGGGCCGTATCAGCCCTGCTCAGCGTAACATTTGCATTTTGCAAATATAATTTTATTTTTTATGATCAGATCTCATTTAGCGTGTTCTGGAAAATTTTAACAATACGCAGCCGACTGTAAACAAGAGACTTGTTATCTTTACTTTGTTAAATTATAATAAGAACATCAAACAACTTTCATTTCAAAGGTTAGAATACAATGAATTTCTTAAATTATTCGCTACACTTTTTGTGTTGTAAGTTTTAATTTTAGTTCTTGTTTTTCTAAAACTCAAAAACACGCTTTATTTAATGTCAGAGTGTACAATAATCACTCATTTAAATGTATTGAATTAAATACATAGGTAGGTCAAGTATTTTAATATTCATCTCATGTCATGTTCTAAAAACATTTTAATGCAGAAAAGTTTTCGTAATTACCGTTTCGTAACTATAAACTAATACAACTAATTTATTCTTATTTCCTTCCGTGTTAACCTGAGGCGATTGACTGTTGGGGAGCGTCAGGGTTGAATGTCCGCGATTCCATGGCGCTCCGATAACGGCAGTGGACAAACGCCGATATTTTTTTAGTGGATATGTTAAATAAAGAGAGTTCTATGTAACTTTCCACAGAAAGTACGCATAAAGTATTTTCACATCGCAAAAAAAGGTCAGGTGACTGTGGTGTAATAACCATCATCATAAGAGGAAGCATCAAAGCGAAATCAGCAATGATCAGTGAACTGACCTTGAAATGCGACAATCCAGGATCTTCAGCATCGTGGCGTGTTAACCAGCTGCTTCCGTGATAGAACCATCTGGCCGAAGTGGCGGTAAACAATTGGATGATGATGGTAATGACGATATACCTGTGTAGGATGTTGGGAAGCTGCTCCCGTGGCATAGCAATCAGATCAAAGTTAATGGTTAACAACCGGATAATAATGCTGATGTAGCGGCCAGTTAGGATATTGGAGACTGGGATATTTTCTCACGGTAGTGCCGCTTAAACAAGCTGGATGGTGAATGGTGATGGTAATGATGATAGCATACTTGCGGTTGGTACTCCAGGCATCTCTAGACTGTGTGGAACATTAGCGAGTTGCTACCGCGGCAGTGCCACATTGCAGAGTCGACGGTGAACACTCCTATGAGGTAATGACATACCTGCGGGGACATTCCCAGCATCTTTAAGCTAGTAGGGATGTTGAAGAGCTGCTCCCGCGCGACGCCACGTGGCTGAAGTCAACGGCGATGGTAATGACGTACCTGTGGAGATACTCCCAGCATCTTCAAGCTGGGTGGGATGTTGGCGAGCTGTTCCCGCGGCAGCGCCACGTGGCCGAAGTCCACAGTGAATGCCTCGCACCACACGCCGAAGTGGCCGATGTCAAACACAGTCAATTCCTGGGAATGACAAAACTCTGTCAAACAGTGATTTTAAAAATCTGGTAATGAAATCATTTATTCGACGAAGTAGGTAGTATATAGTTGTGTTGTTATAAGATGCTTGTAGTATACAATGTATTGCAAATAAATAAATAGAAAAACTTTCAACGGAATCAACTTTAGCAACTTGTAATGCAAAGACTATTTTAACAACAGAGTTTGAGTTTGATACAGGTCATCATCCCAGCCTATCTACATCCCACTGCAGGGCACAGGCCTCCTCTCTGAATGAAAGGGGTGGGTCGTACTTCCCACGCAGGCCCAGTGCGGATTGAGAGCGCCACACACACCATTGAATAGTTATTTCTATGATTTTAGTCAATTTTTGCAACGAGTTTAATGAATAAGAATGTCAGCAAACAAAATCAGTAAGTCGTAGAAAACTACGTTTTTCATTTTTGTCAATAAACTCTTTACACTGGAATGATTCCTTGGTCTAATGGAACATGTATTGACGATGAAACTTACGATACTGGTCATGATAATTGATAAATAGCTTACCCCGGGCAGCGTGAGCACGATGGTCTTCCGGTCATACTTGCGCAGCGGCGCTTCCTTGCCGTTCTCGTCGGGGATGCGCACGCCGGCCGGCGACGGCTTCGCGCCACGTCCCACCCAGAACTTCGCGTCTGCAACGACAAATAAATCATTACCATCCTTGTCTTGAACAAGAGCACAGTTTTGAGCATGAAACTACCGTGGAACTCACACATATGATATTATAACGAATAACGACATATTATAACGGGTGTGCGCGTGTTGCGGCAGCCACCGAGTCACGTGCTCTGAGGAGAAGCGCTACGAAATATGTAGCTCGAAATATGTCTCGACATTAGCCGAGAGTTTAGCTGGCTAAACTCGATTTAAGACGTGAGTTATCCGTTATAATATAATTTAATATAAGAGCACAGTTTGTTTGAAACTCTGTCGGAATAAAAAGTATCATAATGTTGATCCTTAGGGCTTAAACTATCTCTATACCAAATATCATCGAAATCGGTTCAGCGGTTGCGACGTGAAAGCGTAACAGACAGACAAAGTTACTTTCGCATTTATAATATTATCAGTATTTATATATAAATATAAAAGTAAGGATAGTAATGATTGTATTGTATCGTCATTGAATTTACCGGCTAGAAATGGAACACCTTATTCTAGCAGAGAATAAGCAAGCCGCATTTCAAATCAGGTGCCCGACATTTTTCACAAAAGCCCTCCTTCCCGCTATTTTACTACGCAAATAGTCATAAAAACTTTCATAAAGCGGAGCCTGTATTTATCTCCCGCACATATGAGCACACGTAAGCGTCGGTAAGCGATAATAAAGTCGCCTCGGGACGCGATAAGGACGCGACTTGTTGCCGGCAAACTGCTTTGTCGTACGGCATATACTTTGTCGTGTGTCGCGCGTAATCTGTTGTACGGTGGAGTTATCGTAATATGCGAGGGAACAGCTCAATACCGGACAAATTTGCTTTAATCTGAAATTGATATGACTCTGTCTGAAAAGGGCGGATGTTGACGAGATGCTTGCTTCACCTGGGATAACAGGTGCCTGCTTAAACATCTAAGCTTTGTAGGATATTATTTAACTAGCTTTTGCCTGCGGCTTCGCCCGCGTGGAATTCGGATATCGCGCGCTTTTTTAACCCTTTAGAGGGAAATTTTATCCATTTCACCTACACAGATATTTTTTAATTGTAATCGAGAACTTATACACCTATTTTCATACTTCTAAGTCAAGAAATGAGAAAGTTCCATATAAGCTTCACCCCCCCCCCCATTTCACCCCCTTAGGGGATGAATTTCTAAAAATCCTTTCTTAGTGCTCACTTACATCATAAAAATAACCTCTGTACCAAATTTCAAGTTTCTAGGCCCAGCGGTTTGGGCTGTGCGTTGATATATAACCCAGTGAGTCAGGTTTGCCTTTTTATATATATAATTGCGGCCTATTTGCTGAATAAATGATTTGAATTGAATTGAAATAAGAAAATGTACGTATTTAGTGTTTTATTTTATACCGCTAACCAATCTATCTATCTATATAAATAAAAATGAATTGTAAAATGTATTGCTAAGCGCAAAACTCGAGCACGACTGGTCCGATTTCTCTAATTCTTTTTTTATTGTGTTCGTTACCGTCAGGAGAAGGTTTTTATGGAAGAAAATACAGAAAAAATACAACGGGGGCGAAACCGCGGGTAACAGCTAGTTTTTAATAATTATTCGGGTAGTTAGGTATGATTTTCACATACTTTAATTGCTTTTATAATTGTTTTGACTGTTCTTGTTATTTGTTTTTATAACCAATAGGTATTTCTGCAATACGTTTTTCGAGCTTTCGGTAGCCCTCCAACAAGATGGAGCGACGACCTGGTTAAGATCGCGGGATCGCGGTGGATGCGGAAAGCACAAGACCGGTCAAAATGGAGAGCCTTGGGGGAGATCTATGTCCAGCAGTGGACGTCTTTCGGCTGACATGATGATACGGCTGATATGAACACGCATATCTTGCATAACTTAGCTATCATAAGGTTGCGGGTGAGCAAAGGAATTCATTTAGTTCATGGAAAACTTTCATTAAAATAAATTAAAAAGGTCCATGACGAGATGTAATAATATGTGATATGATGAAATGTGATAATATGTGTGTGGTGTGAAAATGATGACGATTATGAATATTAATTGCCCATAAACTAGAGACACAGTATATAATAAGCTGAAGAAAGTACGGAAGCTACGAAGCTACGATCGAAACGAACACACACAGACTCGCGCTCTACACAGCCACTGCAGTACCGCGAGACCCCCTTAGAGACCGTGTAGAGCACGCGTCTGTGTGAGTGTGTTCGTTGCGATCGATTTGTTCGTAGCTTCTGTACTGCTTTAGCTTATACATGCATACTGTGCTAGAGATATGTGCACTCAATGACTATTCAGCTATTGTTGCACTTCTGAGAGCACCGCCGACAAGGAAGTAACGGGGTGCCGGTATAATTGCAACTGCATTTCATCCGGCACGACCGCGGCGACAATGCGCGTCCGACACGTCTCTCCGACATCCGACGCCGACAAATAACGTGATTAAATACTGAAGCCGTTTTAACGTGAGGAATATTTATCTCGACGCTTCGGCCGCTTAATAACCGCAGGTCCGAGTTTTGCTTCAATATTAAATATTGTATGAAAATAGAAAATTAAAAAAAAAAGTGTACCTATCGATATCAATCACCTAACCGACTAATAAGTAGGTAGTTGAAAGTCTCCCGACTCAGTAATTTCTAGTTCAAAATCTCAAAAATTGGTGAATCAATTTTACCGACATTACCTAAGCAAAACCGCCGCAAAGAAACACGTTTCTACGTAAAAAGCTGCATTGAAATCGGTCCATGTCTTTGAGAGCTAGGATGCTATATAGACAGACAGACATTGCCGTCAAACTTGTTACACCCCTGTTTTTACGTCAGGTGTTAATAATAATAATTATAATAAATTTATTTCCTTAAAAAAGACGCACGTATTGTAGTCTTAAAAGAGATGTCTGGCGGACCCCAAACTAGGCTGAACCTAGTCCTGGAGTGTATTTTGAGAAACAAGTATTAAATAGTAGATTGATAACCAAGGGTGAAAAGTGACCCATTTCACCCGAGATATTTCTGGCGCTCGAACGAAGTGAGAGCGCCAATAGTTCGAGGGGAAATGGGTTATTTCACCCGAGTTAGACACTCTACTTTTCATTTCGACTGTGAGGAAACTAAAATTCTACAAAAAACGAGAATAATAATAAATTGAATTTACTTACACCTATCCAACCTCAAACGGTACCTTTTCGACTGGCCACTTGCCATGGCCGACTATAAAAAAAAATCGAGTTGGTCACGACGCGCATCTAGATGGCCATGCCGAAACGTGAAAAAAAATTTTCATTGACGTAACTCAATAATCTTCGATGTCGTGGCTAGCCGAAAAAATTAAAAAAAATCACTTTCCACCCTAGAGGAGAAAACGCAATTTTCCACCCGGCTATCTACCCATGAAAATTAAACTTTCCGAACAGGAGAGATGAAAAATAAATTTATATCTACTTTATTTTATAATCAAAGATAAATAGCATACAACAATTACCGAATAATAATATGCATATCTGATTGAGGGTCTGTGTGTGTGTGTGTGTTTTGTGTCCGTGCGTGTGCGTGCGAGTGCGTGTGTGTGAATAAATAAAATAAATACGATTCCCACTAGAACTCTTTGGCAATTATAGTTGAATCCCCCGTGAACTCTTCAGTGTGGTAGAAAATAAACTAATTAACCAGCACATTAAGTTCAGTCATGAATCTAGCCCTAAACCCGGTGTGGTAGGTTTGAGTGTTACACTAATAAGTCACGTATACTTGACACTACTAAGTACTAAGTAGAATCAAGATGACGATTTTTTTCAACATTCTTATTTATTGCCTAAATCGAGTAAAGAGATTACACATCTGACTTTATTTAACGCTTTACCGTTAACTAGGTTGTCCTATTTTTATCTATCCATCTTCTTCTTCTATTTATCTTTCTTCTTCTTCTATCTATATGTAAATAAAAATGAATCGCCGAAATGTATGTACGCGCATAACTTCCAAACGGCGCCACCGAATTTGATTTTGTTGTGTTCGTATTGTCAGGACAAAGTTTGTGTTAAAATTTGAAAAAGACTGGAACGAGGGTGAAACCACGGGCAACAGCTAGTTTATTATAAATGTGAAATTTTGTGTGTATTTGTAACTCACTAAGTACAAGTTGCTTTTAAAGAAAGAAAGAAAGAAAGAAAGAAAATACTCCACCTGTTTCGCACCTGTGATACTAGATGACCTTAGCCTCTAGACAAATACAAATACTACTGGCTTAGCAAGACATTTAAATCCAAACTGCAAAGTATCATAACAATCAGTCCAATATTTACTGAAAAACTAACGGTGTTCAATGTATCACTTTGGAGAAGCCTGTGTATTTGGATGATCTGATTTCATAGTTTTTTTTTTTCTTGTCTAATTAGGCAAATAAATATTTTAAGATATTGCTGAGTATCAGTCTTGTCAATGGTTTCATTATTTTTCCAGAGACTAAGGTCACCTTTGTAATAATAATAATAATAATAATAAATATCACGGACAATTCACACCAATTGACCTAGTCCCAAAGTAAGCTTAGCAAAGCTTGTGTTATGGGTACTAAGCAACAGATAAACATAATTATATAGATAGATACATACTTAAATACAATATTAAACACCCAAGACCCGAGAACAAACATTCGTATTTTTCATACAAATATCTGCCCCGAAACGGGAATCGAACCCGGGACCTCAAGCTTCGTAGTCAGTGTCACTAACCACTTGGCCATCTGGTCGTCTAAAATATGTATATCGTTTGTATGTATGTAAATCGAATTAACTTTATTTTTGTGTCACAAATGGCGAGAAAATAATAACGTGACATAATTTATGAATCGCGCTCTAAAAGAGCTTAATATATATTCATGGAGGAGATGATTGAACCTTCGATGGAGCAGTAAAGTTGATCATCAGTTGTAAATTCAGTGCAAACGGTAGTAAAATTGTCGTCAAAAATCAATCGACGTTCTTTGTATTTTACGGCCAACTTTACGGCATGGGAGTTGACTTGTAATTACAAATATTGCTTATTTACGTATAATTATGATTTAAATATACTTTTGTCTTGCTACTTGTGTGTTTAATGGGGTATTTAACATCTGAATTCGCCTTATCCTATACTAGCTTTTGCCCACGGCTTTGTCAGCGTGGAATTCGGTTATCGCGCGCCGTTCCCTCGGGAACTGTGCATTTTTCCGGGATAAAAAGTAGCCTATAACACTTTCTGGTCTATAAATTATCTCTATGGCAAAAATCACGTTGATCTGCCGCTCCGTTTCGACACAAACATATAAACACACACACTTTCACATTTATAATATTAGTATGGATTATTATACACAGTCAATGTAGACCAAAGAAAAAAAATCGGTTGAAAATTCTTTTGAATATTAGGAAGCGCGATAAATATTCAGCCCTCTCCAACTACATATTTGTTGCGCTGGCGGTGGAGACGACCGGTTGTTGGTGTTCGGAGGCTAAGTCGTTTTTCAAAGAGGTAGGACGCCGGCTGCGGGACCGGGGATTAGACTCTCGCTCCGAGTCGTTCTTGATGCAAAGGCTATCTATCGCCGTTCAACGCGGCAACGCGGCAAGCGTGTTGGGCACCTTTGCGTCAGGAACGATTCGAGGCGGTCTTTTTTAATTATATAAAAATGTTATTTAAGTTAGTTAGTAGTATTTAGTTCATTTATTAATTATTTTGTATTGTGTGTTATTTAATAAAGTATATTTTCATTTAAAAAAAAAAAAAAAAAAAATTTGAATATAGTGATTATTTGTTTGAAAAATCTATTATCAGTCTCCACAACAAGCCACGCGCAACGGCTAGTTTTACATAAACAAAGCTAAGGCTTGGTATAAGCTGACTGATCCCAGCAACCTGTCCAGCGCTGGCCTTATTTTCTGAGGAATTAGCCGTTTTGAGGTCGGTTTTTTAATGCTTTTAACTCGCTGATAAAATCATGGGTGAGGCCTGCCAGTAAGATCACGGCAATGTGCAATTTGATGGAGAACTCGCTATAATAATATGAGTAATATGTATAAATTGTGTGTTCGCGTGCTTGCGTGCGTGTGTGTGTGTGTGCGTGTGTGCGTGTGTGCGTGTGTGCGTGTGTGCGTGTGTGCGTGTGTGCGTGTGTGCGTGTGTGCGTGTGTGCGTGTGTGCGTGTGTGCGTGTGTGCGTGTGTGCGTGTGAGCGTGTGTGCCTGTGTGCGTGTGTGCGTGTGTGCGTGTGTGCGTGTGTGCGTGTGTGCGTGTGTGCGTGTGTGCGTGTGTGCGTGTGTGCGTGTGTGCGTGTGTGCGTGTGTGCGTGTGTGCGTGTGTGCGTGTGTGCGTGTGTGCGTGTGTGCGTGTGTGCGTGTGTGCGTGTGTGCGTGTGTGCGTGTGTGTGTGTGTGTGTGTGTGTGTGTGTGTGTGTGTGTGTGTGTGTGTGTGTGTGTGTGTTTGTCCTCCACAGGTTATATTTCTCAACCGATCCTGGTGACAAGAGGCGTAAAGAGTGATACAAATAGACAGGTATTATTAAGGATAAGGATATACCTATGATATTATAAATACACACATATCTTGTCTTGTAGGTATCGCTATTAAAGGACCTCACGAGACAGGCCCTGCCATGCATCACATGCACTGCATGGCATGGTTCCAACGGAAGACCAGCGTCGACAGCGTCGGCCGAATAAATGTTTTTCTTTCTTTCTTTCTTTCTTTCTTTCCTAGTGTGGTGGTCATTGGCAAACTACAATATAAGTATAATGTAAAACTTTGTGGTAAATAAATGCTATTATTATTTATTATAATTATCGTAAACGTCCAAGTGCTCGACGCTAATGTCAATAGATGGCACCCTTCTGTCATCTCTATTGTTATTATTATTCTCCTTAATGGCGGCCTTTAAGGCTTGGGCCAATGTCAGTTAAAAAAAGATAAATATATTTTTCTTCACGTAGTACGGTGATTGTAGTTTTTGCAACTTGATAGCAAAATTCCAAAAACCACGCGGAAACAACTTGCGCATTAAAAAATGTCAGACACGAGAGCAATATCGAATTTTGTGATCACTGTTCACTGTTAAGGTTAATCGCCGCATAAAACACTATCAAAATTATATTTCAACTAGCCAAAGAAGCAGAAATACCAAAATAGGACATGGCCCACATCCGCCATCTTCGAATGCCACAAATCGAATCCTCATCTCTATTGCTAATGACATATAAATTTAAAGATGACAAGCACTCTTACGTGTACCTACTACACATTGAAAACAAATCTTATCTGTTATATTTGGGCCAATGACAAGCACTCGAACGTGTACCACACATTAAAAACCAATTTCATCTATCATATGATTATTTATTTATTTATTATATTTATTTATTTTCGGAGAAACAACAGCTACAATTTACAGAGTAAACTTATTTTATAGTATCAATAAAGCCAATTATATAGGATCTCACAACTAGAATATATGTATATACTGTACTCCACTAAATTCCTTTCAACGAATGTAAAGCTTTCATAAATAAACAATGAATTTCGGAAATCGAGTATTGTGATCCGTCGGGGAATGTCTAGATGTAATTAGTGTAAGAAGCAAATACTTGCAGGACGTTAGCTGCACTCGCTCCAGGGTGCTCGTTTACGTAACACCGCTCACAAATCTCCGGAATGCATTTACTGCGGAATATTAATCCGTTGCATATTGCGCGTTAGCAAGACCTTTGGCGAACGAAATGCATTTTTAGTGTTATTTATTTGATAACTATAAAATGTGTTCCTCCAAGGTCTTCAAATAAACGAGTCCGTGGAAATCTCGAGTTCTAAACACCCCCTGGTGTAACCGATTAAGTTTAAGTAATATTGCATCTCGAAACTTTTGCAGTAGGTATGAGAACTTTAATTGTCTGTAAACGATTCGGGGTAAAAGAAAACCTTAAAACTGCTAAGAAAAGGGCTTGTGAGAATGCATGAATAAAGCATGGCTTCTGGAAAGCTACATAAATGCCAGTGAAATTACTAGCACTTGAGGTATCCCATCTTAGACCTCTAGGTTGGCGACGCATTTGTAGTACCCCTGGTGTTGCAGGCTTTTACCCTCAGGAGACCAACTTGCTCGTTTGCCATCCAGTCGAATAAAAAAAAATAAAGCTATACCAGCATCTTTTAACTTAATCTGTGTACTTTTAAATTTAGAATATTAGAGTTATGTATACAATAGAAACGTAGCAGGTGAACCTATTTATCAACATCCATCATCAACAATCAGCCGTAGGACGTATACCCTTGGATAGAGGCCTCAGGCCTCCCCCATCATAGACCTCCAGTTACTTCAGTTGTAAACGGCCTGCATCCACCATTAACCCGCGGCTTTGGTATGCCGTGTGACGGATCCGTCACAAGGTATTCCGATGATCTTTTATGAATGTATCATGTGAGTAAAAGGGATGTATAACGATCTCATCTGGCATACCAAAGGTTAACCAGGTCATCCATTCATCTTGTTGCTGGACGTCCTATGCTGCGCTTGTGAAGTTAATAAGCATGTTAAAAAGCAAAGCAACATATCACAACTGGTTTTAAACCATCGTCAAGCTCTAAGTGGTCACAAAATAGTTAAAAGCGGGTGCATATGCGGCACACATAAGTGCTTAGTTTTTAGTGCTTGCAGAAGAGATAGAATATTAAAACAGTTTTCTCATTCCATGGCTTAATACTTTGTGTAAGCGATTATTGCACGTTGTTTGTAATTATGCCTAACTAAGATTGAGACCTCAGGAGACCCCAGAGCTGTCGCTTACCTCTCCCAGCGAATTTCTCTGACTGTACAGAGAGGTAATGCCGCCAGTGTGTTGGGGTCTATGCCGCAGGAGGGCCTCTTAGGTGGTGTTTCCTTTTTATAGTTAGGTATGTATATTTATGTAGTGTTTGTTTATTTTGTTTAATATGTATTTAAGTATTTATTTTCCATATTTAAATATGTTTATCCGTTGTCTAGTGTCCATAGCTTACTTTGCTTAGTTTGGCACTAAGTCAATTGGTGCCAAAGTGTCCCATGATATTTATTTTTTATTTATTTATTTATATTGTTGTGTCTTGTGTTGTGAATTGAAATAATTTAATAAACAAATAAACACTTATCGATATTAACAATCTTGTTAGAATTTAATTCCGTTCTAGAACAGAGAGAATTGTAATATATGTAACAAACACGAATAAATTACGAGTGTACCTATTATCCTAAATTACTTTAATACGAATTCAACTGAATGTTTACTTTGTGTTTCATACCCGCAGATATTAAACAAATAGGCGAAAGCAACTTTGTTCCCGCTCTAAGTGAAATGCGTGTTTTCATTCAACGAAGTATTTTAATGGCTCACTGCGACAGAATTCCAATTTATTCGATTGTAACTTACGACTTTAAATAACGACGCCTGCAAACAATGTAACCGAATGTGAATCTAAATAAAAAACAAAGGAACATCCCATCAGTGGTCTTTCGGGAACTTCAGTGTTAAAAGTATATAAAGAAAAACATTTTTCAGAATAATTACGCCTAAGATTACCGGCGTCTTTAGTTTTGAATTTAGAATGCCTAATTATAAAATACTAACCATAGCGATAAGATTGTAATTTGGAACTACTAGCACGATTCCACGACACCAAGAGTTGCATGGCATGGTGACTTTATGCAACTCCTAGCTAGTCAAACAATCGTAAAAGCACTGTTACACATGCTCGTTTCTAGCATGCTTATAAGCATGCTTATGAGCATGCTCATGGACTGAAGCAAACGCGTTCACACTTGCTTATTACCTTTCCCCGTTCCACCCTCGTCTCGAGCATACCATAGCTAGGAAGCATTTGCTCTCTTGCTACTAACGAGCATGTGTAACAGTGCCTTTATGCCACAATTTTCTTGAATAGATACTCTGACCTATTGGCAATTAAATATGAAAATATTTCTCTAAAATGACGACTTTGGTACAGTGCGTTACAAAGCACGAAGAGCGGTCAGAATTGAACAGGCGGCTAATAAGGGCTGCCCCAGTGCTCGCGTATTTATAGCTCTATTCCATTCCATTCCTATTTCCCTGAACTGCTTAATCCGCTACCGTCCCATCTGGGCACCGCCTTTATTACTCCACTTATCAAAACTATACTCGAAGCTGCCACAGTTCCGTTTGACTCCCTGTGTGGATTCGCGTAGGGTATACATTCGAGTGCGGCTTGATGACACAATTACTGGTAACACGAGTGTCGCTTGCCAGGGTTACTTGGCGAAGAACTTCGGTTTTACAAAACGTTACGATGTCGCGGCAGCCTCGGTTATGGCGCATTTTTAATGTGACACGATATGCGACAAAGTAAAGTTGAATGTGTCGTAAAAACTTTTTTATCGCCAAGTACGTTAACACTGTTTTGATGAAGCTCTACGTTAATTCAGTTAAAATGTATGATTGTATTTTATCATTAGGTATTAGATTTGTTATACTACTTTTTAGCCGTGGCTTCATCCAAGTATTCCATTAAATCCAGCAGATGAACTTATCACATTTATAATAATGACAATTTTATTCGTATTTTTTGTGACATACCTACTTATTGATATTTCTACGTCAGATCTGGCAGAATATGCTGTTGACATTTATCATAATAACTACCTGTACCTACCATATTCTAATAAACAAACAGCGATTTATGGCATTCGAACATGGCGGATGTAGACAATATCTAATTTTGCTATTTCTGTTTCTTTGGCTAGTTGAAGTATAATTTTGATAGTGTTTTATGCGGCGATTAACCTTAACAGTGAACAGTGATCACAAAATTCCATATTGCTCTCGTGTCTGACATTTTTAATGCGCAAGTTGTCTCCACGTGGTATCTGTTATTTCACTATCAAATTACAAAAACTACAATCAACGTACAACGTTGCCTCTCAATGAGAATACTTAGACACTGGCGAAATTGTCCTATTAATTAGGACAGAAAAGCCATATTTTAAAAGAGAAGAAGATGAAGAAATAAACAATTTCTATTTCTATGTCCGTGGTAGTGGTGGTGGTGGTTTGTAGGTACGTGGGACGACCGACTGGTCGCCGCCCGGTTGGGCGACCCAGGTACCGCTGGGAGGACAGTGTCCAAGCGGATCTGCGACGTCTTCAAGTGGACGACTGGCAAGAGGCTGCGCACGATCACAGATGGCATGCTCTCGTTTCTTTGGGTCGCTGAGCCAATTAAGTTAGTTAGTTAGTTATTTGTATGTCTCACCAGGGGCCTCTCCGTCGTAGGAGAAGTTGGGCACGAGCAGCGTCTGCGCGTCCACCACGACCACGGCGTCGGAGGACACGCCGTGCACGCCGCGCAGCGCACCCACCCGCGCCGGCTTCGGGAACTCCACGCCCGCTGGGATGCGCACGTCGCCGAAGTTTATCTGCAAGGAGGAGCTCAAGATAAACAGTTGCAAGTGGGAGCTGTTGAGATCAGTTGCAAGGAGGAGCTGTTGATAAACAGTTGCTAGTGGGAGCTGTTGAGATCAGTTGCAAGGAGGAGCTGTTGATAAACAGTTGCTAGTGGGAGCTGTTGATAAACAGTTGCTAGAGGGAGCTGTTGAGAATAGCTGCAAGGAGGAGCTTAAGATAAACAGTTGCAACTGGGAGCTGCTGAGAACAGCTGCAAGGAGGAGCTGTTGATAAACAGTTGCAACTGGGAGCTGCTGAGAACAGCTGCAAGGAGGAGCTGTTGATAAACAGTTGCAACTGGGAGCTGCTGAGAACAGCTGCAAGGAGGAGCTGTTGATAAACAGTTGCTAGTGGGAGCTGTTGATAAACAGTTGCTAGTGGGAGCTGTTGATAAACAGTTGCTAGTGGGAGCTGTTGATAAACAGTTGCAAGTAAGAGCTGTTGACAACAGCTGCAACGAGGAGCTGTTGATAAACAGTTGCAAGGAAGAACTGTTGAGACCAGCTGCAACGAGGAGCTGTTGAGAACAGGTGCAAGGAGGAGCTGTTGATAAACAGTTGCAAGTAAGAGCTGTTGAAAACAGCTGCAACAAGGAGCTGTTGATAAACAGTTGCAAGTGGCTCGTTTGCCATCCAGTCGAATAAAAAATCCTATTGCTGCAAATCTTATGATCATTAAAAATGAAAAATGTTTGTTTTCCTTAAACTACGAGTAAGTATTTACTATTATTAATCAAGATGAAGATGTGTGTTTGTCTGTGTGTCATATCTCAAAACATCATATTTCAACCATTTTGAAACTCTTAGTCTAGAGCTCAGTCCATAGTGGCCCGGCGCAACTCAGACAAAAAAAAATGAACTAAAAGAATTTCTTTGCTCACCCGCGACCTTACAATAGCTAACCTTATGCAAAATATCGCTTACCTATCGTAAGGTCGCTGATGAGCAAGGAAATCGTTTTAGTTCATTGTTATGGACCTACGCAAAGTAACGCCTGATTCAATAAATTATAAAAAAATTCGCCTACCTAAAAATCCATTGGCCAACCTTACACCACAATATACCTACTAAATAATAAAGTTCTTTAATCCACCAAAAATCCATGTCATTAAGGCGGAGTTTGTGGCGTACGCAGGTGCCTTTAATCCGAGGGAAACCCCCTCCTCCCCCCAACAGTGAAGGATTAAGAACAAACTGAAAAATAATTGCCACACCTGTTTGTACAGATTTTTAAATCGTGTCTACAGGTTTTGTGTATAGAAAGTATCGTATGCTACAAATGAAAGGATATTAAATGATATTGTAACGGATAACTCACGTCTTATATCGAGTTTAGCTCGACTGTTTCGAGCTATTTCGTAGCCCTTCTTCTAAGGAGCACGCGACTCAGCGGCTGCCGCAACACGCGCACTAGGCACCACCGCTCTGCTCCGTTACAATATCATGAGTCTCACGGTAGTTTCATGATCAAAAATAGAATGATTTATTTATATATTTATTGATAAAAACGTTTACATCATATTACAGTAATGACCAATTCATCATGAAACTTAGACTACTCGTAATTATGAAAAATTATTGTTTAACGAATAAACATTATAACAGGTAACAAACAAATTATATTGGAACAGTAGATGATGATGATGGTTACGTATCTCGTATCTCTCATATTTCAAGTTCCAAAACTTGTGTTTTCTTAACCTGTTACTATTGGTTCTGTTCTGTGTAACAGACAGTTAACTGCATCTAACTAAATCCTCTTAGTTAACTATATTGAAATTATAATTCGTCTTCAACGTCTAAGTTCGCTTTACTTAGTCTACCTCAAACAGTGTCAGCCATTGCACTTCCGAAGACGTCTCATACCGACACAGTCTGAGATCGCCTTCCATACAAATCAGTGCAGCGATTTGAAAGTTGTGCAATTTTATCAATGCCCTTCAAGTTTTCATTTCGTCTACACTATTTTTTTTATAGTTTCTAATCCGCAACGGGCCCTTGTGGGAACCCCGGACCAAGCTCTCTCATTCTGAGAGGGGCATACCCTGCAGGCAGTAGCGGCGTAAGGTAGATTGGCACCCCGGGGGCGGTTTTGTATTGAACACCCCTACTCAAATACTAAACAAACATGCTTTAACAGAACTTATTTTACTTAAAAAAATATGTCTTTAAAGAAGAAGATTTTATGCACCTGCTTTAGATACGAGCTGTCGTAGTCAACCTTTGCTTGGCACCCGGGGCGGACCGCCCCCTCCGCCCCCCTTTACGCTGCCACTGTCTGCAGTGGTTCGTACGACATTCTGGATAAGCCAAGATATCTAAGTTTCAAACAAGTGGAATAGGGATGACGACTGGGTTAAAAACATATAATTCTATTTAGTCCGACAGTTAGAATATAGAAAAATATGAGACACGTATTTTTTGGTTTATCTATTTACTAAAAATCGACAAAGGTATAGGCTCATCAAACTTCCGGAGTGGGGGCTTGTGCCATATAGGCTTGAGGGCTTGAGCCATATAGTGACGTCACTCGAAACTTCTAAGCACTGTATCCTCGTCATTTTTTGTTTGTCAAACAAAAGAAAAAATATGTGCACCATATTTTTAAATTATCCACCTGACGGACTAAACAGTTTTTTAGTCGTCTAGCCTATTGTTTTTGTTTGTCGTTATTTATAAACGTTTCTTACACAGCCAGCTTATATAATACTACGGTTGTTTTTTCCTAGCTAGGAGTTATGATTGTAAATTCAATAAGCCAAATTCAATAACCGTTTTACTGATGCTATTGGATTCTATTACCCTTCATCATCATCATCATCATTACCCCAGCCTCACGTCCCACTGCTGGGCATAGGCCTCCTCTCAGAATGAAAGGGCTTGGGCCGTAGTTCCTACGTGGGCCCAGTGCGGATTAGGAACTTGACACGCACCATTGAATTGTGCAGGTTTCCTCACGATGATTTCCTTCATTGCAAAGCTCGTGGTAAATTTCTAATGTAATTCCGCACATGAATTTCGAAAAGCTCAGAGGTGCGAGCCGGGGTTTGAATCCACGACCCTCTGCTTGAGAAGCGATAGATCAAACCACTAGGCCACCACGGCTTACAATTCTTAATCTTATTAAATCTTGATGACCCTAATGTCCAACATTCAAAATCGGAAAATTAGCCAATATAATATCAAGAACTTGTTTGTTTTTGTCCAATTCGTTCCAAACGATTGTGCAGTGAAGCAGCCGGCGGCAAAACGCTAAATAATGGATGCAGCCGCTGTCGGCGCCGAAGATGGCTCGCGCTAAATTATTCAGCCGATGCCATAAGTTAGGCTAATTCCGGCATTCCGCGCTTGCTTCCTGCTGTTTAATCGGCATGGAATCAATAAATTCCTTCTTGTATTGAAATTGTATGTGTTTGTGCTCGTAGTTCACTGTTTCGAATGGTTTGTTCGCAGTGTGCTTACTTTGAGCCAACGTCCTTTCAATTGTAACCTTACCAACATGGAATTTTTTTTAAAGTTCAATAACACAAAAACCGACCGATTTTAGTGAAACAGTTGTGTCTGTATGTATGTCTATGTCTGTGTCTATGTCTATGTCTGTCTGTGTCTGTATCAGTGTTTGTGGCTGTGTCTGTGGCTGTATCTGTGTCTATATCTGTGTCTGTATTTGTAACTGTGTCTGTGTCTGTGTCTGTGTCTGTGTCTGTGTCTGTCTCTGTCTCTGTGTCTGTGTCTGTCTCTGTGTCTGTGACCATGTCTGTATCTGTGTCTGTCTCTGTAACTGTGTCTGTGTCTGTGTCTGTGTCTGTCTCTGTGTCTGTGTCTGTGCTGTGTCTGTCAGTCTGCACTCACCGCGTACTCGTCGCACCAGACGGCGAACCAGCGCACGTCGCGCAGCGTGAGCGCGTCGGGCAGCGCGAGCGCGACGCCCTCGCCGCGGTACTTGCGCAGCGGGCCGCTGCCGCCGCGCTCGTCGCGCAGCCGCGTCGCGCCCGTCGCGGACGGTGCGCCGCTCGTGCCCACGTAGAAGTACGCCGCTGGAATACAAACACACCTCTTATTATGCGCCCTTAATAGTCTAAGTTGCTGACGACACGTCTTTACTGTTCAAGGTTAGTAGAAAAGATACCGACTTCACTGAACCCAATGAAACCCTGTCCGTGATATCCGCATGGTTCGCTGCCAATAATTTGTTACTAAATCCTAAGAAAACCAAATGTATTAAATTCTCATTGATAAATTCATCTAACTCGAATTCAATTTCTAATATAAAGTTAAATGGGCAAACTATTGAATTTGTAAAATCAACAGTATTTTTAGGAATAACACTCGATTCTAAACTGCAGTGGGGACCTCATGTCACTGCAATCGCGGGTAGATTGAGCTCTGCTGCTTTTGCAGTTTGGAAAATACGGCAGCTAACCGATGTGGCGACGGCACGGTTGGTGTATTTTGCGTACTTTAATAGCATTATGTCGTACGGGCTTATTTTATGGGGATCTGCTGCAGACATCGAATCAATTTTTATCTTGCAAAAGAGAGCAGTTAGAGCAATTTATAATTTGAAGACGCGTGAATCTTTAAGATCATTTTTTAAGGAAACTGGTATCCTAACCCTGCCGTCGCTTTATGTTTTTGAAATAATCATGTACGTTAGGAAGAACATATGTGATTTTCCCACTAACGTCGATAAGCCAAAGGCTACTAGAAACACAGGGAAGCTTAAAGTACCATCTTACAGACTGGCTAAAACCAAAAAGTCGTTTTTGGGAAGTTGCATACGTTTTTATAATAAAATTCCAAAAAATATTACTGAAGAAACTGATACAAAATTTAAATCTACTGTCAAAAAGACATTAATATCTAAGGCTTATTATAAAGTAAACGATTATATCATGGACAGGGATATTTGGAAATAATTCCGATCCGCACTAGCGATCCCTTCAAATAGTGAACCTACTGTGTTAAAAATAAAATTGTGTTAAATACTTGTAATGTATAGTACATAGATGTCATTTATAAATATTGTGAATCTGTTTTTAAAAAAAAAAAATACCTCGTTGAGTTTCTTGCCGGATTCTTCTCAACAGAGGTTTTTTTCCGAACCGGTGGTAGATTAAAAAAAATGACGTGTAAAAGTGCCCATTGCGGCCTATTTGCTGAATAAATGATTTGACTTTGACTTAAGATCCGAACTTGAAAAGATCTTCACCGGTCTGATAACAGAATGAAACCTATTTTATAATAAATTTAGTATATAGAAAATATATTAGAAATGGATTTGCTAAGCAAATCCTGGACAGGCTATTTTTAATTATTAAAAAAAATATATTTTTAGTATTTTTTTGTGGTGTCATCGAGATAATAAGAAAATTTTATATTGAGAAAGTATAAAACCTATGGAATACGTAGACGTTGGGTTTGCTATGGACGAACTACTGGATTGCCAGGTATAAACTTAAACAGTTATGACTATCATCATCATCATCACGTCCACTGCTGGACATAGGCCTCCCCCAAGGATCTCCACTCAGACCGGTCTTGTGCTTTCCGCATCCACCGCGATGACAGTGACATCCTGGTAGTGCGGCCAGCATGGGCGTACACAGGGGAGGGTAGCTGCCCCCCCCCCCCTCCTGGAAATTGTATTATTTTATTTTTTGAAAATAACTCTGCCAAGTTTCTTGCGGCGCATTCTTATTGGCAATGATGGTCTTTCCGAAAGCGCTGAGCAGATAGTTTAAGAAAATGACGTGAAAAAGTGCCCATTGCGGCCTATTTACTGAATAAATAAATTATTTTGTTTTTTTTTTCACGTAAAGCAAATTTAATAGTTTCGATATAAATTCATAGTCAAAGTCAAAGTCAAAAGCTTTGTTTTGCTTGCAAGGTCGAATGAGAAAGTAATTTCAAAGCGAGCGTCAATATGATATTCATTTAATTAATAGTTCTTATGTTCTTAAGTGAAATTACTTTTAATATTTTATAAGCCATTCAAAACCATTTAAAAGGCCTTTCAATTAAAATGAAAGCTTTCAAACGGAGTAATTAAAGAGACTAGAAACTATTAATATCAGGTTTTAGAGCCATTAGAAGAGGGGCTTACTGTTTATAACGTGAAAAGAAACGACAGCTTTGTACACCTGACTCACAACACGTCTACAAAAATGTTTTTAACTATTTACTTCAATATTGAAAAATCTAATCTATGGCAATTTTGATACATTTTTAGTAGTTAGTCGTGCCATTGCTCTCGAAAATCATCATTTGGTGAAGTTTAAAAAGAGTAAAAAAAATTATAACAAAAAATAGAACCGACTACAAAAATCATGAAAATAATTTTCTACCAGTCTGAAGTCGGTGCCTCAGCACGAGCCAGCAGGAGTGATTGAAGCCTATGCAGTATGCATACTCATATAATAGGTAGTTGTAGGTGAGGTAGACTCCACCTCCTGTAGTCGGTTCTATTTTTAACACGCTTTTATTAGCTTGGGTTGTAACTAACTATGTATGTATGTAACGGAATCTTTGAACTTAATTTTCACCAGTTTCCAGAAGTCTGATTAATTTGAAACTTTGCATACGTATCAACGACCGATGACAATGCAATAATTTCATAACAGTTTCCCATTCAAACTAAAAAGTATAAAATAAATTATAGTTTAAAAAACTAAAAAAACACGCTTTTAAAAGTAATTGAACTAAAAAGTCAAAAATAAAACTGTAATAATCAATTGAAAAATTCATAAAATTGTACAAAAAGCGTGGGGGGCTTGATTTTGATTGTTGCAAATATTTTATATATAGTTTATTATATCCGTAGTTATTATGACAAGCACCCCACGCTTTTTGTACAATAATATGAATTTTTCAATTGATTATTACAGTTTTATTTTTGACTTTTTAGTTCAATTACTTTTAAAAGCGTGTTTTTTGTTATAATTTTTTTTTTTGTAAAAAACGAAACAAGTTTTTTTTTTTACTACAACAGACTCGTATGAAAGTATTTTTATTAGGGCATCTACAACTACCCTTATAGTTTGCAGTTGTATCAAAAATACACGCTTCAGATAGAGAAATATTGTGGGAAGCTACCATTAAATGACAAGGTATGTCCAAGTTATGCAAACTCTCGAAACAGCTCACCTCTGCTCTGGTCATTACACTTACTCTGTAACGGTTATAGGACAGGTTTATGTCACGTAGGTACGGATGGACTACGTATGTAAAAAGAAGAAAGTGGTCCGACCTGCGCGCGCGCCAGCGAAAGTCATCTCTTTAGGCGGTATTTATGCAACTATCGCGCACAACATGTCAATTGAGTCGGCTCGCACGACAGATAGATCGCTTTTGACAGGGTCGGCCTATCGGCAACTTCTGTTGCAAAGACTTTTTGCAAATGGCTGATAGATATATGTTATTTTTAATGTTTCTTTCCTCAAAAATAAAAAACGGAACCCTTATGGTAGGTGACAGGTCAAACCACTAGGGCACCACGGCTTTTACTACTAATGTAAACGCGAAATGTAAATTCTACATTTGACGCAGTTTCAAATGCCTAGAAGGCTGCCTAAAACGCTTTGGCAATCAAACTCTGCCCGACCTGATATCACAGCTGTATCGGTAATCCGGATGTCGCCCGGTGTCCGCATGTCGGCTAATCCACCGTGCACCGCGCAGGGCAATTATGCCACGGACGAGCTGTGTTGCCAGATTTGGTATTTGAAAATCCGCTAAGAGATGATTTCATGCAACATCGATTCATTTTTGGGGGGCTTGTATCTGAATATCGAAAATTGAATTATCTGCTACCTTTCTGTTCAAGGCTTTTCTAAGTGTTATATTGCAAATGCCATTTTTTGAAGACGATAATTGTAAAGCCACGCCATTTTCTATGCTGGTTGTTCTTTAATATATTTTTTTTTCAAGTTTCTTAATGCTCGGTGGTTAAAGTTGTATGAGCCACTCGGCAGAAAAATTATTTTCATTTTGGGCGTTCAAACTTGAATCCCTCGTTACGCTCAGGATTCTACTTTAGAATCGCTCGCTACGCTCAGGATTCTATTATAGAATCCTTCGCTATATTCTGAATTCAATGTACGCCCGACGTAAATACCCCATTTTGCTCCCTTGTGACGCAAATAACTATTGTAGTGTCACACACTAGGGATGACAGTAAAATGTCAACAATATTCTCGGTAAATATTCTGCATTTTCATAATAAATAGCCCAAAAACCCGTCAATCTCCAGCATTTTACACAGCACTGGCAATATATGAATGTGTAAATTGAATCAAGTAATTGTGCATGGAGGCTGGCATGGGAGTGCGGGCGTACTAAGTGCCCATTGTGCGCAGTTTGTGGACAAATGGGGGGGGGGGCTGGACGAGGTGCTTGCTAGGATTACATCTTGTCAAACTCTTATGATAATTACTACTAACTGTGGCATTGTTGGTGGTTACTTGCTTTTGCCCGCGCCTTCGCCCGCGTGGAATTCGGTTATCACACGCTGTTCACTCGGGAACTGTGCATTTTACCGGGATAAAAAGTAGCCTATGTTACTATCAGGCCCATAAATAATTTCTATGCCAAAAATCACGTCGATCCGTCGCTCCGTTACGACGTGAAAGACGGACAAACACACAAACACACACATTTTAACATTTATAATATTAGTATGGATACTGTCCAGGCCATTCGGTTGTGGAATTCCTTACCGATTGACTTACGACGCACAAAATCTTTGTCACTATCATGTCACTATTTAAATCCATCTGTCATCTTTATTAATAATCTACTTATAATAATAAGCTTTATGATATTTTATTTAATTATTTATTTGTTGCTGCTTATCTCACTGCCTATATTTATTTAAGACGTGTATTTTAAGCACGGTATAATTATGTATGTATTGGTAGACGTATTTTTGTTGCGTTTTAATTTTCAGATCTACTTTTGATGCACCACCTGTTGTAAACTATTAATTTATTTTTTCTGTAAAAAGGTTTGCCTGAAAGAGATCGCTCTTAAACGATAAGGCCGCCTATTGCTTAGCTTGTAATTTTCTCTCTGTGTATCTGTTTTCTGTATCGCTTATTATTTCTGGTGTACAATAAAAAGTCTTTGTATTGTATTGTATTTAGTAGGTAAATCGTTAGATCCAGCATATCTAAGTGTGTTAATAAAGGCTTATTCTATTCTATTCTATTCTATGAATCAATATTCCGGGATTTACCGAATTCCCATGTTACTCGTACTTTCGAAAAATTACAACGCGCATTTTTTTTATTCGACTGGATGGCAAACGAGCAAGTGGGTCTCCTGATGGTAGGAGATCACCACCGCCCATAAACATCTGCAACATGGTGTTGCAGTCGAATAAAAAAAAATGTCATCCGACCAACGGGCTAGCAAACAACAAAAAAATTAATCATTAAAACAAATTAAACATAAATGCAATCGCATAATGAATGCATGTTTGAACGCCTAAAACTGACGTCCGACCTAGCGACATGTGCTAATTCGTTTCCGGCGGCCATGATGCTGACCCACTTCCGGGCCTTTTTAACGCAACTTTAATCATTTGTTACGCCGCCGAGATTATAAAATTTGCGGAATTCCAGCATTTATTACTTTTAAAGCTTTTATTTTGAGTAATTCGGCAACTAAACAGATTCGCTTGTTTAGCAATTTCGGGAGTTTATTCCAGGTTTTATTTATCATCATCATCATGTCAGCCGAAAGACGTCCACTGCTGGACATAGGCCTCCCCCAAGGCCCTCCACTCAGACCGGTCTTGTGCTTTTCGCATCCACCGCGATCCCGCGATCTTAGCCAGGTCGTCGCTCCATCTTGTTGGAGGCCTACCGACAGCTCGTCTCCCGGTCCGCGGACGCCATTCGAGAACCTTTTGACCCCATCGGCCATCAGTCCTGCGTGCAATGTGCCCCGCCCACTGCCACTTCAGCTTCGCAATTCTTCGGGCTGTGTCAGTAACCTTAGTTCTACTGCGGATATCATCATTTCCGATTCTACCCCGTAGAGAAACCCCGAGCATAGCCCTCTCCATAGCCCTTTGAATGACTTTGAGCTTCTTCATGAGGCCCATCGTTACGTAGGGTCACTCATATTAAATATATTGACCCGGATAACTCACGTCTTAAATCGAGTTAGGCTCGACATGTTTCGGGCTGGTGCGCGTGTTGCAGCAGCCACCGAGTCGCGTTGCTCCGAGGAGGAAGGGCTACGGATTAGCCCGAAACATGTCGAGCTAAACTCGAATCGATTTAAGACGTAAGTTGTCTGGGTCAATATATTTAATATGAGTGAGTCTCACGGTAGTTTTATGTTCAAAATATTTTTTTGTTACTTGGTAATCATTGGATGCGATTCTACGCGCACGTCGGCTAAATTGTCTAAATCTAAATTTTCTAAATTTTAATTGACATTTAGACGGCTGATTTAACAAGTGCTATTCCAGAAAGTCACGCTGACCGGCTAGATAGATCGGCTAAAATAAGAAACGTCAGATTTAATTAGCGTTGTCATTTGATTATGACAGGTGCTCATAGAATAGCAAAGTGATTTAGCGACGTCTAAATAAAATTAGGTATTTTAGCGGCCGCTGTAGAATCGGGTCCATTGTATGACGTTATTTACTAATAAAGCAGTTGTCTTGAACGTCTGCCCGTGTTGTCCGGAGACGAGCCGCGAGCGGTAAGTCGGCCGGCGCCGGCGCGGAACGTAACGGCGCGTGTACCGTTCACCGTAACATTTACGCGCCGCGCGAGGACCCCCGGCTCTTAATATTTTTGCTGCAAATTTATGCATCATAGTGTTAATGATTGGAATGTCTCCGTATTGATTGGCGATGAAGACAAACTGTGTGAAGCCGTGGTGACCTAGTGGTTTGACCTATTCATGACTTAAATACAGCATACACTTCGCGGCAGAGTTACAGCGTTTGGGAAACTCCGCAATGTCTTTTCGTCCAAAATTCCTCAGTGCCTTAAGACGAAAGTCTTTAACCAATGTGTGTTACCAGTGATGACATATGGATCCGAGACATGGTGCTTTACTGTAGGCCTTATAAATAGGCTCAGAGTTGCTCAGCGAGCTATGGAGAGAGCTATTGCTTGGGGTTTCTCTAGGGGTTCGAATCAGAAATTAGGAGATACGTAGAAGAACAAGGGTTACCGACGAATCGAATTAGCTCGTTGAAGTGGCAATGGGCGGGCCATATAGCACGGAGAGCGGATGGCCGTTGGGGCCGAAAAGTTCTCGAGTGGAGGCCGCGGATCGGCAAGCACAGCGTGGGACGTCCACCAACGAGATGGACGGATGACCTGGTTAAAGCCGCGGGTTCACGGTGGATGCAGGCCGCTGCCAACCAAAGTAGCTGGAGGTCTATGGGGGAGGCCTATGACCAACAGTGGACGTCCTACGGCTGAGATGATGATGATGATGATGATGATGACTTCGCGGCAATCGCGGCACACCGATCGAAAACGCCTGGATTAGTGTATCGAAATGCATAATTGAGTGGCGTATGCGCATGCACACGCATAAGCACAGTTGGCCTACATTAAAGCCTGCTGCTGAGCCGTCTGTGTCCTTAGTGTAAGTTTTCGGTTACAAAATACGTCTCGATCGCGTTCTCGTTAAAATCTCAATTTGTATGTAAACACGAACATCGTAAACGTTCCGCTAGAGGCGCTGTTTGTGTTTCCATATAAATTGAGATTTTGACGCGAACGCGCTCGAGTCGTATTTTGTAACGGAAAACTTACACTAAGGGCACTGTTTATTCACGCGTATCGCTTAAACTCAGAGCGCTGTTCGGGTCGAGAGCAAGCGTGTGTATTTGGTTGTGGCAGTTCTTGTAATGGTTTGTTTTCGTGCTGAGATTTATTAAAAACTGGCCAAGTGCGAGTCGGACTCGTGCACCGAGGGTCCCGTACAAATATGTATGTGTTTTATGAATAACCAATGTCAGCAGTTAGTAGAGCCTTCTGAGCAATAGCGAGGTCATTTTGGATAGTTACTGACATATACGATTTTTTTTTTCAACAAAAACCTCCTAAAAGAGCTGTTTTTTTACACCGAACTATAAAATACATACTAATATCATAAATGCGAAAATGTGTTTGTATCTTTGTATGTTTGTGTGTTAGTATATATATTAGATAATAGAGCGACGGATCGACGTGATTTTTGGCATAGACATTATTTACGGGCCCGAGAGTGACATAGGCCACTTTTATCCCGGAAAAATGCACAGTTCCCGAAGGAATAGCGCGCGATAACCGAATACCACGCGGGCGGAGCCGCGGGCAAAAGCTAGTACACCTATAAATCAACCCTTTTTCTATCAGGATAAACTATTTCAAGTCATTGACAAACAAGCTCCCTGAGTTTATCGACTTTGTTTCGGTTATTTCAACATTTTTGCTACAATTTTTTTTTTTATATACAATATAGGCTTGCGTTTGGCCACAATCACGCCTGATGGAAAGCGAGGATGAGGCCTGCGATGGAGCACGCTTGCCTAGTAAATGCTCATTCACCCTGGACTTGAAAGCGGCCAGATTGTAGTGTTCAGGAAACACAGTCGCAGGCAGGGAATTCCACACTTTTGCTGTGCGGTTGATAAAGGAAGAGCGAAAGCGCTTTGTGCGGATTTTTGGAATACTGACAACGTAAGAGTGGAGACCCCGCCTACTTCTGGTCGACCTGTGGAAGAAAGGAGCGGGTGGAATAAGGTCGTGCAATACCGAGGCACATTCTCCAAAATGTATCCTGTAGAATACCGACAGGAATCAATCACAAAACAAACTTGACCACAATATTCTGCTTAACTACATAAATGTCGTGATGGCCTAGTGGTTTGACCTATCGCCTCTCAAGCAGAGGGTCGTGGGTTCAAACCCCGGTTACCTCTGAGGTTTTCGAACATCATGTGCGGAATTACATTTGAAATTTACCACGAGTTTTGCGGTAAAGGAAAACATCGTGAGGAAACCTGCACAAACCTGCGAAGCTTCAATGGCGCGTGTGAAGTTCCTAATCCGCACTGGGCCCACGTGGGAACTATGGCCCAAGCCCTCTCGTTCTGAGAAGAAGCCTGTGCCCAGCAGTGGGACGTATAGACTGGGATGATGATGACATAAATGTGTGGCACCTTTGCATACTAACTTTAAAATCAGCAAATTTTTTTTTTTTATTATTCGACTGGATGGCAAACGAGCATGTGGGTTTCCTGATAGCAAGAGATTACCACCACCCATAAACATCTCCAACACCAGGGGTATTGCAGATGCAAGTACACGAACCCTTTGTCCTAATTAAGAAGGAACCCGTTCAACAAAGCTCTAAGACCCAAGAGTGCTCTTAATTCCCTCCGCTCTCCCTTAATGCATAAAAATGCAGCGCCATTAGTATACATGCAGCCGCATTAAGGCCATGCATTGTACTTGCACTCAGCTACTTGTTACTTGCACTCTACTGGCTACTTGTTACTTGTCGCTCGCGCTGGCTTCGAGCACTTTCCTCTGCTCGAGTGAACCGCGTCTTCATTACATTTAGAGGGTACACACGGGTAGAGTTTCCCGGCGTGCCCGTTGCGGTTTTGGAAAAGAACACAGAAAAAAAAAACTAACGTCACACTAATCCCACTGATATTATAAATGCGAAAGTTTGTAAGTCTATTTGTTTGTTACTTCATCAGAATCACGTTTATCATTGAACTTCCAAAAATAAGTTTGTTTTCAAACTCAAACCTACAACATTTATTGACATAAAAAACACACTACATCACAACAAAGATACAGTAAAAACATGCATAGGAGAAGAGTTTTCCTTTATAATGTAAAAGTACAATCCATTTTTTCTTTTAATTTTGTTTTCGATTTTCAAAAAGTGAGTCCAACATAGCTCTGGCCAGTTTTTCTTATGACAAAGTTATAAAAATCTTCCATAATACATAAGCATATTATAAGTTTTTTGTACTGCTTTATGGTATGCAGTAAAGAATATTTGTATTGTACGAGGGTCAAACTGAAAGTTCTTAGAAAATCAAAAACTGAGCAAACTAGCAAGTTATTAGTTTTATTATATCTTTTCAAAATAGTGTCCATTCACATCAATACACCGCTGCATCCGATGGAACCACTGAGAAAAGCACTTAGCCCACTCGTCCTTAGGGGTCGCTTCGACGGCCTTTTGAAACGCACCCACTGCTTCCTCGGTGTTCATAAAAAGTTTTCCTCGAAGTTTTTCTTTTGTTTTCGGGAATAAATAAAAATCGCAAGGTGCGAGGTCGGGGCTATACGGCGGGTGACCCAGTAATTCCACGTCTGACGTCACTAAATAGTCGATCGTTCGCCTGGCGGTGTGCGACGAGGCGTTGTCGTGGTGAAGAAGGATCCTACTTCGAGGTCGCTTCTCCCGAACTTTTTCCAATACAAGTGGCAAACAATTGTTAGTGTACCACTCTGCAGTAACTGTTTTTTGATCCTCTAAAACAATTGTCGCATAGTGACCTGTCCTTCCGAAGAACGAGGCCACCATCTTTTTTCCCACGCTTCGACCTCTCTTCACTTTAGTTGGCAACTCCTCGAAAGGAAACACCCATTGAGCTGACTGTCTCTTGGTTTCTGGATCATAACAGTAAACCCAGCTTTCGTCACCCGTAAGTATGTCGAAAACAGCATTTGAGTCACCTCCGTTAAATCTTTGAATCATTTCACGGCACCAATCAACCCGACGGAGTTTTTGGGCCTCGGTCAAATTATGAGGTATCCACCTCGCACAAAGCTTCCTGACCGCTAAATGTTCATGGAGGATTTTATGCACTTGACTCATACCGATGCCTAAGCTTGTCCGAATCTGCTGATACGTCACTCTTTTGTCAGTCTCTATCATACGCTGCACAACACTGATGTTATTTTCAGTCGTCGCCGTAGAAGGCCGTCCCTCACGCAGATCGTCGGTGAGATTAGTGCGACCACGTTTAAACTCATTAAACCAGTTGTAAATGGTCGCACGAGATGGGGCTTCATCATGAAAGGCCAATCGAAGTCTATCATAGCTTTCTTGTTGACTTAAATGACATCGAAAGTCATAAAAAATCATTGCACGAAAATTTTCGCGAGTTAAATTCATGTTGACGTGACGCAGACAATTTTCAATTTGCCGCCAAATCATAAAACAAATGACAAATGAATGAAATACATACTCAATAATATTGGCAAAGAGTTCCATTTTCAGAATTTAAACTTACTTTTTTATTATATTGTTTACAAGTGGCCAGTTCTAAAAACTTTCAGTGTCGCCCTCGTAGTTATTGCATTGTACATGAAACTTATCCTGAAGTCGCCTTAGCTTTTTTATTGCATTGGCCAAGTTGCCCGAAATAAATTATTTTATTATTATTACTAGCGTCCAATGAGAAACTGGTGTCAAGCTAAAGCCGCTCTGTGATGATCAATTACTGGCATGATGACTCATACAAGTTTATTTTGTTCAAGCTGACATGTGACAGGTGATACGTTAAACGCTGCTTAGCACTATTTGCAACTTTCACCTTTCTCTGCAACACGGAAAGGAGACGATTGTGTTTAGTTATCATTATAATTTGTTGCTCAGCTCTAATCAACGGTAAATACATCTTATCGTTTCCTTATTGAGTTTCACAACAGTTACGTAAGTAACAATAAAACACAGTGTCGTGTAGTTATATCAGTGTTTTTCTCCGAATACTCGACTGTATATTTCCAACCTATCGCATTCGCGCAAAACATATTCCTCCAAACTATCTCCAGCTAACTATTATTTCCATCCACTCAAATCAACTGCAGCCGGACCGATCCAAAACAAACTCTATCTTAATTCACATAAAGACTTCTTTAGATGTATATGCTTGGAATTTTATAGACAAGGCTATAGGTTTGTAGTTGATTGAGGGAGGCTATACCTTATGTTGTTGTAGAGAGAGGTGAAGTAGGGTGTATTTTGAGGGTGGTAGATGATGTTATAGCGGGTGGAAAGGGCATTGTCGAGCGACCGCGTGGACGGCCGCCGGCCGCGACCCACTTGCACTTTGCGAGCTTTAGTCAACTCAGTCAACGCTGACAAATGGAAAGGTTAGTGAGTAATAATTTTCAACTGACTGGTCTCAATAATGTCTAGTTTGGCTAGCTACAGACTGACTCAGGTCTACGTAGAATGTAACACAAAATAATTGAAACCGGGAAGTTGGAATGATACAACTCGTCATATTTCTACTGGTCTGAATCGGCACGAATGATGTTCATCAGAACGTCCTGGCCGACCTGCGTGTGTGACGATGAACCCTGATTCTCGGTGGGTCCGTGGCCGACTTTATGTAGTTTAAAGCAAATGGTGCAATTCTGCTGGGAACCCTTTCATTTTGCCAAAAACTTTTTTTACAAATAATTAGTTTCACAAATGTTTCATTTGGCCAAATTATTGTTTTTCTGAAACAGTGAATGATTCATAAATTATTTTTAGACGATTGTCTAAAACTGTACTTGGTTAAGTCGGGTATTGGTTGTCTGGAAGAGATCGCTTTTTAGCGATAAGACCGCTTATTGTCTACCTGATTATTTCATTTTTGTGATGTCTCTGTACTGTTTTTGGTGATCAATAAAGAATATTTGTATTGTATTGTACTGTTATGTAAAAAAACCCTGAAACATCCTTAGTTATAATAAACGCCTTCATTGGCATCTCGCGTTTATGATAACTCGATCGAAAGGGATTTTACAGTTTCAGAATGGCCAAATGAAACATTTATCAAACGTTTGAAACGTTTGAAAATTTTTTTTTACAGTTGTTACAAAATTATCTGTGAAACATTTTTTTTACAAAAATCAGTTTTGCAAATGTAAAAAAAAATGTTTCGGTATAAAGTACAATTCAATAGAATCTAACAATTTTCTACACATTTAACACACCCTAACGTGGGCACGCTTGATTATATATGTCCCTGTTGTTGCAATTATCATCTAAAAGGAACCAAAAAAGAATAAAAGTCACATCACAAAGCCTTAGGCAGCCAGGTGTTCATATTAGAAGGCTGGAAGTGACTACAGGATTGTTAGATTCTATTGAATTGGAGTATACAGTGTGTAGACAGTGTAGACATTATCGAATCATGTGTGTGTGTGTGGGCACTGACCTGGCCCCTCCCCGTCGTAGTGGAAGTCCTGCAGGAAGATGGTGCGCGCGTCGACGGCGAAGGCGCGCCCGCGCACGCCGTGCTGCAGCTGGGACAGCGCGCCCAGCGGCTTGCCCACGTAGCGCTCCGCCCCGCTCACGCCTGGAAGGAGGGAAGCCTTTAGTCGCCATGACACCGTTCAAAGTCAAAGTCAAAGTAAAAGTAAAAATATCTTTATTCAATTTAGCACTTATGAACGTCAAAAAAATCTACCACCGGTTCGAAAAAAACCTCTATTGAGAAGAATCCGGCAAGAAACTCAACGAGGTATTTTTTTTTAAACAGATTCACAATATTAATAAATTAACGTTTGAGGTGGAAACCCTAGGCCCATGAGATCCAGGTGTGAAGAAATTCGTAAAATAGATTTCTTCGCGCCCGGTAAAGACGACTGGCGACCAGAAGGCAGGCAGCTATTCCGTCAACATAACTTGGCTATTCAACGCTAAAACGCTGCTTATCTCCTGGAAACTATGCCACAATATATATATAAGCTAAAGCAGTATGGAAGCTACGAAGCTACGATCGAAACGAACACACTCACACAGACGCGCGCTCTACACGGCCTCTAAGGGGGTCACGCGGTACTGCAGTACCGCGAGTCCCCTCAGAAGCCGTGTAGAGCACGCGTCTGTGTGAGTGTGTTCGTTTCGATCGATTTTTTCGTAGCTTCCATACTGCTTTAGCTTATATAATATATACTGTGACTATGCCGTCGTCAGTTTTTTTTGTTTTTATTAATAGAACTTTTCTTCAACAAATCGTCGTTGTGAGTGTTGCCAACAAAGCAATATGAAAGTATTATGCTGAAAACACTGTTTATGCAAGTATTGGAATCATCTAGGAGTCGTAACTTATAATACGACTAGTTGCGATAGAGATTGTTATTTGCGATTTGGTGCGACTGATGTTATTAGGAAGGTTGGTTGTGCGTTGGTGCAGTTTGTAAAATTTTATTCGGCGGGTATAGCCCACAAATACGAGTTTAAATGCCCAATGTCTAGCTACGAAAACGGCCACATGTGTTGGTGTATTCATTGATTTTGGTAGAACAAAAGACGCGGCAGTAGAAATGATTCAAAGTCCTTGGCGGCGGATTGAACGGCAGCGACGCTGAGCGTTAAGCGTAATCTCTAATCATTGAGCACTAGTCCCACCGCCAGCCAGCAGCAAGACGATAGCATTTTTAGTCAGATTATTTCATCCCTTTTGCCGTCGAGTGATACATTTTTCCTACATAAAAAAAAACTTTATTCTCGCTACTCGCCGGTCTAGTGCCGCCGCCTGCCCGCTGCCCGCTATCGTCCAGTTCACCGCCTTAACCGTTTTATAAAATTTTCTGCTTTCGCTTACAAATTAAATGTAAACATCCGTAGTTACACATTAAGGAAGCTTCATCAGTAATGGTTCCACTGAACTCGGAACACCGAGCAATGGTAGCCACTGACCCGCGCGAAAGTGACCGCCGAGAAAAAGTTACCAGCAGTACTTTAGGGATCCCCCCATGAGCTTTATGACCTGAGCAGCAAGGCCCAGTTTCCAACGGAAAACCCTGCTCGGGACAAGGTGATTAACATGCGTGTAATTCATTTTATTGCTCCGTTATTTAAATGCAAGCGCAGTTTTATTTAAAACGACTGTCGGATAACCATCTGACAGGTTACAGTGTAGCTGCGCGTGTTTACGTGCCGTGGTCAACAACAATAAAGCAACTTGCATACTCATTTGACCTACAAAACCAACTCACTATACACAAGCTTACTTATAGCAAACTGAGCCTTTTGTTAGAGCTTGTCGCGCCCTACCTATGAGCAAATTAAAAATACGCGCGACATGTAATTAATAAATAATAAAATAATAAATATCACGGGACAATTCAGATCAATTGACCTAGCCCCAAAGTAAGCTTAGCAAAGCTTGTGTTATGGGTACTAAGCAACGGATAAACATACTTACATAAATAAATACATACTTAAATACATATCAAATATCCACGACCCGAGAACAAACATTCGTATTCATCATACAAATATCTGCCCCGGCCGGGATTCGAACCCGGGACCTTTGGTTTCGTAGTCAGGTTCTCTAACCACTTGGTCATCCGGTCGTCTGAAATTGTTATTGGTAATTTAGTTCCCCGTTAGACCATAGACTCAGGCAATTATTTAACTGGGTAGGTAAGTTAACTGATTTAGTTGAGGGACGCGTCAATACGGTATTTGACTAGGTATTTTGTATAATAATATGTTTTATAAATGAAAACTACACAATGCCTATTATCGAATAGGGAAACAATTTTTAAGCTACCTTTACAAACAATGGATGCGATTCTACGCGCACGTCGGCTAAATTGTCTAAATCTAAATTTTCTAAATTTTAATTGACATTTAGACGGCTGATTTAACAAGTGCTATTCCAGAAAGTCACGCTGACCGGCTAGATAGATCGGCTAAAATAAGAAACGTCAGATTAAATTAGCGTTGTCATTTGATTATGACAGGTGCTCATAGAATAGCAAAGTGATTTAGCGACGTCTAAATAAAATTAGGAATTTTAGCGGCCGCTGTAGAATCGGGTCTAATGATATTATTATGTTACTATCGTATTTAAAAGCACACTGTTTACAAAAAAGGTTTGAAATTCAAGATCAGTCAGCGAAAGACATACTAGCATGTGACGCCACACGCCAGTAGCGCCATACTTGCTGCATAGAGAAAAGCGTTTGAGAAAGAGACAGGTACGTAGATTTTCAAAAAATCACTATAAATCAAATTTTCAACCGATTTAAGTTTTCTCTTCGCTAAACACTGTCTATATATCTATATTTTCATAATAATATTAAGATATGGCAAATCCAGGAGTTTTCAAATACCGTATTCGGCAGAAAAGCAAATATGGAGCAGGTAACCTGCTCATATTTCTCGTTCGGAACAGATATTTCATAGCAGTTAACTTCATAATAAAAACAATAAAGCTGATTGTCCCATTGACACGTAAATGATAATAATCTTTATTGTGGTCGGTCAAGGAATTTCTTGGACGATTATACATAACACCGACTACGGCTATACCACGCCTAGTACCCTGCAGGGCTACTACGAAACTCGAAACTCAAAGTTCGTGTCGTGCGGTCCCTCTGACACTTATACTATTTAATACGAGAGCGAAAGGGACGGTACGATACGAACTTCGAGTTTCGCGTTTCGTAGTAGCCCTGCTGACACACAGTGCGAGGTTCGAAATTCGAAATTTTAAATCATTCCATACCCTCACGCTTATAGTATTAAATAGAAGAGTGACAGGGACGGAACGAAACGAACTTCAAATTTAAAGAAAGAAAAAAAGAAATACATTTATTCACAACACAGCAATAGACAACCCTAAACAGGACACAACAATATCATTAAGTGCGACAACATAGATAGGTAGTAAGGTATGTGTCATTGCGGTTGTAAATCGGACACTGGCTCAGCATAATGCTGAGACGTTAAGAACGCCCCAGCGCTGATTTTCAGCCAGCACCGTCGGTGAATTTCGAATTTTGGAGCTTCCGGGTGAATACCAACCCTAACCTCAACATTGGGTCAAATTCCGAGTATACACAGTATGTTAGAAAGCCGTCCTTACGGCAGAAGCCGTGGTGGCCTAGTGGTTTGACCTATCGCCTCTCAAGCAGAGGGTCGTGGGTTCAAATCCCGGCTCGCACCTCTGAGTTTTTGGAAATTCATGTGCGCAATTTACCACGAGCTTTGCGATGAAGGAAAGCATCGTGAGGAAACCTGCACAAACCTGCGAAGCAATTCAATGGTGCGTGTGAAGTTCCCAATCCGCACGGGGCCGCGTGGGAACTATGGCCCAAGCCGTCTCATTCCGAGAGGAGGCCTGTGCCCAGCAGTGGGACGTATATAGGCTGAGATGATGATGATGATCCGGGTGAAGATCAACCCCTGTAACCTCAACATTGGGTCAAATTCCGAGTATACACAATATGTTAGAAAGCCGTCCTTGCGGCGGCTCTTATCGTCCATCTCGCGTGCGCGACCCGCGCCCGCGCTTTCTTCTACGATCATTTATTTATCTTATTATGTTTATAACTTTCACTGGAGTATGGAGCGAGTTTTTAATGGCGCCTTCAAAATAATTCGGAGCTGTAATAAATCTGAGCGCGCGTCACTGCGCTCCCACGGTGCGGTGCTCTCACGCATGTATTCAAATAGCGGACTAATTACTTTTTGCTATTGACATGCGGCAGGCGACGCTATCAGCCCTATACTTCGAAGTGCAGAATTTGAACCTCGTATCTCACGAGGATCACGTCGACATACAAACAAACACACACACTTTCGCATTTATAATCATCATCACCATCATCATCATCAGCCGGAAGACGTCCACTGCTGGACAAAGGCCTCTTCCTTAGAACGCCATAATGAACGACAACTCGCCACTTGCATCCACCGGTTTCCCGCAAATCTCACGATGTCGTGAGTCCACCTGGTGGGAGGCCTGCCAACGCTTCGTCTTCCGGTTCGTGGTCGCCACTCGAGAACTTTTCTCCCCCAACGGTTATCTGTTCTTCGAGCGATGTGGCCCGCCCATTGCCACTTATAATATTAGTAACTAACTTTTAATATTGCGCATTTATAATATTAGTATGGATATGGATTGCCACATTTTATAGACAAGGCTATAGGTTTGTAGTTGATTGAGGGAGGCTATACCTTATGTTGTTGTAGAGAGAGGTGAAGTAGGGTGTATTTTGAGGGTGGTAGATGATGTTATAGCGGGTGGAAAGGGCATTGTCGAGCGACCGCGTGGACGGCCGCCGGCCGCGACCCACTTGCACTTTGCGAGCTTTAGTCAACTCAGTCAACGCTGACAAATGGAAAGGTTAGTGAGTAATAATTTTCAACTGACTGGTCTCAATAATGTCTAGTTTGGCTAGCTACAGACTGACTCAGGTCTACGTAGAATGTAACACAAAATAATTGAAACCGGGAAGTTGGAATGATACAACTCGTCATATTTCTACTGGTCTGAATCGGCACGAATGATGTTCATCAGAACGTCCTGGCCGACCTGCGTGTGTGACGATGAACCCTGATTCTCGGTGGGTCCGTGGCCGACTTTATGTAGTTTAAAGCAAATGGTGCAATTCTGCTGGGAACCCTTTCATTTTGCCAAAAACTTTTTTTACAAATAATTAGTTTCACAAATGTTTCATTTGGCCAAATTATTGTTTTTCTGAAACAGTGAATGATTCATAAATTATTTTTAGACGATTGTCTAAAACTGTACTTGGTTAAGTCGGGTATTGGTTGTCTGGAAGAGATCGCTTTTTAGCGATAAGACCGCTTATTGTCTACCTGATTATTTCATTTTTGTGATGTCTCTGTACTGTTTTTGGTGATCAATAAAGAATATTTGTATTGTATTGTACTGTTATGTAAAAAAACCCTGAAACATCCTTAGTTATAATAAACGCCTTCATTGGCATCTCGCGTTTATGATAACTCGATCGAAAGGGATTTTACAGTTTCAGAATGGCCAAATGAAACATTTATCAAACGTTTGAAACGTTTGAAAATTTTTTTTTACAGTTGTTACAAAATTATCTGTGAAACATTTTTTTTACAAAAATCAGTTTTGCAAATGTAAAAAAAAATGTTTCGGTATAAAGTACAATTCAATAGAATCTAACAATTTTCTACACATTTAACACACCCTAACGTGGGCACGCTTGATTATATATGTCCCTGTTGTTGCAATTATCATCTAAAAGGAACCAAAAAAGAATAAAAGTCACATCACAAAGCCTTAGGCAGCCAGGTGTTCATATTAGAAGGCTGGAAGTGACTACAGGATTGTTAGATTCTATTGAATTGGAGTATACAGTGTGTAGACAGTGTAGACATTATCGAATCATGTGTGTGTGTGTGGGCACTGACCTGGCCCCTCCCCGTCGTAGTGGAAGTCCTGCAGGAAGATGGTGCGCGCGTCGACGGCGAAGGCGCGCCCGCGCACGCCGTGCTGCAGCTGGGACAGCGCGCCCAGCGGCTTGCCCACGTAGCGCTCCGCCCCGCTCACGCCTGGAAGGAGGGAAGCCTTTAGTCGCCATGACACCGTTCAAAGTCAAAGTCAAAGTAAAAGTAAAAATATCTTTATTCAATTTAGCACTTATGAACGTCAAAAAAATCTACCACCGGTTCGAAAAAAACCTCTATTGAGAAGAATCCGGCAAGAAACTCAACGAGGTATTTTTTTTTAAACAGATTCACAATATTAATAAATTAACGTTTGAGGTGGAAACCCTAGGCCCATGAGATCCAGGTGTGAAGAAATTCGTAAAATAGATTTCTTCGCGCCCGGTAAAGACGACTGGCGACCAGAAGGCAGGCAGCTATTCCGTCAACATAACTTGGCTATTCAACGCTAAAACGCTGCTTATCTCCTGGAAACTATGCCACAATATATATATAAGCTAAAGCAGTATGGAAGCTACGAAGCTACGATCGAAACGAACACACTCACACAGACGCGCGCTCTACACGGCCTCTAAGGGGGTCACGCGGTACTGCAGTACCGCGAGTCCCCTCAGAAGCCGTGTAGAGCACGCGTCTGTGTGAGTGTGTTCGTTTCGATCGATTTTTTCGTAGCTTCCATACTGCTTTAGCTTATATAATATATACTGTGACTATGCCGTCGTCAGTTTTTTTTGTTTTTATTAATAGAACTTTTCTTCAACAAATCGTCGTTGTGAGTGTTGCCAACAAAGCAATATGAAAGTATTATGCTGAAAACACTGTTTATGCAAGTATTGGAATCATCTAGGAGTCGTAACTTATAATACGACTAGTTGCGATAGAGATTGTTATTTGCGATTTGGTGCGACTGATGTTATTAGGAAGGTTGGTTGTGCGTTGGTGCAGTTTGTAAAATTTTATTCGGCGGGTATAGCCCACAAATACGAGTTTAAATGCCCAATGTCTAGCTACGAAAACGGCCACATGTGTTGGTGTATTCATTGATTTTGGTAGAACAAAAGACGCGGCAGTAGAAATGATTCAAAGTCCTTGGCGGCGGATTGAACGGCAGCGACGCTGAGCGTTAAGCGTAATCTCTAATCATTGAGCACTAGTCCCACCGCCAGCCAGCAGCAAGACGATAGCATTTTTAGTCAGATTATTTCATCCCTTTTGCCGTCGAGTGATACATTTTTCCTACATAAAAAAAAACTTTATTCTCGCTACTCGCCGGTCTAGTGCCGCCGCCTGCCCGCTGCCCGCTATCGTCCAGTTCACCGCCTTAACCGTTTTATAAAATTTTCTGCTTTCGCTTACAAATTAAATGTAAACATCCGTAGTTACACATTAAGGAAGCTTCATCAGTAATGGTTCCACTGAACTCGGAACACCGAGCAATGGTAGCCACTGACCCGCGCGAAAGTGACCGCCGAGAAAAAGTTACCAGCAGTACTTTAGGGATCCCCCCATGAGCTTTATGACCTGAGCAGCAAGGCCCAGTTTCCAACGGAAAACCCTGCTCGGGACAAGGTGATTAACATGCGTGTAATTCATTTTATTGCTCCGTTATTTAAATGCAAGCGCAGTTTTATTTAAAACGACTGTCGGATAACCATCTGACAGGTTACAGTGTAGCTGCGCGTGTTTACGTGCCGTGGTCAACAACAATAAAGCAACTTGCATACTCATTTGACCTACAAAACCAACTCACTATACACAAGCTTACTTATAGCAAACTGAGCCTTTTGTTAGAGCTTGTCGCGCCCTACCTATGAGCAAATTAAAAATACGCGCGACATGTAATTAATAAATAATAAAATAATAAATATCACGGGACAATTCAGATCAATTGACCTAGCCCCAAAGTAAGCTTAGCAAAGCTTGTGTTATGGGTACTAAGCAACGGATAAACATACTTACATAAATAAATACATACTTAAATACATATCAAATATCCACGACCCGAGAACAAACATTCGTATTCATCATACAAATATCTGCCCCGGCCGGGATTCGAACCCGGGACCTTTGGTTTCGTAGTCAGGTTCTCTAACCACTTGGTCATCCGGTCGTCTGAAATTGTTATTGGTAATTTAGTTCCCCGTTAGACCATAGACTCAGGCAATTATTTAACTGGGTAGGTAAGTTAACTGATTTAGTTGAGGGACGCGTCAATACGGTATTTGACTAGGTATTTTGTATAATAATATGTTTTATAAATGAAAACTACACAATGCCTATTATCGAATAGGGAAACAATTTTTAAGCTACCTTTACAAACAATGGATGCGATTCTACGCGCACGTCGGCTAAATTGTCTAAATCTAAATTTTCTAAATTTTAATTGACATTTAGACGGCTGATTTAACAAGTGCTATTCCAGAAAGTCACGCTGACCGGCTAGATAGATCGGCTAAAATAAGAAACGTCAGATTAAATTAGCGTTGTCATTTGATTATGACAGGTGCTCATAGAATAGCAAAGTGATTTAGCGACGTCTAAATAAAATTAGGAATTTTAGCGGCCGCTGTAGAATCGGGTCTAATGATATTATTATGTTACTATCGTATTTAAAAGCACACTGTTTACAAAAAAGGTTTGAAATTCAAGATCAGTCAGCGAAAGACATACTAGCATGTGACGCCACACGCCAGTAGCGCCATACTTGCTGCATAGAGAAAAGCGTTTGAGAAAGAGACAGGTACGTAGATTTTCAAAAAATCACTATAAATCAAATTTTCAACCGATTTAAGTTTTCTCTTCGCTAAACACTGTCTATATATCTATATTTTCATAATAATATTAAGATATGGCAAATCCAGGAGTTTTCAAATACCGTATTCGGCAGAAAAGCAAATATGGAGCAGGTAACCTGCTCATATTTCTCGTTCGGAACAGATATTTCATAGCAGTTAACTTCATAATAAAAACAATAAAGCTGATTGTCCCATTGACACGTAAATGATAATAATCTTTATTGTGGTCGGTCAAGGAATTTCTTGGACGATTATACATAACACCGACTACGGCTATACCACGCCTAGTACCCTGCAGGGCTACTACGAAACTCGAAACTCAAAGTTCGTGTCGTGCGGTCCCTCTGACACTTATACTATTTAATACGAGAGCGAAAGGGACGGTACGATACGAACTTCGAGTTTCGCGTTTCGTAGTAGCCCTGCTGACACACAGTGCGAGGTTCGAAATTCGAAATTTTAAATCATTCCATACCCTCACGCTTATAGTATTAAATAGAAGAGTGACAGGGACGGAACGAAACGAACTTCAAATTTAAAGAAAGAAAAAAAGAAATACATTTATTCACAACACAGCAATAGACAACCCTAAACAGGACACAACAATATCATTAAGTGCGACAACATAGATAGGTAGTAAGGTATGTGTCATTGCGGTTGTAAATCGGACACTGGCTCAGCATAATGCTGAGACGTTAAGAACGCCCCAGCGCTGATTTTCAGCCAGCACCGTCGGTGAATTTCGAATTTTGGAGCTTCCGGGTGAATACCAACCCTAACCTCAACATTGGGTCAAATTCCGAGTATACACAGTATGTTAGAAAGCCGTCCTTACGGCAGAAGCCGTGGTGGCCTAGTGGTTTGACCTATCGCCTCTCAAGCAGAGGGTCGTGGGTTCAAATCCCGGCTCGCACCTCTGAGTTTTTGGAAATTCATGTGCGCAATTTACCACGAGCTTTGCGATGAAGGAAAGCATCGTGAGGAAACCTGCACAAACCTGCGAAGCAATTCAATGGTGCGTGTGAAGTTCCCAATCCGCACGGGGCCGCGTGGGAACTATGGCCCAAGCCGTCTCATTCCGAGAGGAGGCCTGTGCCCAGCAGTGGGACGTATATAGGCTGAGATGATGATGATGATCCGGGTGAAGATCAACCCCTGTAACCTCAACATTGGGTCAAATTCCGAGTATACACAATATGTTAGAAAGCCGTCCTTGCGGCGGCTCTTATCGTCCATCTCGCGTGCGCGACCCGCGCCCGCGCTTTCTTCTACGATCATTTATTTATCTTATTATGTTTATAACTTTCACTGGAGTATGGAGCGAGTTTTTAATGGCGCCTTCAAAATAATTCGGAGCTGTAATAAATCTGAGCGCGCGTCACTGCGCTCCCACGGTGCGGTGCTCTCACGCATGTATTCAAATAGCGGACTAATTACTTTTTGCTATTGACATGCGGCAGGCGACGCTATCAGCCCTATACTTCGAAGTGCAGAATTTGAACCTCGTATCTCACGAGGATCACGTCGACATACAAACAAACACACACACTTTCGCATTTATAATCATCATCACCATCATCATCATCAGCCGGAAGACGTCCACTGCTGGACAAAGGCCTCTTCCTTAGAACGCCATAATGAACGACAACTCGCCACTTGCATCCACCGGTTTCCCGCAAATCTCACGATGTCGTGAGTCCACCTGGTGGGAGGCCTGCCAACGCTTCGTCTTCCGGTTCGTGGTCGCCACTCGAGAACTTTTCTCCCCCAACGGTTATCTGTTCTTCGAGCGATGTGGCCCGCCCATTGCCACTTATAATATTAGTAACTAACTTTTAATATTGCGCATTTATAATATTAGTATGGATATGGATTGCCACAATGTTGTAGTACAACGAGGACTGTTTCAGAGAATTACAAACTTTTAGTAATAAATATGAAAACTAACAGGACGGACGACGATTCACGGTGGATGGAGGCCGCTCCCAACCGAAGCAACTGGAAGTCTATAGAGGAGGCCTATGTCCAACAGTGGACGCTCTACGGCTGAGATGATGATGACGAAAACTACGAGTAAACGTAACACTAATAGTTTGTGAACCCAGTCCCAAATTACCAACGTAACATGACATCACGATAAGATGTGGCAAAGGGGATGTACGTATATGCTGATATTCCGAAGGGATTGGGATAAAGGGATCCTTTTAAAGTATCATCAGTATCCGTGAACCACGTGCCTGTTTATATACAGCCCACCGCAGGGCACAGGCTTCCTCTCAGAATGAGACGGCTTGTGCCAAAAGTCCTAAGCGAATTACGACTTCTAGTGCTAATTGCAAACTTTTCGCACACTATTGAACATTCTCAAGGGTGTGCATATTTCCTTATAATATTTTCCTTGACCGTAAACTTCATGGTATATTACAAACATAATTTCGGTCTTATTATATTCCGAAAACTCAGAGCAGTGAGCCCAGGCTGGAACCCACGACCAGAGGCCCGAGGCCAAAGCTCGAGAGACCAAAGGTCAAAACAGTAGACCACCACGACTTTACATCAGTCATTAGGAACGTCCACTGTTGAACATGGGCCTCTCCCATAGACCTCCAGTATCTTCAGTTGGAAACGACCTGTAACCTTAAGCCCGCGGATTTAACCAGGTCATGCGTCCATCACGTTGGTGGACGTCCTACGCTACGTTTTTTTGTATAGAACCTTGGAAACGTCCAACAGTCCAACAGTCGGGATGACGTCGCTCCCAGCGCGCGCACTTTCACCGGCCCCTCTCACTTTCGGTGGTGCGCGGGCGCCACACGCGCGGTGTTAGGATGGCGAGAGCATCGCATGAGTTGCGGTACATTGACGTCGAGGATGGACCTTCTACAAACTCATAGCCTGCAGACGCCGCGATGTAACTGAGCATTTAATGCTGGTCGGATGTTTGAGAGAACGGGTGTGTATCCGATGTGTTTACTCCGGTATTAGAAAAATAATGTACGTAACATAATAATTAACGTAACATAATATTTAAGTTTCTTGCGGCGCATTCTTCTTGGCAGTGATGGTCTTTCCGAAAGCGCTGGTAGTTTAAAAAAATGACGTGCAAAAGTGCCCATTGCGGCCTATTTACTGAATAAAGGATTTGAATTTGAATTATGCGAGTTTATAAAAAAAAACAGTCCTCACGATCCTTCGCCGCATAGCTCGTGGTGAATTCCGTATGAATTCCGGAAAACTCTGAGGTGCGAGCCACGATTAATATTTGGATCCACGATTCTCTGCTTGAGAAGCCTTTAGAGGTAGTAACATAAGCCTTACAATTAAGTATAAAGGGAAAAGTGAATTTGTTTGTTTGTTTGTTTGTTACGCTTTCACGCATAGCGACGGATCGTCATGATTTTTTGCATAGACATAGTTTATGGTCCCGAGAGCGACATCAAGGCTTCTTTTTATCCCTGAAAAATGTACAGTTCCCGCGGGAACAGCGCGCGATAACCGAATACCATGCGGGCGGAGCCGCGGGCAAAAGCTATTATGTAAATAATACATCCATTCTCGGCGCAAAAAACTCGCGATCACATTTCTATTTCTTCTTTCAGTTCTGTGCGCAACTGACGATAACCTCTACTTTTTCACCATCCCATTGAAACCTTTCCTAACTTCCCATACAATAAAACCTCCTTATTTCTCACGTGGTAGAGGCTAGTCTGGCACACGCGCGATGTGGGCCACACCACAGTGCGGTATTGTCCGCGGTTCCCATGCGACGTGGGAACGCACGCGTTGCGTCACTCCTTACATCACGCTGCGCGGATTATCACATCATACGACAAAGGCTTGTAAATTGACGAGCGCGAAGAGGTGTTAGAGGAAGTGACGGGACGCCGCTATGCCGGTTATAGGGCTGGAAGGGTGCCCGTTTGGACGCCCAGAAGAGGCCGACTTGAAAGGTGAAATGCCGATTTACAAGGCACCCGTGAAAGCCGGTTAAAGTCTAGACGTATTGTAAACCTTCAATTTCTATTGTTATTATACCAAGGTGGCCTTGGTAGCAAGTCATGCGCTGCTGCCTGCATGGTTTAGAATAAACTCCAATGTTCTGTCAGAGGTTCAAAACGCACGCTTAGCTGCAATCAGGCGTTACTTTGCGGAGGTCCATATCAATACTAACTAAAAGACTAAAAACTAAAAGAATTTCCTTGCTCACCCGCAACCTTATGATAGCTAAGCCTATGCGAAATATGCGTGGTCATGCAGTTCCTCCACCTCCACACTGTAAGAATACACACAAATCACACAAACCCATCTATCACCACCACCAAACGTGTCAGTGTGGTGTGGTATCGCTGAATAGCTGCCAAGCGCCAGATCAATTAATAATGCTACTATGGCACACTAACTAGAGGGATTTCGGTGCTCTACTAATCGCAAACGTATTTCTGTGGCTAGCTAGACCATATTAGAAAGTACTGTATACCTCAGATAGTTAAGTTCCGGAATTAAAGTTCGTATGACGTCACCGACGAACTCGGTCATTCTTTACTTAAAAGTGATCAATAAATATTCAAATATCGTAAGATGAGTAACTCCTGCGCACCCCGCACCTGGTCGGTGTCGGGTGTCTTTAGAGATTAATTACAGTTAAAGATCATTAATAACCCAATAAATCTGTTGACTCATTATAAACACTGACTGAAAAACAAGCCGCAGTTGCCTCTCTTGGTGGTAAGAGGTCACTACACCCCATAAACATCTGCAACACCAGGGGTATTGCAGATGCGTTGCCAACCTAGAGGGCTAAGTTGGAATACCTCAAGTTCTAGTAATTTCAACGGCTGCCTTACTCTCCGCGCCGGAACACAACAGTGTAAGCACTGCTGCTTCACGGCTGGATTAACAAATTCATGTGCAAAATTATATGTGTTTACGACGGCCTGTACGGTGAAGGAATGCTGCACAATCCAGTGATCTGTGTGAGGTTCTTAATCAAGATTACGATTTGGAGTCTTTTTGTATTTTTTAGCACGGAATGCTGAGGACCTGGGTTCGATTCCCAGCGCTGGTCTATTTTTCTGGTTTTTCTGTGCATTCATGTTTCGGCTTGTGATTTCGGGTGAAATATAGGTTCTTAATCCACACAGTTCTGGGATGGTGACTAAAAATTATATTGCGGGTAATAGTTAACACCTATGTAGTTAGATAGGCTTTGCCCAGCAGTGGGACACAATTACAGGCTAGTAAAAAAAATTGGTTGGATAGTTTAGGCGTGATACTCCAGTCATCCAATTAAGGATGGATTAAAGTACAGCATGAAGCAATAAGAAATAGGTGAAAATCGAACTAAAATACAGACAACGTTTGTCAACTTCATTCTAATCTTGCTAAGACATCATGAAGGCTGGTGCGGCGGCTGCAACGGCCGAATAATCAAAATGCCGTAAATATAAGAATCTGGCTAGCAATTTCATATTTGCGGCCTTTGCTGTTGAAACGCTTAGTCTGTGGGCTCCCGGACCAAAAAAAACTATTTATTTTTTTAAAAAGAAGCTTGCCCGTTCCACTGGTGACCATAGGGCTGGCTCTTTCTTCGGTCAACGTATTGGCATTGCCATACAACGAGGAAACGCAGCCAGCCTTATGGGCACCCTGCCCAATAGCAACGACTTGGGTGATATTTATAAAGATTTTTAGGATTAGAGTAAGTTAGTTTTAGTTCTTTTTTTTATTTATTTCTGTTAATTATTTGTTTGTTTATAATTAAATTTATTCTATAAGTCATTTTACGTTAAAATGTAACGGTTACGAATAAGGCAGCCGCTGTCAATTAATGTTGACTATTATTATACCTTATATTGTGGTTTAGCCAACAGTTATAGAATATAATAGAATACAATTGATTTATTTGGTGTTAAAAAAGTTTGTACATGAAATCTTAATCTAAATACAACAGTAGTTAACAAAGCACCAAAATGGATGCCACTCAGCAAATGTCGATGTCTGAATTTCTTCAGTCATGGCGCTGGTTTTCAGGGCAACCAAGGATACAACAGAATAATTATAAAGCTAGACTAAACTAAACAATGATGTCACAGGTAAATTAAAAGTGCAACAAAATAGTAGCAACTAGGCATTATACAGATCAATTATGATTCCAACGTCACGCAACGTCATACGGAGTGCAAGATTTGCATGAATAAAATGAAGGAGTGCCTAAAACTCAGTGGGTGCCCACGTCGGCTTAAGTACGTATTGGAAATTTGAAGGTTGATTAAATACTTTTTAATTTTGACTTTGAAGGATAATAAGGATGAACAGTTTCTAATAGGCGGTGGCAAGTTATTCCAACACTTCGTGGCGGCGTATCTATCATTTGACAGATAAGATTACACTAATTAGCATGGCGATCATTAATTAGGAAGATGCGATCATGTTTCCGCGGCTGCGGTGAGGTCAGCCGGGAGCGCTCCTCGATTAGCTCATCAGGGGGGGGGGGGGGGGGTTACTACGGAATCCGAAAATGAAGTTCATAACATACTCGTACCATCTCTCTCACTCTCGTATTGAATACTATATGCGTCAACAGGACGGCTACGAAGTTCGAATTTTGCACTGAGTCGTATAGGGCCTGGTCACTCGCTTGGTCACCGTCACCACTATCTATAAATCTGGTTAACGATGACGCTCAACAATTTAAAAAACTGGGAAAATCTTCATTTTAGAAATCATTAAGAAAATAGCCTCTTGTCATTCTGTAGTTTGTTTAATCGTTTTAAGGTACACTGGGTGTGGTATGTAATATGAGCAAAAAATTAAAACATAAATCACACTCGTCAAACTAAACAACATTAGTTCAGCGACTTTTAAAGATAACTAGTTTTTTTAGTTTACAATTTTAAGTTTATACGAAGAAGCAATGTAAAGCAAAATATTTGATGTTTGTAGAGACGCCCAAAGCGTCGGTAAAATAGTTGATTGGCCCTTAAAAGCGCACGACTGTTAAATTTCCTATCTAAAAAAAATAAGTGTGTCAAAATTAACTTACGAGACTTGAGCTAAACATATTTATTTATTAAGGAACAGTTACAAATTACAAACAGCTCGTCGTAAACATTATGACAATGCTTCAATGTGACTGTTACTACAAAGTACGATGATCGCAACACAACAGTCAGCAATGACGCGCGCTGACGCGGCGTGACGCCACGCTATTGTGCCGCCGCCAGCACGCACGGCGTCTGATACTAGACGGGCACGCTGCCGACGCGATCACGCACAAACTAACACTTTGAAACTACTCGTAATTGTAATATTGTAAAGCAGGACTTCCCAACCAGGGGGCACGCCCCCCTAGGGAGGCGTAGAGAAATGTTAGGGGGGACGTCGTACGTAATTATGTAAGATTAAATTTCCAAAAAAAATTACGATAAGCAATATGCATGTGATTTAAATATAAGTGAATTTTTTTTAGAGCCTTTATGGCTAAATAAAGACACCTTTAACATTATTTTTTTATTTTTGTTGGATTTTTGTTGAAACTTACCTAAGGGGGGCATGAAAATAATATTTTTGGCTCGGGGAGGCTCGGCAAAATAAAGATTGGGAAAGCCTGTTGTAAAGGAAAGTGTATGCCATTTGTGTGATTATGCTAAGACCGGCAAGTGACTCATGTTGTAGGCCCGACGGTGTACAACTAGTTGCCCGAAACAATTACTTCGGCTCCGACATTTTTAAAAACCGGCCAAGAGCGTATCGGACACGCCTGAAATTGGGTTCCGTAATCATGACGAAAAAATTAAGTAATATTTTTCTAAGGATTTCGTATTGTGAACGGAATATTTCAAGTTTAGGTATATTTTATACCTTAGGCTGCTATTTATTCTTAAACTACTAATAATTCTCAAGAAAACTTAAATAGTTTTTCTTGTAAGTTTGATACGTATACTTACTACGACACTGAATTTTTTCAAGTTTTTCCACCCTCCCATTTAGATTTTTGAGGGGGGACGCTCGATTTTAATGAAAATGTTCACTTTAAAGTTGAATATTTTGCAAACAAATTACTAAATCAAACTTACAAGTTAAACTATAACGGTTAAGTTTCGCGTTTATAATATTAGAAGGGATTATATTCGATGAAACAGCATAAAACTATTCGTTATAAAACATCTATAGCATGCCTGCTCACATTATATATAACTGTGCTATTAAAACCAATATTATGTATGAATATAGAATAATGTAATACTAATTCGTGGTATTGCCAAGTTTTTGCGCGCGTTGATGTCTACTCCATTGTATGGGCACTGAAATACCGTGATAGTTCGAACACACGTGGTAGTCGTTACAGCTTTAGGATAAAGTCACTTTTTGTCTAATCTATTAGACTTTTAACGTGGTTGTTCTTAAATTTTAATTAGGATTAGCAGTTTTTGCTCGATGAAGTAAAAAGTTAAAACTGCGCAGTTTGCATTAAGGGGCGCGCACACCGGCGCGCAAAATACGCTGACGCATCGTAAACGCAGACGCGTTGTGCGTCACATTCTCAACACGCACCGTCCATACTGCAACTCAAAAACCGCTGACGTGCCGTAAATCAATGCGTATGTATTAGAAAGCAACGGTATGGAATTTACGCGTTGATAAATGTATACCTGAGTTATGTCTCTGCGATTATCATCATCGTCACCTCGGGCACTAAACGCGTCCCACTGCAGGGCACAGGCTTTCTCTCAAAATGAGGAGCTTTGGGCCGCAGTTCCCACGCGGGCCCAGTGCCGATAGGGAACTTTATACGCACACCATTAAATTTATTTTCGCAGATAAAAAAATACGTAAGAAAAAAAAGTACGTACGTAATATTAAAAATACGTAAGTGTGTGTGTGTATTAGTGTTGTATGTTTGTCCGTCTTAGACGTCGAAACGGAGTGATGGATTGACGTGATTTTTGGCATAGAGATAGTTTATGGGCCCGAGAGTGACATAGGCCACTTTTTATCCCGGAAAAATGCAACAGGGAACAGCACGCGATAGCCGAATTCCACGCGGGTGAAGCCGCGGGCAAAAGCTAGTTATAAAATATAATTTCGAAAGAATCTGTAGTGTGAACTTTAACTCGTATTAAATTTCTGCTTCACAGGCAATAATTCAAAACCACTAGGCCACCTCGTCTTCACGGTTTTGGCTCATGCGTCCCGTTTTTAACCCGTATGTAATACCAGCATGGACGAATACCAGCGAGCGGTGTGGAAAGTGTACGTTAAAATCGTGACGCGTGACACATGGAGCACGCCGTTGCGATTACGGTGTGTTAGGCCCTTTATAAAGTAACGCAATTATGGATTGGTCGCGCCTGCGCGGGACGGCGCGGGTGTGAAGGCCCCGCCGCGCACGGAACAATTAGCGTTTTTGGGTCAAAAATATGCAAGTTGTTTTGATAAATTTATTAGTTTGAAGGTCAATTATTGCATACTCCCAGAACTATGAATCGTGCAAAATGTGTTGTTTTAATTGCCTCGTTTGAAGGTTTGGCTATTGGCTGAGATTATTGACAAAACTGTTTTGACTTATTTTTAGGGTTCCGTACCTTGAGTAAGCATAAACGAAACCTTTATAGCATTACTTTGTTGTTCGTATCCCTTTTTTTCTCCCCCCTATTTTTCAGGAACGCGTGGTGTCAAGTCAAAATTATTATCAAGCTCCAAGGTGACGTTAAATAAGTTGAACAGAATGAATCAGAGGTCTACTGTGCAGCCACAACAGGGACAGTATCTAGGCCGAACCTATAATAGCCCTCTTGCAAAATCGAAAGTATGAGTGTGTCTTTCTTTGTTCATTAAAGGTGGTTAAAGTACAATAATAAAATACATAGAGTGGTAATGTTGATTTAAATTTTAATAAAAATTCGGATAGGTTGATTGGGGTACAGGTAAAAAAATTAATAAGTCTCTCCAGAAATGTCTCTATCAGGGATCGCTCTTAAGCGATAAGGTCGCCTATTGCTTACCTTGTAATTTTCTCAATAAAGAGTATTTGTATTGTATTGTATGTCTGCCCCAGCCGAGGATCGAACCCGGGACCTAAAGCTTCGTAGTCAGGTTCTTTAACCACTAGGCCATCCGGTCGTCAAAAATTCGGTTAGGTTTGTTGGGGGGCACGTGTTACAGTTGCTAGCATACTCGGTGTGTAATTACACTAGAATTGAATTTTAAGTAGGAAGTCTAAAAGTACAGTCACCTGCATCATTATATTTATTATCTACCACAGCGGTGCGTGCAAAAATATCTGACGCTTTATTGTACATATCAGATGAAAGAAATTTTTTCAGCCAATCACACTGGGAACCGTGTGACATGCCGATCGCATAAAAACGCCGGGATAATTAATTAATTTAGTGATTAAGTGTTAAAAATAGTGAATAACAGTTCTACACTTTCTGCCAACAAACTGCTATTTATGCAGTTTGGCGGAGGTTTATATTAATAAGCATTTCTGTACCTACTTCTTTTGTTTTTATTTATAAAAAAAAATTAGTTAGATTCAGCTATATTCCTACCCGCACTGGGCCAGCGTGGGAACTTTGGCCAGAGCCCTCTCATTCTGAGAGGAGGCCTGTGCCCAGCAGTGGGACTTATATAGGCTAAGATGATGATGATGATGATATTCCTACCAAATTCCATCCAAATCCGTGGTTTTAGAAGGATACCTCACAAGCTTTTGCATTCATACTATTAAATAGTACGATTTGTTAGTAATGTAACTTCAACAAATCTGAACTAACCTATCCTCGTGTAAGTTTCTTGCACTGGCGGCGAGCGGCCGGCGGTACCGTTGTTGACCCACTCCCCCCCCCCTTCCTCGGGGGGTAAATATTTACTGCGCACATTCATCGCGATTTCTGTGCGAACCTCTGGTTTTATGTTTGTTCGTAAGTTGATTACTACGGTTGTAATACGGTGCTTCCATATTTGAACAGTCAGTAGCAGAAGTAGATGAGCAGTCGTGTAAGGAAGAAAACAACTAGCTAGATAATAATTATACAATTAAGACATAACCATGCGAATTAGCTCGTTGAAGTGCAAATGGGCAAGCCATGTGGCACGGAGAACAGATGGCCGTTGGGGCCAAATAACTCTCAAAAAATGGAGACTACGGATCTGCAAGGATGCAGGATGCTTCTAACCAAACCAACTTTGGATCTATGGGGGTGGCCTATGTTCAATGAATTAATTAATTTATTCAGATAATTACATCAATTTTGTTAGTAGAAAGCATAGAAATATTATCAATCTATTGTTAGTAAAATTACAATAAAATGTCAACAGTTTCAAATGAAAAAAAGAATTATTACAAAATGAATAAATTAAATGTCTAAAAAATAAAATTACATGAGCCGTTGGAATGAAGGTATAGGTGCGTGCAGAGATAGCCAGTGTCTCATGAAAGGGCCGGACAGTGCATCGGCCACTGCCTTCAATATCATAGTGGACGTACAGTGGGAGTAGGAAAACCTTCGTCAGTTATTAAATTGATTCCTTTACAAAGTCATAGACTCTTAGTACGTTTTGAAACCAAAGTACTAAGTAGACAAGTGCAAGTCAAATTATACTTACTTGACACGAGAACAAGGGTCAAAATAGTATACACCTCTAACATATATCTAGTTTCATATCAATACAAAACCTTTTTAATAACAACTTCTTAAAAGTTTCAATCAAATAATGTTCTATTTAATTTTCAGTGTTTGTCAGTGCCGAGGTGTAGTTGTAGGGTCGCTATGGTCACCTGATGTTTATATAGCAGGTTGACAGATTGACGCAGTACGTCGTACTCAATCGGTACAGAAAACAGATTAGCGCTCATACTGAGCAAAGGAAAATAGATCTTAGAGTGACGCACCTTTTTTTTACTCCGACTATACTGTGGCTGATATTACAACGATAAAATGGTGCAATTTAGAAGGCTGCCCGATGTGACCGCGGCTAAATAAAACAGCGGCCGTACGATGTGGGAGACTGCACTTCTTGCTGTCCTTAGTTTTGTTGCAATGCTGATGTAATATGATAGCTCCCTAATGTGTGAAATAAGATAATTAGTACTTGTTTCGTCCTCGTGGTGCGGGCAAGGTCGCGCTTGGACACGGCGTTAGTGCGACTGTCATAAAATGCGTACATATATGTATTGTATTGTATTGTATTTCTACCAAATTTGGTCACGGTCGTGGGAAAAACAAGCGCGGAAGAATTACCTAGATTTCCTGTGATGACTTTGAAACGTCATAAATGATAAGTTTATTATTAAACTAGCTGTTGCCCGCGGCTTCGCCCCTGTTGTATTTTTTATTTTCTTCTATACCTGATAGTAACAAATACAATACAATACAAAAAAAATAGCGAAATCGGACCAGTCGTTCCCGAGTTTTGCGTTTAGCAACACATTTTACGCTTCATCTTTATTTATAATAGATGTAACGCCACTTCGATTCGTGTTGCACTGTATTACAGTAATGATGTAAAAATGCGATTTTAAATATTTATTATAATGTTCTTGTAAATCAATGAAATGAAATGAAACATTATGGGTCCCACTGAAAAACAGCGTTGCGGCTTGCCGTAACATGCTGAGTGGGGCCCAATTTATACTGTTCGATGTTATTTTTTAATTTACTCCATGTAAGGTATCTTTATGTGTATCGAATATGTATAAATAAAATAAATGTTTCTCTCTCTCTCTCTCTCTCTCTCTCTCTCTCTCTCTCTCTCTCTCTCATTTGTTTGTTTTAATGCTTGTTGAGATCAAATCCTGCAAATCGAATTTCACTATTTATTTTTTCACTCCAATTGATCGAATTCACTACCATCTGGGATGGAGAGATAAGTAAAGTCAGCAGAAGATTATGTAAGTACCTATCAAAAATATATTTTTACTAGCTTTTGCCCGCGTGGTATTCGGTTATCGCACGCTGTTCCCTCGGGAACTGTGCATTTTTCCGAGATAAAAAGTAGCCTATGTCACTCTCGGACCCATAAACTATCTCTATGCTAAAATCACGTCCTTCCGTCGCTCCGTTAGGGCGTGAAAGACAGACAAACACACAAACACACTTTCGCATTTATAATATTAAGTATGGATGTCTACTATTTACATGTATAGCTAATAAGTATGTTTATCCGTTGCTTAGTACCCATAACACAAGCTTTGCTAAGTTTACTTTGGGGCTAGGTCAATTGGTGTGAATTGTCCCGTGATATTTATTTATTTATTTATTTATAGCTTGGGAACCCCTGGACCAGCTAGTTCTTGCTCCATACTCGGAGCCCATACTCGTAGAAAGTAAATTGTCCACTAACAAGAGAGTATAAACGCTGGAACCGCCTCCAGAGCGTATCACTTAGCACAATCTATTATCTAAATAATGCCGGTAGAAAGCGCGTTGAGTCTGGGGACAATGCGATCGCGCCATTACTATCTAAACCACAATGTCCAAGTGACATTCATGTTCCTACGCGAAATGAGTAACGTGGGTGTACAACTGTCACCTTCCAGCAGCTATTGGGTAGGTTTGGTTAGAGATTAAATTGTTGGGTCTTCCTGCTGGTAGTTAAAACAAGAATCTTTTTCTTGCAGTGCCATCTCCTATTTCCGGAGGTCGGCAATCATCATGGCTATCAATACCCTGGAGACTGCAGCATGTAATAGCAATAATGTGCTCATTTTGCCCCCTCTATATAAAAAACCAAGACACATTCTTTAAAAACATGCTGAGCTGAGTCCCTTTATCATCACACTACAGCACAACATCTCTAATTGTTCTCTTTTCTCCTATTTATGTTTATCCTGTGTTTTTGTTGTGATGTAGTGTGTTTTTGTTGTCAATAAATGTTGTGTTTGAAAAATAAATAGCCTCTATTCTTCAACATAAAATAGGTCTAGTCAGCAAGCTTTCCCGAGACACGCACCTCTGAGAAACATGTTAAAGATATGAGGAAAGTGTAATTGCGCGCAATCGGAACTCACGCGCCGCTGTTTCTCGCCCGTGGATTAGCAGGCACTCACTTCCACAACAGTTTTTGTCGTAGATTTTCAGAAACCAATTTATTTACCCGGTGCACAAAAAAGTGTCTTTAAATTATTCCGGAACTGGCTGTTACTCGCGACTCGGTCCGCATAGAATTATGTTATCGCTATCCCGCGGGAACTGTGCAATATCCCGGGATAAACATTGTCACGCGCGCCATTGAGCCAGTGTCCGATTCACAACCGCAATGAAAGAAAGAAAGAAATAAATAAATAAAACATTTATTCGTGACAAAAACAAAAATACCAAAATAAAACACAAAAACAAAATATAGTTATGCATGTCACGAAATGGTCCCAAATCAGCAATCTGCCGTTCTCGCGAACGGCGCTGTTCTTCCTTTGGGACCATCTGGTCATCATACATTAAAAAAAATACACATAAAATACACACACATACATTTGTGTTGTTTATTTGTACCTAATAATATTGTTGTCTTGTGTTGTGAATAAATGCATTTTCTTTCTTTTCTTTCTTTCTTTCTTTCCATTCACAGTACCAACCATTGCGCAACGAATTGATCTTTTAACTGGAACCCATCTGAATGTTTTTCGAGATTTTTGATTTGTCATACGTTGATCGATGTTCAAAGTGTGCCGCGTCAAAGACGTGACTACCTTCTTGATCAAATAATCCGATGAATAACTGCTCCGACGAACGAAGTGGAATATTCGAGTATAAATAACAGTACCTGGGCGACCGAGCTTTGCTCGGGCTAAAACTCGTTGATAAGCGTTTTCCCAGAGATAAATAAGACGAAGCTAGATCGATTTATCTTGGATTTATCATCCCAAAAACCCCTACATACCAAATATATATCGAAATCGTTGGAGCAGTTTCCGAGATTTTGATTATATATACTCGGGAGCAAATAAATCAACCCTTGCAATCTTAACGTTTTTATGTTTTTCAGGTCACAAGTGTTATCATGGAAAGGTAAAAATTTCCAGGGGTGGCTCGATTTCTTTGCTTCCAAGTGTATACCGGGTGTGTGGCCTGTAATACGAGCAAAAAATTCAAACATTGCTTGTCCTCGTTAAGCTGAACAACATTAGTTCAGCAACTTTTAAAAATAATGGAATCTTTGAATTTTCCTTTTTTCATACAAATTAAATACTGCTATCAATGTATGCCATCCTGGAACACAACTGACGTCGCCTGTCACGCTACAAACATCAAGCATTTTGCTTTACATTGCTTCTTCGAATAACGAATAATTAAATAATAAATAAATAATAATAATAATAAACTCAAAAGTGTAATAAAAATTAAAAAAAATAATTATTTTAAAAATTCGCTGAACTAATGTTGTTAAGTTTAATGAGGACGATATATGTTTTAATGTTTTGCTTATATTACAGGCCACACCCGGTATACAAGAATTGTTCGTTTAAAGGTATTAGATAAAATTTGCTGAATAATTTTATAAAGGTACTAGCTTTTGCCCGCGGCTAAGCCCGCGTGGTACTCGATTATCGCGCGCTGTATCCTCGGGAACTGTACATTTTTCCGGGATAAAAAGTAGCCCATGTCACTCTCAGGCCCATAAACTATCCCTATGCTAAAAATCACGTCGATTCGTGGCTCCGTTACGGCGTGAAAGAGGGACAAACACACAAACACACTTTCGCACTGATAATATTCATATGGATTGAATGTTAGCGTGAATCTGTAAATGACCAACTTGTACCATTCTGTTTGTTACAAATTGAAAAAGCAAGTTAATTCTATTAATCGTCTCAATAGTAAACAGCTTGTAAAAAGCAGAACGAAACATTGTCGGCTAATGAAAGCCGTCGCCGCCCGCGCCGCGACCAATGCGCGGGTTTTTGCCTAATTTAACAGTTCATTGGTTTTTGTAGTGTTACTGCTGAACGCGCGTTCGTTGCTAAGGTGGGGCCCTCATGAAGCAGTTAATGTGCAACTGTTACACATAACACAACAATCTCTCGTCATAACGTCGGCATACTTGTATGTTTACACAAAACCTTTCTAATAAGAAAAACCGCATTCAAATCGGTCCACCCGTATAAGAGCTACGGTGCCACAGACAGACAGACACACAGACAGACACACAGACATACAGACACACATGGCGGTCAAACTTTTTAACCTCTGACGCAAAAGAGGGGTGTTATAAGGCTCTGATAGGTGAGAAAGATGTACCGGATGTGTAATACGAGCAAAAAACGAAAACATATAGATCGTCCGTTCAGCGACTTTCAAAAATATTGGAGTCTTTGAATTTATCTTTTTTCATACAAATTAAATACTGCTATCAATGTACGCCATCCTAGAACCCAATTGCCGACGCCTGTCACGCTAAAAACAACATATCTTACTTTAAATTGCTGCTTCGAATAAATTTAAAAGTACAATAAAAATTAAAAAAAATATTATTTTCAAAAATCGCTGTACTAATATTGTTCATTTTGAGAAGTATGGACTATGTTTTAATTATTTGCTCATATTACAGGCCACACCCGGTATATGTGCTCATGAGTAGTAGAGATGGGTAAATCCCGATCTAAAGATTCAAAAGAGTCAGAGCCTTAAGCGGATCCGAATCCCTTACTGACCCCTTTCAAATACTATCCACTCCTAGAAGTTATAACTCCGAACAACCTAAATCTTTGGATCGAACGACTCGCAATCGGCGATTCAGCACTCACTTCAATTTCATTCACTCACGTCGGATCAGATTTGGACAACGCAGCCACAGGTTGCCGATGGGGTCAGAAGGTTCTCGAATGGCGTCAGCGGACCGGGAGACGAGCTGTCGGTAGGCCTCCAACAAGATGGAGCGACGACCTGGCTATGATCGCGGGATCGCGGTGGATGCGAAAATCACAAGACCGGTCTGAGTGGAGAGCTTTGGGGGAGGCCTATGTCCAGCAGTGGACGTCTTTCGGCTGACATGATGATGATGATGAGCCACAGGTTATCGGAACCAATTTGAAATATTTACTAGCTCTAGTTCAGCCTCTGGTAGCGTCGGTCACCAGCTCAAATCTTTATCAGGACCGACTGCTCTAAGGCATCGCTTGCGCAACTTGCAAATTAAACGCTTCTAATCGTGTCTTGCGCAACCTTCCGTCCGTCCGTTGCCTCACCGGCGCCGGCGCCGGCGCTGCCCGCAACACGCAGAGCTGATCGTGGCTGTGTAGACCAAAATAAACAACTCGCATTCGTTATACGCTGTCACCAAGTAAAATTAGACTTAATTTCACGTTTTTCTGCAACGAAACGAATACTGTGACCGAAAACCAAAATTGGGATCGCTTTCAGATGTGCGATTGTTGCGTCACTTCATTCTAAGTATAGGTAGTGCCACGAGAGATGAAGTAAATGATTAATTGCTTACACACACAGTTACAAAAAAAAACTGATTGCATAAAATGGTGAATGAATCAAATGAATGAGTGAATGTCAAAATCTCACTGTCATTACACGATATGTGCTTGTGTGCGTGATCAACTCTGGTGGCACTAGCTACTGGGTATATTTAGGTCTGCGGAAAGTAATAAAGAGCAAAGCCAAACGAAGTTCTACTGCGCGTTGTAAAGGCGTTTAGAAGTGAAGCGTAGGACGTCCAGCGAGATAGACGGATGACCTGGTTAAAGCCATGGGTTTACGATGGATGTAGACCGCTTACAACCGAAACCCATCTTAGACTTCTAGGTTGGCAACGCATCTGCAATCCCCCTGGTGTTGCAGGTGTTTATAGGCGGTGGTAATCTATTACCATCATTAGACCCACTTCCTCGTTTACCATTCAGTCGAATAAAAACAATTAAAAAGCTACTGGAGTTCTATGGTGAAGGCCTAATGTCCAAACAAAGGACGTAATACGGCTGATATGGTAAGAATGACGATGATGATCTATGGTGACCGTTCACAAGGTGGCCTGATGACCTGGTGAAAGTAGCAAAATATGGCGGTTCTTTATGTATTGCTTTATGTATTCACCTATAACCGCAAGAAAGACATTTTGATTTTTGATTTTGGTTTTGAATAAGACGGCAACAGACTGATGAGGCATTCATTGTGGAAACCTGCAGACGTCTTTTGGCTCACTATGATAATAATGTTCTGTGACTAGAGTGTGCAAGTATCGAGACCTTTGAACAACGTCCTTGGAGCATGCGCTCTCGCGACGCGCGCAGCCAAATGTCACTCGCCTCTTAAAGCCGGTCGCCGGCCGGAGTCAGCTGATAGCGTGTACAGTCGAACAAGCTGAATCAGATGCTGTGTTATTTTTTACTAGCTTATGCCCGCGACTTCGTCTGCGCGGATCTAGGTTATCGCGCGGTGGCGCCCTCTACAGGAATAAAAGGTATCCTATGCTGATCCTTGGGGTTCAAACTACCTATATACCAAATTTCATTCACTACCAATTTTCATTTTTAAACTCACTTTTTGTTTGTCCCTGAGTGAATGCTCCTCTCATCCACTCAAAGGTTGACTGGTAGGGATTCCTTAAAGGGATAAGTTCGCCTTTGTACATGTTTTTGTTACTTATTCTGTACAATAAAGAGTTTACATACATACATACATACAATCTACAGGTCAAATGAAGTTAATTTCTTTAAGACAATAGTGGCCTTACTCTTATTGTTTAAAACATAATCAAGAGCTAAAAGTAACTAAGTAATTTATTATTAGCACTAAAACAGCGTAAAGGTCCTTAATTTATGCTGATTTTTCTAAGTCCATACTGATCCGTTTTTGTTTCACACATATTAGCAAAAGAAAGTTAAACATGTGGATTTTTTTATTTTTTTTTATTCGATTGGATGGCAAACGAGCAAGTGGGTCTCCTGATGGTAAGAGATCACCACCGCCCATAGACAACTGCATCACCAGCGGTATTGCAATGCGTTGCCAACCTAGAGGCCTAAGATGGAATACCTCAAGTGCCAGCAATTTCACCGGCTGTCTTACTCTCCACGCCGGAACAACAGTGCAAGCACTGCATCTTCACGGCAGGATTAGCGAGCAAGATGGTGGTAGCAATCCGGGCAGACCTTGCATTCTTTTGACATTCTTTGATGTTCCAGGGTGGAAGTTTTGTGCTACTAATGCCGCTTCCAACCGAAGAAGTCTAAGGGGGAAGTCTATGTCCAACAGCGGACATACTTACTACGATGACGTTGACAAATCTAATAGTGGGACACAAGATACGAGCAGGAGACTTTTTTTTGGTTACGTGATATTTTCGGAACTTGTTAGATATAACAAAAATAAAACACAATACATTTGAATGTTGAAAATTAAAATATCGCACAAAAATAATAGTGTAGTAGCTAGAAGGTCGCTCAAGGAGTTGTTTTGGTGCGCGAGCGCCGGCGCCAACATTCCGAGAAGCGGTTCTTTTATTATAATCCGCGACCGCGACCTGACCCACTGATCTGCGGACAACATGCCGCCGCTCCAACTGTAGAGGTGAACTCGCACGCATAGCCACAAAAGTAATAAGAATCCAGAATACATACATACATACATAAAATCACGCCTCTTTCCCAACGGGGTAGGCAGAGACTACATCCTTCCACTTGCTACGATTCTGGCATACAACTCTCGCTTCCTCTCATCATCATCATCATCATCAACCTATGGTCGTCCACGGCTGGACATAGGCCTCTCCACAGGCATGTCACTGAGCACGATCCTCGGCCACTCTCATCCAACTCTTCCCAGCCACCTTACGAAGATCATCGCTGCACCGAGTCTGAGGACGTCCTACGCTACGTTTGCCGATCCGTGGTCTCCACTCAAGAACTCATCTACCCCGACGGTTCTCGGTTCTTCGGGTTATATGGCCGGCCCATTGTCACTTCAGAATATTCCTGAATATTTCAGGTTATTGCGTTAGTTTGGCTGAACATCCCTATGTTTTTAGCTAAATTTTTAGTTGACGCGGTACGCTTTGAACGGTGATCAATTGTAAACATTTGCCCAAAACATTTTTTTTAAATGTTGAAAAATATTTACAGGAGTATTTACTTACTAAGCAAACCGCCTGATGCAGTATTGCGATTAATTTCAAAACACTTTGTGTTTATTTCCCCGACTCGGGCTGTGACGAAGTTAATTAATAAAAAACAAAAATTACATTTCATCGGCAAATACCGCAATTTAAAATGACTCCCGAAGTGAAGACCAAACCATGTGTAAATAGCAATAAATAGCAGAAGGATCCACGTAAGGGCAACGTCGATGCTGAACGCAAGCATTTTCGTACGGTAGCATCAGCTAAATAAGTGGTATACCTACTTATAAATTTTCAAACAAGATCCTATCAAATGAATATGTCGCTAAAGTTGAACTTTCAAGTTGACCGACACGTCTATTGGTACTATAGTTTTATGAGATGCAAACGATTGACACCGGGTGTTAAACCATTTGGCTGATGGTGCGCAGGGTGGCATTTCGATTCCTCTTATTATAACATTGGCATTGGCGCTAACGTGTATCGAAGGGACGCAAGTATTGCGATGAATCCTCTGGCTGAAGTCAGCTGACAAAAGACAGGAACGACATCCAGGCGGTTCTGGACCAACCTCCGCAAACTTATCTTATCTGGCTTGTGGATGAACATTTTGCACTCACAGTCTAGTCAGCCTCAAAAGATATTGCATACGCACAGGCATAAGCCAAAATTTGGGGGAAACAGACATATAAGCCTGAATTCAATAATAAATAATAAATAAATATCATGGGACACTTGACATCAATTGACCCAGTCCCAAACTAAGCAAAGCTTGTACTATGAATACTAGGCAACGGATAAACATACTTATACGGATAAATACATACTTAAATGCATATTAAACATCTAAGACCCGAGAACAAACATTCATATTCAAGTCTGGATGCAATGTCTAGACCTCAAGCTTCGTAGTCAGGTTCTCTAACAACTAGGCCATCTGGTCGTCTAAATAGTTAAGAGTTCTATGGAGACAGTTTAGTATCACACAATCTTAAGTACAAGAACTACAAATATTGAATACATATTTGGCAAAGCATACTTACGCTGGAAAACCACGTAGGTATACCTTATCGCCTAATAAAAATAATTAATAACCTAGAAGTCGTTATAATAATACATTTTAAGATTGGCCGTGGATTTTGAGAGATTTGGGGGCAGAGCAGCAGTCTCTATTATTACACGATATGCACGTGAAATGCAACTTATTGTTAATCGATGGTGGCATGCCAAAGTATCGCTCCCCGCAGCCAGAGGATGCCCCGGGGAGGCAGTAACTAAGCCAGTGTAATTGAGGCATCGCTCGCCGGCTAACTGTCCGCCCGGGCCTGCGGGGCTCGCAGCAACTAGAACGTGCACTTTGACTAACTGTGCTTTTATACTTTTTGAAATATCTCTCCAAAGAAAGTTACTGATATTACTGTTTAACAAACTACGAGTATCGACATGGTCACGAGTAGACCACGGCAACTGCAACGTTGCTGAAACGTTGAGGTAAATATTACTTGTGTGTGTCAGCGTGACGAGTCCCATTTGTGGTATTTTGACTATGAGCGGGAATCACGAAAGTTTAAAACGTTATACGAGTATCGACATTTATTATTATTACGTATTCCAACAAAACAAATTACAGCATTGCAGTTAAACACCAATGCGCTGTAAAATTAAAATTATACAAACAAAAATATTTAAAAAAATCTATGAATAGTTAGAGATTTTTGAACGTCGTCGTCGTCGCTACCCTAAAACGACGGAACACCACACCCTCCGGCCAGAATTTTTGAATTAATTTTTGAGCACGTTTGTCTAGCTAGGAGCTAGCTTAGGCTACAATAGACATGTACAGATCAAGTGAATATAATGTTTTTCCATCGTCTTTTGTCGGATAAGTTCGTTTTTATCCTGCTTTCTCAATAAATTTTAGTAAACTACAGTAAGCTGGTTGAGAAAGCAAGATAAATGGGCGAATCAACTTTTTTACCGACACTAATCTGTCCGCGACATTTTTCAAACAATTGCAGATTTTTGTAAGTAAATATGTTATTTCTGCAATTTAAGAGATGGTGTACATGAATACATGCCATCCTACGTTCAACCTATTCAACCGTGAAATATCTTCTTGGTAGTACGATTTTTTGGTAACGCAGGAGACGCCCAAAGTGTCGGTAAAATAGTTGATTGGCCCAAATACGAACCTTTTTGACAAAATACGATGCGCGACGCCAAAGCATTTCTAACTATAAACCAAATGCCAAAATAAAAATAAAAATCATAGGGAAACATGTTGAGAGACAGATGCACTGAGAGACAAAATTCACATTTCTCTCTTTCTGTCGCTGGTTACAAAATTTATTTACAACGAAAGAAAGAAAGAAGAATTTATTCACTAACACAGAAGACACGCATATGCAACAAAATTTACACAAATAAACCGAAAAAATAATAATAAAATATAATTATACACAATTTTGTGTGTCCCCGCGAAAGTAATAACGCTTCTAGTAATATTTTTTTAAGTCACTGTACAACCAGCAGTATCCTGCTTGCATGATTCAAAGTAACCTAAGTACATTGGTAGTTTGTTTGTGTTTCGACAGCTCTTATAATATGTATTAGGAGCGCTAAGCGAGCGAAGTGAGCGGTGGCAATCTGAATAAAATGTGGGGCGGCGCGCGGAGAAAACGCCATTATTATAATGTAGCGGTCAAGTGCAGCGAGCCACTTACACCCGCTCTCAAATTATTATCTGTAATAATCTGAGGCCATTATAATACGAGTATAGATGTTATTACTAGTTAGCAAACGTAGAGAAATGTATAGATACAAATAAACTACATAAGCATTGTATGTTCTTAAAAGGAAAATAATTCAAAGTTTGCGCAAAAACTCGCAGCAAAATAGAAATCAAAAACTAAATAAATAAGTGTAAATTATTTTGTTATAAGTACAGTTTTTTGTAGCTAGTGAAATCGGATTCTTTTTATTACTATTTGTTTTTTACGTTTTTCAACTAGGAGCAATTTAATAGGAAATAGTTAGCGCACTTTTCACGTAGTTTCGATATTTAATCCATAAAGCCGAATTTAAAATGTTAAAGATTCAAACTTTGGTTTGTCTTCAGCTATTGTTTCCTACTACAAAATAGTTATTTGTAGGTATTCTTTATATTCTGTTATTGTACTTTTTATATGTGATCAATTTTTATAATAAGATTATATTAAGGTCAAGTGCAGCGAGCCACTTACACCCGCTCTCAAATTATTATCTGTAATAATCTGAGGCCATTATAATACGAGTATAGATGTTATTACTAGTTAGCAAACGTAGAGAAATGTATAGATACAAATAAACTACATAAGCATTGTATGTTCTTAAAAGGAAAATAATTCAAAGTTTGCGCAAAAACTCGCAGCAAAATAGAAATCAAAAACTAAATAAATAAGTGTAAATTATTTTGTTATAAGTACAGTTTTTTGTAGCTAGTGAAATCGGATTCTTTTTATTACTATTTGTTTTTTACGTTTTTCAACTAGGAGCAATTTAATAGGAAATAGTTAGCGCACTTTTCACGTAGTTTCGATATTTAATCCATAAAGCCGAATTTAAAATGTTAAAGATTCAAACTTTGGTTTGTCTTCAGCTATTGTTTCCTACTACAAAATAGTTATTTGTAGGTATTCTTTATATTCTGTTATTGTACTTTTTATATGTGATCAATTTTTATAATAAGATTATATTAAATCCAGTGACGACGGAGAATTTTAGCGGATTAAAATAATTCCAGCACTTTGGTAAAACTTAATAAGGTATAATAATTTACAAAGGAATGTGAAAATAAATGTACAAATTTCCAAAAACATCTACTTTTAGAATTGATTTCGTCACCAAAACACTTGCTATTTTTTTATTTATACCATTTTGCTCCTTACAACAACACACTTACATAATAACCAAAACTTTTCTAATAAAATATATGAACTCACCGAGGCACAGAGCCAGGGCGACGAAGATGAAACGCATCCTGTAACGAAACACCACAATCGTGCACAGACAAGAGAGCGCGCGACTTGGCTGGCGCGCGGCGCGGGACTGGCGGCGTGCGCCCGCGCAGCTCTATTTACCGCCGCCGCCGACGCCGCTGGACCCACGGAAAACATCTGGACACCAGGACTCGGTGGATCTTCAAGCGCTGTGGGACGTCCACCACACTCAGGGGCGGATAAACTTAAAGGCTTTTTGGGCTGCAGCCCAGGGCCTCGTGGATACAGAGGGCCAAACCTAAACTGAAAACAATAGACGATATTGTCAATAATAAAAATTATCTACAATTTCAAAAAATCCGATCATGAGGTTTGTGTAATTAGGTAGGGCCCCTCAGCAGTATTAGCCCAGGGCCCCACAAATTCAAGATCCACCAACGAGATGGATGGATGATCTGAGGATTTATTTCGTAACGTTTGTGACACTCGCGATCGCAATCAAATGACAGTTTTCGCATACAAAAACTCTTGTTTCTCTTGTCCTTTCAATCGTTCAAAGGTTAACTGGAAGAGATCCCTGTAAGGGATAAGTTCGCCTTTGTACATCTCTTTCTCTTGTAAATTGTAAATTTCATATGTTTTATACGTACAATAAAGAGTTACAATACAATACTGTCATTTGTCATGTTTGTCATCTGTTAGCTACCGTACAGCAGCCAAACGATAGTGTCTTTTTCAACCTCGACATTGGCGGAATCATCGATAGTTTTGATGGAGCTAATTTTTCCTAAAAATTGAATTGATTGAATGGGGGCTATCGCGAATGAATTTTCCGCTAGAGGCGCTAGTGTAGCGTGAGGTCAACGAAATGTCAAATCTCATAGTTTTTGGGTGAGCTACGCGGGTTTATTTATAATTAGAATAATTTTGTGAATATTTTGCATTACCTAAAATTAATTACGGCAATTATGCGATAAGGGGCAATGAACGTTTGTAATTTGAGACAGTTTTGTCTTTCGAAAACTTTTATCATTCCTTTTTTCCGAACAAAACGGGATTACGCAATACTGTGGTTGCTCGATATGTTTATGGTACTGTTTTACGATGTATTAAATATGATTTTAATCTAAACTTTGTTTTCACGGCCGTTATAACAGACTTTTAAAAACCTCACGCAACAGTGGCGCCATCTAGTGAGAGAAAAAACGATAGCCCTCATTGGTTCTGGTTAAAGCAGCGGGTTCACGGTGGATGCAGGCCGCTTCCAACCGAAGCAACTGGAGGTCTAGGGGGAGGTCTATGTCCAGTAGTGGACGTCCTACGGCTGATATGATGATGCGATGATCAGGACTCTATAATCAACCAAGCTAATTATAGACTAGACTAGCGTCTATGGTCTCTCGAACAGAGGATCGTGGATTCAAATTCAGTACCACTACCATGAGTTTACAGTGACCGTACTCGATAACGACGGCGTTTATTTGTAGAGGCGCTGTACATTTCTCCATAAAAATAATTTATGCCGTCGCTATCGAGTACGGTCACTGTGAACTCATGGTAGTGGTACTGAGCACCACCACCTCTGAGTTTTTCAGAATAACGGAACGGAATTGACAATGAGCTTTATGGTTAAGGAACACCTCGTGAGTGAACCTGCACCTGTGAAGCCATTCAACGATGTGTCTGAAGTCGCCAATCCGCTGGGCCGGCGTGGGAACTGTGGCTTAAGCCCACTAGATACAGGACACAGGCCTCCTCTTAGAAATCAGAGGTCTTGGGGTGCTGCTGTTAGTACTCGGGCCCAGACGAATTGCGAACTTAGTTTGGAGGAAGGCTGTATATTCAACAGTATAACCAAAAGATGATAGTTCGAGCTTAAAATAAAAACTTATGACAAATAGGTACCATCTGTTATGAATCGTAATGATGAGCCAGACGTTTAACATTGTAAATATATCTCTAGTTTTTAATAAAAAACTTTTATTAAAAGAAAACCTTACACAACATAAATCAAACAACCAGTCAATCACAATCGCTTAGGTAGCTCATTTATTATTTCGCTTAGCGTCAACAGCCACTGATCTGAATTGGAAAGGAGAGTAGTCTTCTTGACCCCCGACCCCGAACTAATCCACCAATCGGTGGTCGCGACGAACGCCTCGTCGGCGCGATGCCGCCGTGGGAACCGCAGGCGCTTCAGAAACTAGAATAGATGCGAGTACACGTCACGGCGGCTACTGAAAACGTGTACTGTACCACTACATGAGTTTGCAGTCACCGTACTCGATAGCGACGGCGTAAATTATTTGTATGGAGAATTGTACAGCGCCTCCACAAATTTACGCCGTCGCTATCGAGTAAGTAGGTCACTGTAAACTTATGGAAATGGTACTGCGCACCAACGTTCTGCTCTACGTTTTATTAGCAGCAGCCGCCGTGGCATGTGGTCCGCGAGAAAGGACTACAAATCAGCCCGAAACATGTCGAGCTGAACTCCATTTCAGACGTGAGGTAATCCGGTTTATTTCACTGTGCACACAGCATGCTTTTTAAACGCAGACGACGCGTTTCTTTTTTGATTAAGGCACATACCTATTGAATTGTAGCCATCTTAGAATATGTTAAATTCCACTCAGAAGAGCAGTTGTTGACATTTCAATCGAGCGAAGTGAATCAAGCAAGGTAAGTGCCAAACCGCATAAACAAAACATAAGTATATTATGGCCACACTCACCACACTAAACGGGGGCATGCACCCGCTGTTAGGCCGCAGCCACCCGAAATCGCTCGACGCTCGTTTCATACTCGTGACATAATAATGTCACGCTATATTATAACGACAAAACTGAAAATGTTGAGCTATGTCGCTGGAAAAAAACCTCTTCAATTTCGGCAAAAACACTGTTTTTTTTTCATTCACTTCAATTTTTTTTATTTGTACCACTGCTACGACTGCTACTAAATGAGATTAAGAAATCAGCTTCCAAGACGAAGATTAATCCTGCAAGAAGCCAACTTGTCGCTGCTGCTTGACGCGGCGACTTGACGCTACTTTTCTGAGTCGCGGGAAACTCAAAATCACCTTAAAAATGGGTAATGTGACCAGATTTATCGCAGCAATCGAGCGACGAGCGACTGCATGTGGGGGCACCTTTAATCGCAACAATTACTCAACTTGTTTATATCACAATCGTTGCAAAACACAATACAATATGAAGATGCTCGAAATCTTCGCAATTTCATACGAGCGTGCAAAATTAACGTGTTCCTTTTCTAGTGTCTAATTTTTAAGGAAAACTTTTAAATGTTCCGTTGCAAAATGTATTAGCAAACGTCCATCACTCGGATGCGCGGGCGGCCCTCAAGCGCGGCCGGCAGTGTGGCCAGCGGTGAAAGCCAGACATTTACGGAAATTATTGACTAATCTACGGGGATTTAGACTTGAAAACTACTAGACTAGTACTAGATTAGTGCAAGGGACTGGCAAACACATAAGTATATTACTTTATTGTTTATTTGTATTCTGTGTGCCTATCCTGTATTGTTCATGTTGGCAAATAAATCAATCTTCTTCTTATTCAAAATTCTTACTAACATTATTATTTAATGTGAAAGTGTGTTTTTTATTTATTTATTTTTATTCGGCTGGATAGCAAACGAGCAAACAAGTGGGTCTCCTGATGGTTAGAGATCACCACCGCCCATAAACATCTGCAATACCGGTATTGCAGATGCGTTGCCAACCTAGAGACCTAAGATGGGAGTACCTATGTTTGTTTATGATGTTTTCACGCTTAAGTATTCAACCAGTCGTGATGAAATTGAGAAGGATTTTTTTATCGTGAACTCGCTGGAAACTATACCCTAGGATATTTCCCAGTTCCCATAGGATAAGAATTGTAAACAGACGGAGTCGCTGACAGCAGTTAGTTGAAGATAAATTTAAATTCTTTTACTTTCATTGATTAGTTTCATAACAACTAAACTAACTAACTGCCCCTTAGCGTGGGACGTCACCTGTGTAGATACATTGGCTCCGTCCCACGTTAACGGTTCTGCACGGAAACCTGGGTCCGCCGCAGAGCAGGCCCAAACTATTAAGTGTCGCAAGTATGCATTTCTGTCCAACAATTACATATTTGCGGCACTTGCAATTGAAACTTTGGGCCCGTGGTCGTCCGACACCAAAAAGTTTGTTAAAGAAGTGTCGGACAAGCTCTTCGGCGTCTCAGGGGACCATAGGGCCGGTAGCTTCTTTGCCCAGCGCCTAAGTTTGGCTGTGCAAAGAGGCAATGCGGCCTCCGTCCTGGGGAGAATGCCCCAAGTGGGCAATCTCCAGGGCTTTTTTTATTTGTAATTTATAAGTTTTGTAAGTAATTTCTTTGGTTATTTTATAGTCTTATTTAACTAACTAACCTAAATACTCCTAGGACGCGTTATATTTTTGTTTTGACCACATTTCAGCTGCCGTGGACACGAGTAGTCTGAAGTCTTGGCCACGTGTCACGTGCGTTTAGGCAAGTGAGTTTGACGAACTACGCGCATGTAGTTAATGCAATGCTCTTGCGTGATTTGTGCACAATAACACACGAATTATAAGGGTGAGCACATCGAGAGTATTCAAGCACACATCAACCGCACCCAACGCATCCAAAACGAATTTCATCGCCCAAGTCTTTGTCCATCTTATAATAGTCACCAACAGCACTTAGTGTATGTTCTCCATCTCCACTCAAAACATTCAAGAACCACGGCGTAAGAAGATGAATACCAATAATCCCGTGGTAGCAGAGCATGTTCTCAGCGCTGGCATGTCTCATTTTATTTAGTTTGACAAGACAAGGTTGGTAGCAGCGGAAGAAGAGAGTACTACGCAAGATCTGAGAGACGATTGAAATCGGATATATTCCTGGGTAACAAAACTAACAAATGTTTTTTTTTTATTCGACTGGATGGTAAACTTCAACTTTTTTGTTTTTGGCAATGGATGGTAAACGAGCAAGTGGATCTCCTGATGGTAAGAGATCACCACCGCCCATAAACAGGGTTATTAATAAATAATAAATAAATAAATAATAAATATTACGGGACAATTTACACCAATTGACCTAGTCCCAAAGTAAGCTTAGCAAAGCTTGTGTTATGGGAACTAAGCAACGGATAAACATAATTAAATAGACAGATACATACTTAAATACATATAAACACCCAAGACCCGAGAACAAACATTCTTATTTTTCATACAAATATCTGCCCCGACACGGGAATCGAACCCGGGACCTCAAGCTTCGTAGTCAGGGTCTCTAACCACTAGGCCATCTGGTCGTCTAAATTGCAGATGCGTTGCCAACCTAGAGGCCTAAGATGGGATACCTCAAGTGCCAGTAATTTCAGACTCTAGTCCATCATTTAAATGGTCAGAAAAATATTAGATCGATGAGAAAGCATTCGAAATTTTAATTAGTATCTGGCAACACCGCAGCTCGGCGCAAGCGCCTGAAATAACCTTATAACATGGAATCAGCGCGCGGGCGCAACCGTGACCGCGCGCGACCGCCTTATACGCGATTTGTTTATAACAGCACCATGGTGATGACACGCAGATAATTCGTGGCGTGTCATCATAAAACGCTAAACGATTATTAAGTAAAAATATTGAACAGACAACACGATTAATATGAAATTTAAAGTGGCTGACAAGTTTACGGTGTAATATATTGCTCCGAGCAGCTGGCCAGCCTTTTGGAAACCTTGTCCTGAGGTAGCAGCCTGTTTATCATTTTTAACCGACTTCAAAAAAAGGAGGAGGTTATCAATTCGGTTGTATGTTTTTTTTTTTTTTTTTTTTTTTTTTTTTTTTTTTTTATGTTTGTTACCTCAGAACTCCGTCATTTATGAACCGATTTGAAAAATTTTTTTTGCGTTCGTCTAGGAATGCTTTCAATTAGGTCCCATAAGCACCAAATCAGGATCTGATGATTGGATCCTAAGGAAATCGAGGGAACTCTTCAAATGTTGTAGGGACACCTATGGTAATTTTGATATATTTAGTAGTAACTCGTGCATTTGCTCTTGAAAATCATCATTTGGTAAAGTGGAACTGATGATGAAGACCACAGTTGACCATCGGAGTTACTACTCAATAACAAGTTTTTCATGGGTTGAATTTCAATTGCTTTAACACAGTTGCTAAGCAATTTATGCTCCTCCTCGGAACACATATGGTGAAATGGAATGGGTGGTGAAGCACCAGGACTCCTCAATAATGAACATCTCTGCATCGGAAATAGCAATTTTTCGTAAAAGGTGATGAGCAGTTGACATTAAACTATTGTATCTTAGATGTTTTACACTAAAAAGCGTGAAAAAAAAATTTTATAACAAAAAATAGAACCGACTACAAAAAACCATGAAAATAATTTTCTACCAGTCTGAAGTCGGTGCCTCAGCACGAGCCAGCAGGAGTGGACCTATAATCGTCTACCTCACCTACAACTATACTACAAATGGCTTCAATCACTCCTGCTGGCTCGTGCTGAGGCACCGACTTCAGACTGGTAGAAAATTATTTTCATGGTTTTTTGTAGTCGGTTCTATTTTTTTAACCGACTTCAAAAAAAGGAGGAGGTTATCAATTCGGTTGTATGTTTTTTTTTTTTTTTTTTTTTTTTTTTTTTTTTTTTTTTTTTTTTTTTTTTATGTTTGTTACCTCAGAACTCCGTCATTTATGAACCGATTTGAAAAATTTTTTTTGCGTTCGTCTAGGAATGCTTTCAATTAGGTCCCATAAGCACCAAATTAGGATCTGATGCTTGGATCCTAAGGAAATCGAGGGAACTCTTCAAATGTTGTAGGGACACCTATGGTAATTTTGATATATTTAGTAGTAGCTCGTGCATTTGCTCTTGAAAATCATCATTTGGTAAACTGGAACTGATGATGAAGACCACAGTTGACCATCGGAGTTACTACTCAATAACAAGTATTTCATGGGTTGAATTTCAATTACTTTAACACAGTTGCTAAGCAATTTATGCTCCTCGGAACGGATATGGTGAAATGGAATGGGTGGTGAAGCACCAGGACTCCTCAATAATGAACGTCTCTGCATCAGAAAAAGCAATCTTTCGTAAAAGGTGTCAAGCAGTTGACATTAAGCTATTGTATCTTAGATTATTAACACTAAAAAGCGTGAAAAAAAAATTTTATAACAAAAAATAGAACCGACTACAAAAAACCATGAAAATAATTTTCTACCAGTCTGAAGTCGGTGCCTCAGCACGAGCCAGCAGGAGTGGACCTATAATCGTCTACCTCACCTACAACTATACGAGTAAATGGCTTCAATCACTCCTGCTGGCTCGTGCTGAGGCACCGACTTCAGACTGGTAGAAAATTATTTTCATGGTTTTTTGTAGTCGGTTCTATTTTTTGTTATAAAATTTTTTTGTTATAAAATTTTTTAGATTTTATCTCTTTATAGTGTAGATTTTTTTTTATTCGACTGGAAGGCAAACGAGCAAGTGGGTCTCCTGATGGTAAGAGATCACCACCGCCCATAAACATCTGCAACACCAAGGGTATTGTAGATGCGTTGCCAACCTAGAAGCCTGAGATGGAATACCTCAAGTGCCAATAATTTCACCGGCTGTCTTACTCTCCACGCCGAAACACAATAGTAGTGCAAGAACTGCTACTTCACGGCAGGCAATTAGCGAGCAATATGGTGGTAGCAATCCGGGCGGACCTTGCACAAGGTCCTACCTCCTGCAAACTCTAAAACTGGTCTACAACTGGTCTAAAATTTTAATTAAAATGTGAAGATACCCGAACATTGCATAACATTTAACAAATGGTTGTTGGTTATTGATATAACTGGCGGAAACAGTAACCACTAACAACCAAGGAACGAACTCGCGCTCAGCCCCTAGATACTACAAAGTTGAACATTCCAACTTCTTATCTCGCCGTCCCGCTCTCCCGCTGACGCTAATATTATTTAACACGAGAGCGAGAGGAACGGTACGATACGAACTTTGAATTTCGTAGAAGGCCCCCAGGAAGTGCCTGCGCAGCTTTCACTGTCGCATCATCCAATCATCCTTGTTGACACTAAACGGGTGTGAGAATATACGTGTTTAGCCTTACATCGCTAGTTCTCAGCGCTGGGGCCTTGTAACTGGTTAATCTGACGCCGCAATGTAATGCGCTCAATTTTCACAAACGGTATTATTATGGTGCAGGTGCATCTGTTCGCGTACGGAGGCACTGACATAATCTATGTTGTGCACAAACACTATGTTGCTAAGTAATTGCTAACGACACCAGTACCACTACCATAAGTTTACAGTGACCGTACTCGATGGCGACGGCGTAAATTATTTGTAGAGGCGCTGTACGATTCTCCATACAAATAATATACACTGTCGCTATCGAGTACGGTCACTATAAACTCATGGTAGTGGCACGGTTAAGATACGCTGTATGGCCTATTGTAAGGCCGGCAACGCACCCGTAGTCCTAATAATGCTGCAAGTGTGAAGACGGCGGTGATCACTTAAATTACTATCAGGTCTTTACCTGCCAGCTTGTTTGCCAGCGTTTCATAAAAAAAATGATATCGCAATATTGAAAACTGCATACTTAGGTAGACTTAAAAAGTTTTATAAAAATATCGCAGTCTTCCTATAGGTTTTCCTGTAATTTACCCCCACTTTACCCTGAACAATAGCCAGCAACAGTAGCAATTGTCAGTGTCCCACCCTGTAAATCTCGCTTTGCTAGAACCCAGTTTAGAATATTATCAGCACGCCTTTATAATAAGATTAATAAAGTTAAAAACATATTTCCTCTACGAGTGCTACCTTGTAAAAATTTTATAACAAAAAATAGAACCGACTACAAAAAACCATGAAAATAATTTTCTACCAGTCTGAAGTCGGTGCCTCAGCACGAGCCAGCAGGAGTGGACCATAATCGTCTACCTCACCTACAACTATACGAGTAAATGGCTTCAATCACTCCTGCTGGCTCGTGCTGAGGCACCGACTTCAGACTGGTAGAAAATTATTTTCATGGTTTTTTGTAGTCGGTTCTATTTTTTGTTATAAATTTTTTTTTTCACGCTTTTTAGTGTAAAGCATCTAAGATTTAATACTTTAATGTCAACTGCTCATCACCTTTTACGAAAAATTGCTTTTTCCGATGCAGAGATGTTCATTATTGAGGAGTCCTGGTGCTTCACCACCCATTCCATTTCACCATAGGCGTTCCGAGGAGCATAAATTGCTTAGCAACTGTGTTAAAGTAACTGAAATTCAACCCATGAAATACTTGTTATTGAGTAGTAACTCCGATGGTCAACTGTGGTCTTCATCATCAGTTCCACTTTACCAAATAATGATTTTCAAGGGCAAATGCACGAGTTACTACTAAATATATCAAAATTACCATAGGTGTCCCTACAACATTTGAAGAGTTCCCTCGATTTCCTTAGGATCCAATCATCAGATCCTGATTTGGTGCTTATGGGACCTAATTGAAAGCATTCCTAGACGAACGCAAAAAAAAATTTCAAATCGGTTCATAAATGACGGAGTTCTGAGGTAACAAACATAAAAAAAAAAAACAAAAAAAAAACATACAACCGAATTGATAACCTCCTCCTTTTTTAACCATGTACTTTTAACTTAATAAATATTTTTCATTTTCATTTTTTCATCATACAAATATCTGCCCCGGCCGGGATTTGAACCCGGGACCTCAGGCTTCGTAGTCAGGTTCTCTAACCAATTGGCCATCTGGTCGTCAAAATCATCATTTGCCATAGTATACTCCAATTCAATAGAATCTAACAATCCTGTAGACACTTCCAGCCTTCTAATATGAACACCGGGCTGCCTAAGGCTTTGTGATGTGACTGTTATTCTTATTTGATTCCTTTTAGATGATAATTGCAACAACAGGGACATATATAATCAAGCGTGTCCACGTTAGGGTGTGTTAAATGTGTAGAAAATTGTTAGATTCTATTGAATTGTACTTTACTTACAATAATAACCTCCCTACAATGTAGTACATCTCATTCAAATGGAACGCAACTCGACTTGCAAAGCAGAAAGAATATCTCACGAATTCAAACAGATTGACATCACAACGAAGCAAGCGCAATGGCTGTGAATGGGCTAGGAGAGGGGGGGAGAGGTCATCGCAAGAGGGGTATGTGAAAGTGAAGCGAAGCGCGACCTCGCCGGTCACTGAGATTGGCTTACTGACGACCACTGTTTTAGGAGGATATACATCCAATACTTACATTAGGGTTTGAACCGGTGAAGCGGTGGTAGTACCTAAAGGTTCATATAAAATTCCCAAAAGTTTGAAGCACCCAGGAAATCTCGCCCAGGGCGCTGGAAGTACTAAAACCGGCACTGCTACTAAGAAAAGTCTCGTAGGTATATCAAAGCAATTACTATTTTTTTATTAATTTTTAACTAATTAAATTTATTCTTGAAATTATGTTTATAAAGTTCGCTCTGAAGAATTATCGATTTTGAGGTACTTACGAACCCCCGTCGCAAAAGTTTGACGCCATATCTGTCTGTTTGTAACATCGTAACTCTCAAACGGATGCACAGATTTTGATGTGTTTTTTTTTTATTTACATAAAAGCAAATTTCCTTGTGGTGGTATCGACATGTGTTATGTGGTTTTTCAGACATTGAAATTGAAATGATAATGTCGGGAGGTTTATTACTTTTTTTTAAACGAAAGAAATTACAATTTCTTATAATAAACAAAAATACAATAAAAAACTACAAAAAATCATAACCTATACCATACTATCTATTCACTTTTTTACATTGTACTAACCAACTCAGAAAAGTTTAAAATTTCTAAGTTTGTTAGGTTTTTAGTACCTAGTGGAGATTTTGACTTCGATTTTTATAAGTTTTAATGGAGCAGGCAAGATTCTAAATCAGGTAGTTCGTACTGTTATGCTTCATTAAAGCACTGATAGCGGCGCGGGCTGCCTCTTTGTGTTGCATTCAGTTGCACTGGGTGCAGTGACTCGCCGCGAGACTTCCCGGCGTCGGCCAACTTTTAACGACGTACGAACAGATCTCTAACAAAATAACTGCAATTTCGCCGCAATTACGGAAAAATGTATAGCGAGCTGCAACCCTCGGGGACTTCTTGTAACTTAGGCACTTATATAGCCAAGAACTGCATGTCTCCATGTATTCAGCGTGTATTGCTGTGTACATGTATACAATACAATACAATACAAAGACTCTTTATTGTACACCAGAAATAGTAAGTGATACAGAAAACAAATACACAGAGAAAAAATTACACGGTAAGCAATAGGCGGCCTTATCGCTTAAGAGCGATCTCTTCCAGGCAACCTTTTTACGGAAAGAAGGAAGGACTAGATACTATATGATGGTATACTGCATGGTGGCGACATCTTTTGGTGAGTAGTAGAACTATGTACTTACAACGCATTCTTTTGGCGGGTAGCTGAACTACTCATTTTTGATACTACCTCAAACTGTAACCAGACGAAAATTTAAGTGCTGTGAACCTATATCAGAACAAATTGTTAATTTAGAATTAACTACCAGAGCGTAATTTATTTTTAAAATATTTTCGAGCAGTAATGTAATGCGTACAATAATTCGATACGAGAGAGAAGCGTTCTGTGACAGCTGTCATGTCAACAAGTGCGATGTTTTTAATAAAAACAAAGTAGTATCACGTAGTGATACATTGCGTGCTAATTAATTTTGTAAGGAAAATAATAAGTACTTTTTTTTTACTAAAACATAATAAAACGTGATTTTTAGGGTCTTCACTCTAACTGCCCTTAAAGTTTGAGGTAGTAACAAAAATACACGCTGTATATCGTCCCCGTAGAGCGAAAAGTCACTAAATCGTATTTTACTAATTTGAGATTATAACTTTATGTTCATAACTTTAAACCTCGTATCTCAAAACAGCAAAATACGACTTCGTTACTTTCGCTCTGCGGGGGCGATATGTACAAAACTTTCAATTAAAAACATACATACATAGACTGCTAAAATCATTACCCTTCCTTGGCTTTGCCGTAGTCGGGTAAAAAATGCATAATTTTGGTCCATTGACTTGAGAGATATGATGCCACAGACAGACATACAGATGGCGGTCAAACTTTTAATACCTACCGCTGTTTTTGTGACATGCGTTGTATGTACTTTGTAAAGTTTTTTTTCTCTCGTCAATGTTTTGAATTCCATGCTATGAAATGCGTCAAACCATTTGGTGGAAATACCAAAGACAAGCCGAAACTCAAAATGTTTGTACACTATCCCGGCTCGCACCTCTAAGTTTTTCTAAAATCATGTGCGAAATAACATTTAAAAATTTTCACGAGCTTTACGGTGAAGGAAAACATCGTAAGGAAACCTGCACAAACCTGCGAAGCAATTCAATGGCGTGTGTGAAGTTTCCAATCCGCAATGGACCCGCGTGTTAACTATGGCCCAATAATTTCATTCTGAGAGGAGGCCTGTGTCCAGCAGTGGGACGTATGCTGGGATGATGATGATGATGACCTAAACTGTACTGCTGTAGGAAGTAAACAAAATTATGCAGCGAAGTTGTTCTACGCGATCCGGACTCCAGCAAAATGTACCGGTTTGTTACAACACGTCCGTCCGCAGCTAACATTACATTATACATTAAGATCTGCTAGTGTTTTATTTTGTGGTTAATTTATTTTTAGTTACGTTGTTTTCAAATGATTCTCCATTTTCAATTCAAAATTCCCATCAAAAACTTTCAATGCTGCCATTTTAGAAAAATACTCAGTAACGACAAGTCAGCAAAATAAAAAGAGAAGAAAATTAAAAAAGCTGAGTGAATATCTTTTGGTTGTGTAATCAAAAAATACATTCAATAAAATAATCCAAAGCTAAACAGAAATAAATAATACTACAACCGAAGTGCAAAAAAAGTTTTACTTTCCAGCAATAAAGTAAGCAACACTGAAGTTGGACTGTTCTCCATTGTACAAAACAGGTCGAAGTGAAAGTTAAGGTCTACTATTGGTTGTTGAGAGCCGCACTCGAGTTTCAACCAATCAGCAGCGCGACCTCGCGTGAACGCTCTACTGCCGAGAACCCAATGACAGGTGACATGTCAAGTTTAACTTAAAACCGGAAGTTCTGCGCTAACATTGCGAAAAGTTCTTACAAATAATGACCTTAGCGTAGAAAGTTAAGAACAATAAAATTAGTGTTAAGTTTTAAACATAAGTGTAATATGATTTGGGTGTGGTTGGCGTGTCTAGTGCTCGCCCAGGGTGAGTTATACAGTGCAGTCGTTTCTGAATTCTGACGAACTTTCTCCTTATTGTTGTAAAACTTCAATTCACTGGCTGCTGTTGCAGGGAGCTGGTCCCAAGACGATGATGAGGACGGCCCGTATCGCGGGAAACTCATCGGGAAATTTAATTCATACCATCATCAGGTAATCTTCAAAATCTATATTCCTGTTATAACATGAATGGTGAAAACTTAAATGTATTTGAATCATTAACTGATGGAAACTAGTTTTTAATTGAGTGTTTTTATGTGCAATTTAATATATCTGGTTTATTTTTAATAGAACAAAGGAAGTGAAAACAAATGTGGGTAGGTTTCTCTAAGTACCTGTTTCTTTAAAAGAAAAATAACTTGCAATTTAAGTATACTTTCAATTCAAAAGTTAGGAATTCCCTTTATACTTTATACAAAAAAAACTAGTAAAAAAAAATCCTACTAAATTAATATTATAAATGCTAATATTTTAAACTCCATCCATCCCATTCCAGTCGTTCCCTCATGACTGAGGATCGTGGTCATCAATGGTCGGTCTACATTTGGATAGGATTATTTGTTTCCATCGGCTTCTGTCCATGGCAGCTCTGACGACGGCTTATTTTAAACTCACTTTCCCTAAATAAATGCTCCTCTAATCTTCACAAGATTAATGTTGCTATCCCTTTAACAGACAAGTTTGTTGTTAAACATGTATCTTTACTGTTGTTAGTTGTGTTTCATTCTGTTTGTAATACAGGGGTTACATACAAATTTTAATACTGTTTTAAACTTTCATGATTTTTGCTCTTCGTCAAAATATCACAAACAGAAAGAAACAACGATGTGATGTGATGACAAATAAAAATGATCAAGTGCGGTTTGCCCATAAAGTTAATTTCCAAATTGTCGATTTAATGTCAATTATGTTGTAAATTAAAAAAAAACCTGGTTAACATTTATTTGTAGATTTGTTGGTAAATTTTGACATGAGGATAGAGCTGTGTCAGGTTTTGCGTTACAATTCTAGTGTTTCACGATTAGCATACACATATTTCAAAATAAAAGTCGTGTCCAGTAAAACACTTATAACAGGTACTTGAAAATTACACTTTATTCAGCTGGGGAGCTGTGCTCGCATGCATACATGGGAATGTGTGTGTCTAGCCTACTCAATCACTTTTTATTATAGCAAGTTTTTGTTAAAAATATAGACATAAGGCCCTGCTAGTTTTTATCAAGGAACTGAGTCATCTGCCGAAATTAATTATTATTAATTATTAAAGCTTTATGTATACATACAGTACAATAAGTCTATATATAAATTATTTTAGTGACAATAGTTTACTGTTATGGCCCCTATTGGGTAAAAGCCTCCTCCATCTCTTTCCACTTTTGTTTGTTTTGAGCAGTGCTCGTCCAGTTATTTCCAGCTGTTTTTACAATTTCATTAAACCATCTTTTCTTTTGCCGTCCTCTTTGTCTTTTTCCAGCAGGACCAAGCCACTCTATTGTTTGTAATGTCCATCTATTATCCTGGTATCTAGCTACAGTGTCTACTGTCAGTATTTCTTATTTTATCAATTCTTTTCAGTTTCAAGATACTTCTTTCTATAGCATGTTGCATGAGAGTATTTTGTTGCCGAAGTTAATACAAACTGTATGTACTTCAGGTATCTGGCGACGTATACGCAGTGGACGAGTGGACCATCCTGCTGGTGGGCTTCAGCTATGACGGCACGGGGGATGACACTTTCTTCTGGGCCGGCGACTCGGCGCGGCCCGGCCCGCAAGGGTTCATCGTGCCCGACCAGCATGGCAAGTTAGTAACCACCGGCTAATGTCGCTAATGTCGTCTCATATCACCAAACAGCCTATACTGCCTCACCACAGTATTAATATTTATAGCGGCAACACTTCTTTTGTTTATTTTTCCTAACCTGCTGTATGTACAGTCAGCTGCAGAGAAAGGGTACCCCCCTGTATGGCGGTAAGTATGGATACCGCCGTTACAGGGGGGTACCTTTTCTCTGCAGCTGACTGTACATTGCTGTTATAAATAAATTATTTTCTTTCTTTCTTTCTAATAATAATAATGAGATTAGTGGTCACAAAACCGGTTTTTTATGTATGGAGTAAAACTGAAAACCAAGCTTACTCCATACAATAAATACCGGGTTTGTTACCCCTAATAGAGAATGGTTACAAAGAAAATGATAATAACAAACTCTATTTAGTTTTTTTTAAATTGTGTGTCTTGTTTTCCCATAGGTTTTAATAAGTAGATTCTTAAATTAAAATTAGTTTTTCCAAAAGTTTGTCTCTTTGTTTTCTTATTTTAACTCCAAATATTTGTTAGTGTTATGGTCATCCCGTAAAACTCATATCGAAAATACAAACTGTGCTATATCGCTACACCACCACTGGACAGGAGTACAGACACGAATTTCTCCTGTGCACGACATATCTCAGCTTGTTTTGTTTCTTAAATTGGTTTTGCTAAAAATTTGATGTTATAACACAAGCTTTTATATTTATAATATTTATTTTCATTCATAAATTTTTAATTCATAAAATTAATCAATCCAACAAGTATCAAAATTAATGTCCATGATTTGAAACAAACAAATATGTATACAAGGTGAAGTGAAAAATACTTGCAATAATTATTACTTCTTAATGAACGCCCCAAAAGGGCATAAATTTTTATATATTTTTGTAAAAGGTGTCTGCAATAAATAAATACTGAATTAATTATCCACAACATTGTTAATAGATGTATAATGGTTGTTAATCTAATGCTATTTTTACTGAGAATGTTATTGGTGTCAATGAATACTAGAAATTACTTTATTAATTAGTACATTTTTTTGACATTCACTTAATCATAAACAAGTGCTTGTTATAGCCTAAATTGAATAAAGATATTTTGACTTGACTTAAAACATTATTCAAAGCCTGAAAAAGCTGCAGAATAACCATAGTGCCAACGATAGTATGATGATTCAGAGTGAGACAGCATTATTTCATCATCATCATCAACATCTCAGCCGCAGGACGTCCACTGTTGGACAAAGGCCTCCCCCACTTATTTCATGATGAGAGTTAAAACATAACCTCTGTGTGAGATTTGCCAGAAGGTAGATGACTTGTTCCATTTGTTGTTGGAATGTGCTCGGAACTCAGACTTGAGGAGGGTCCTTGGGGGTTTGGGCCCCATGCACAACGGCCAAGTCAATTGTTGGCTCTCAGATCCGGCATCTGACAAAGCCATTTGCATTTACCACTTTTTTAATGTCCTTTGCGTAAGGAAAATGAGCGACTTTTCGCGAGCGAGCGATTTTTTTTCCTCTACAAAAAGAGGAAAAAAAAGAGCATTATTATGATGACTTTCAGGACGAATATTCTGGAACGTTACTACAACGAGGACGTGCGGCTGACGCTGCCGGAGGGCAAGCGGGTGTCGCGGCTCAAGTGGTTCGCCGTGTACGACATACAGTCGCAGAACGCGTTCGGCGACGTGTACGTGCCCGACGACTTCGCCGCGCCCGCGCCGCTCGCCGCCGGCGCGCTGGCCGGCCAGGGCGTCACCAGCGCGCCGCTAGAGCTGCTGGACGCGGCCACCATACTGTGAGTGACAGTAGACCAGTAGACCAGACCGTACCAGCGCCCGCGCCGCTCGCCGCCGGCGCGCTGGCCGGCCAGGGCGTCACCAGCGCGCCGCTAGAGCTGCTGGACGCGGCCACCATACTGTGAGTGACAGTAGACCAGTAGACCAGACCGTACCAGCGCCCGCGCCGCTCGCCGCCGGCGCGCTGGCCGGCCAGGGCGTCACCAGCGCGCCGCTAGAGCTGCTGGACGCGGCCACCATACTGTGAGTGACAGTAGACCAGTAGACCAGACCGTACCAGCGCCCGCGCCGCTCGCCGCCGGCGCGCTGGCCGGCCAGGGCGTCACCAGCGCGCCGCTAGAGCTGCTGGACGCGGCCACCATACTGTGAGTGACAGTAGACCAGTAGACCAGACCGTACCAGCGCCCGCGCCGCTCGCCGCCGGCGCGCTGGCCGGCCAGGGCGTCACCACATAATTTGATGCGCGTGTTTTGTTCGCAGCATCCCGGAATTGCACTACGACGGGCACGGCGAGGAGGTGTACTTCTGGGCCGGCGTGGGCCCGCAGCCCTCGCCGCGCGGCTTCAAGATCCCCGACGAGTACGGATAGTGAGTACCCCACACTCGCACCACACCAGTAGGACGGTCAACGTCAGCAACAGTTCTAAGGACAAAGCTCAAGGTTGACCCGCGATAAGAGTCCATAAGTTAATAAGAGTCATCCGTGTGTACAGCTTGGAGCCGATCGGGGCGTACCGCGGCGGCGCCGTGCGGCTGGTGCTGCCGGGCGCGGAGAGCGTGTTCAGCATCAGCTGGGTGGCGCTGTGGGACGTCGCTGCCCGTGCCGCGATCGCCGCCGTGCTGCTGCCCGAGCGGCCCAACGTGCCGCCCGCGCTCACCGCGCTGCACCCGCACAAGTGAGGGAGGGGACCGACGTGCCGTCCGCGCACGTCAACTTATTGCTGTCATTTTTATGGGTTTATAATTAATAATGTGTTGTGTGACAGGACGGCGCTCCCGAACTGTCGGCAGCTGCACCGTGACCTGCAAGTAGCCTGGGAGGTGTTTGGCAACCAGGTCACCATACAGCTCGCCGGGAAGGTCAGGACACTACTTTGTAGCCCCACTGAAGCCTTCACAGGCCTGTAGCCCGAAGTTTGATCTGTCTCTGAAACAACAGGGCGTGGGAGAACCAGCGCCTCTCTTATTTATATGCACAATATCATTTGAAATCCACTAAAATCTCGGTGGCTGAGAGCATCGTCTGAAAATCTGTATACATCTGTGAAGCATTCAATGGTGTACTCGTATATGAAATTGCCGATCCGTACCAGGCCTAAAAACTACAGTCTGAGTGCTCTCATTTTACGACTCAGATAGTTGGGTTAGTTTGATTGAACACCCCTGTTTTTCAGAATTTTTATTGAAGTTGGCAAATGTTTTTGTCCCTTAGTAGGATGTTCGAAGCATATTATGTCATATCATGCCAATCCTAAACCATCGTAGGGGTATTCAGTTAAATCAACGCCAACCATGTGCTAAAATATTCCGGATTAATTTTAAGCGACTACACAGCGCCCTCCCTCTTCAAAGTATCGCTTGAGAAAGAGACGGCACGCTAAAGCTGCGCGGTCAGCAGCCATCTCATATAGGTTGGATATGATGTAACGGGTAATTCTGGGCGACCGATTCACCGAGATTTATAGGAGTTCTGTCTCTTTTCAGATCGATGAGCGCGAGTACATGGCGTTCGGTATTTCGGGGTCGGACAATAGGTCGCAGATGCTGGGCGCCGACGTGGCCGTGGCGCAGTTCGACCCCAAGCTGCAACGTGGGCTCGCCACAGACTACAACATAACTGCGCTCGCGCCGGTCAGTACTGTCCTGGTCTTTTAGGTTGGGTCGCCTTAAGGGCCAAAAACAGGGCCTTGCTTTTATCTGGACTAATCAACTTTTTACCGGCACTAATCTGTCCGCGAAAATTTTCAGACAATTCCAGATTTTTGTAATTAAACATGTTTTTTTCTGTAATTAAATAAATGATGTACGTGAAGACATGCCATCCTACGTAAGTTCAACGTATTAAACGTGAAATATCTTGTTGGAAGTATGATTTTATGGTAACGCCAGAGACGCCAGAAGACGCCCACTGTCGGTAAAAAAAAGTTGATTGGCCCAAGTATGGTTTTAGTTTTTTTTTTTTAATTTTATACGAGGTGCTTTATAGGAGATGGCGGCGTGCAGTCGAGAGAAATCCATTATGGAAGTCTGGGAAGGGAGGGCCCAGAGAGTGCCGGACTCTCACCGGCTGAAAACCCCGGCTGCACGTCCCCAACTCCCTAGAGAGAGGAGAGAGTTGGAGGGTTGGGCTTTTTACCTACCCGCAGAGTCTTGACTCGGCCATTTTCTGGAAAGCTGGGAGGGGAGCATGCATTCTCCCGCTAGGCTCTGCGGGTGCCTGGGGTCAGTCTTTTTGTTGCTGATCCCCATTGGTTTCTTCCTCTACTGACATTAGTACTGTCCTGTTGTACCGTTCTGCCGCGCTTGGGCCTCCCAACACTCCTGTACTACCACTCTACCGTGTTTATCTGGAGTGTATTCTGTGGGATAGAATAGAAGAAAGAAGTTGGAACGTCTCTTACCCAACTGAACCTGTTGTGTCGATGCTCGTTAGAATTAGAAAGATAGAAGTGCAGTTTTTGGTTCCCAAGCCAGCACAATATGACTTAGTAAGAGTAAGTAGCATAATCTTTGTTTTTGGATGTAATGTCGTTCTTAACGATGTTGCCTCAAAAACTACTAAAGAATTCATAAGCAGATAACTGTGGATGTTTGTTTTATGTCAATTTAGCCAGTAGGACTGCGCAGTTACAGCGGATTCGCACTACGTCTGGTTTGAATCCGCGAAAATACGGTTCGGAGCGGTCGTAGAATTATTTGTATGGTATCCGATGGTGGTGGGATCCGATTTCCGTCGCCACACAAATATAACGACTCCTCCGGTCCATATTTTCATGGATTCAGATCGTCGTCGCAGTGCGTAACTGCGTTAGGTTGCGTTTCACCCAGGGATGTGCGAGGCATGTAATGCTTCATTTTCATTTACCTATCTTGTGGACGTCTTTCGGTCGACATGATGATTTACTTATCCTCTTACGGCACAGCTCTGGTGGAAACAGGTGAGCGGAGCGAGGCGAGATAAATGAAGAGTTTCTATTGGTCCATGAGAAACATATTCCTCGCGGAACATTCTCGCACATCTCTGGTTAAAACGCAACCGTGTTGGTGAGATGTTGTCGGTAACGCTTGTGTGTTTGTGTGTGTAGTGTGTGCAGGTGCTCGGGCAGTGGCGCGGCGTGTGCCGCGACGAGCGTGTGGGCGCGCTCGACTCCAACCAGGTGTTCACGGCCTCGCGCGCTGAGGGACTCACGCTCGTCACCTACCGCCGCGTGCTGCAGCCCTGTGAGTAACATCCTCGCTTCCCCAAAGAGACGGAAGACCGCGCCCGCCGCACAGAAGTCGGAGGCGGGAACAGCTGCTGGTGTTTTGACAGAGAGAAAAGTGTTGGCCGCATGAGGCGGGGGACGTACAACTAGCACTCACTGCGACCTATGCTTCCACCAGAAATGTACGAGAATGCGTTGCGAAGAACCTGTTTGTCACGAACCAATAGGAACGCTTCATTTAACTATCCTCGCTCGGCACAGCTCTGAGCGGAGTGAGGATAGGCGAATGAAGTGTTCCTCACAAACAAACTCAAACTCACACCATTTATTGACAACAGAAACACACTACATCACAATAAAAACACAGTATAGACATAAATAAGAGATGAGAGAACAATCAGAGACGTTGTGCTGTAGTGTGATGCCAAAAGGACTCAGCTCAGCATGTACTGTAGCCCTGTAATACTGTTAGTTCATAAGTAACACGATCGCTGTTTTTCCATTAGCCGGCGCGGCGCTGATTTTCATACATTATTGCTTCCTCGCCACCGGCACGTATTAAGTTGTGCTGAAGTCCGTGTTAGTATCAGTACTGTACCACTCACCGGGTGTAAACCGGCATCGACATCAGCGTAATGGGAAAACGAAGCCGCGGCGTCAGGGCTGGACTGGCTAATGGAAAAACCCCTGCTATCGGCACATGAAAGAGGGAAACCTAGTCCAATCGACCTCACGGATGTTTTTTTTTATTATTTGACTAGATGGCAACCAAGCAAATGGGTCTCCTGATGGTAAGAGATCACCACCGCCCATAAACATTGCAACACCAGGGGTATTGCAGATGCGTTGCCAACCTAGAGGCCTAAGATACTCTCCACCTAAAAACACAACATTGCAAGCACTGCTTCTCGGCAGGATTAGCGAGCAAGATGATGGTAATCCGGGTGGACCTTGCACAAGGGTCCTACCACTTGTAGGATGTGTGGATGTGCTCTAAAACCTTTTCTGCCGTCTTCTATATCGTACCATAATATACGTCGATGATTTGTTTGTTTGTTACCGGTTAGCGGAGAGCATCGACCGCGAGTTCCCTCTGGACCGCGCGATGTTCGCGGTGTGGGCGGTGGGCGCGCTGGACCCGGCGGGCGAGCCCGGCTTCCACCGCCTGTGGCCGCGCACCGACGTCAAGCTCAACCTCGGGCAGCAGCCGCCCGACAATGACTGCTTCGAGTTCGCCATGTGAGTCCGAGCTTCTGCTATGTGCTAAAACAGTTTTAAACCATTGAGTGCCGTTGACGCTTATTGGCGTCTTGGTAAACCCTCGTGCGATGCCACTGACGCCGATGGGCGTCTGTTCTGCAGAAACGTCGGCATCGCGGCAAATTAAAAATAGAAAGAAAAATGTATTGCCACAAAAATAGCTATTTATGCAACTGTATCGTAATAGGGATCCTTAAAACACGAGTGTTGTTTTATGAAACGTGGCGTAGCCGAGTTATTTTATCTACATCCATATATTAAATCCTCTATCACGTGTTCCGCGAACCATTGAGAATTACCTGCATTAACGAGAACTAGGTGGTTTGTCTGCCACGCACCCACAAGCTGCACGATACAGCCGTGTTCATAATAGAATCCAATATCGTAATGCTGGTCATTATCTATGCTTTTTGAACGCATAATGGAGGATTTATTATATGGGTGTAGATAAAGTACGTAATCTGGCGCTCGGCAATGAACGGGTTAAGTAGGTGATAGACGTACGAGCTATAAAACCACGAATTTAAAAGTCGCTAACTTACTCGTTTCGTCGTCGGTGACGCACGTGAAAGAGTGCTCACATGACATGATGTCGTCGACATAAAGTGTTGGATCTTCGGCAAACTTACTCGGCGATTTTAAAGTACGCATATTGACACACAGGCGAGTAAAGTCATCGAGCCGTAAGTAGGTACGCGAACTTACTCGTCCGTCTGTCACCTACTTTAAGAGACGTGAGCAACACCAATTCTACGCCTTCAGTAATAGTTTGACAGAAAGAAGCGGTTAAAACAGAGAGCAGCGAAGGGAAGGGCTGCTGAATAGTATGAGTAGTGCTACCGGAGTTGACGTCACGCACACGAGAGCATGTCGTCTAGTGACAGCTTGATTTTGACATTCACTAATTCATTTGATTCATTCTCCTTTTGTGCAATCAGTACTTCATGCAGTTGTGTGTGTAATAATAGGGATGTTGACGCCATTAAAAAATAATTCAAAGGCACGACTCCAGTAAAAAACGCTTTATTTTAGCCCTGAAAACCAGATAAATTTACGATGTAAAATTAGATTTTTGTTGCTTTAAAACAAACAAATAGTTAGTTGATTCAGTTGGCGAACAAATAGCGACTTATTACGTCATAAGTCACTATTGCTATTGAAACTCTACGGGAGAATTGTGTTTTGACAGCTAATAAAAAGTACGTCAGTTGATTGGTGGTGTCTACATCCCTATTGACTTCAACTCTCGTGGCACTCGCTATACCTACGAGTATTTGTGTTCCCAGTGGCGGCAAAGACACCCCGGCGCCGTGGGAGGTGGCGGAGCTGTTCGACCCGTCGCTGCGCGTGTTCGAGTTCCGGCTGGGCCCGGCGGGCGGCGCGCGCGGCCCGGCGGGGCGCCAAGGGTACCCGGGGGGCGCCGCGCTCGCCTGGTACGTCAACGGCCAGCTCGCGCCCGATCTGCAGCTGCGCCGCGGGCTGCAATATTCTTTCAAGGTTAGGAGATACTTCTGCATTTTTTTTGCGTGTCGGAACTATTTATAAAATACAAAATACTTCAAACTCAAACTCACAATATTTATTGACAACAAAAACACACTACATCACAGCAAAAACAGTAAAAACATAAATAAGAGAAGAGAGAACAATTAGAGACGTTGTGCTACAGTGTGGAACCAAAAGGACTCAGCTCAGCATGTGCCGTAGCCCTGTAACCAGATACTTACCCTAACATCAATATACATCTTTGAAATATGCAAGTTTGTAAGAAAGTACCAACATTCTTTTACTAGATTAACTGAATAAACTCGTCGCTTCGAAACTAGGTTCATAAACAACACTAATCAGTTCCAGAAACATGCGTTGAACGACGTGGCGTGGCGTCGCGTTTTATTTGTGTGTTTCCGCCTTTAAAATGTTTTAGTTTGCGTTTATGCTGAGGCGGAATCATTTCGGGCACATAAAATAGTTTCACATTATAACTTACCCGTTCTTTTTCTTTTATTTTTTATATTTTTTGTATCTCGATTATATGTTTTTCATTTCACTTCACTTTTACTTAATTTTTACCAAAGACATCCGTGAAAATCATAATTTTTTACTACATATCAGAAGGAGAGTGCATTGTTGACAGTCAATCCAAAATTAAAATTACATTAGAGCTCTAAACTCTAGCAATGTTGCACACAAATTTCATTTGTCGTGACATAAACTGACCGCACGGTTCGGGAAGAACTAAACCGTATTTGGCAGTCTTGGAGTGTGTTTATCACTGCCCGTTATGAATACCCACTTGTTTTACCCCCTCGCTTCATACCTCACCGTGTACGTCATCTCGTGTCGTACATGAGTCTATCTCACACTCCTCGTGGTGTAGTTGCATACGTCATGAAACTTTGACTCGTGACCGAAAAACCGCTTCCGAAACGAGCGTGATAGGCGAGTTGCGAGTGCTCGTTCACACTCGCCTCTCGTGACTCGCCTTGCGCCTCGTATCGTCAGTGGGTTATCTCGGCTCGTGTTATGTTGCAGGTGTTCGGCGGCAACAACCCGCACTCCGCGGAGGAGTACCATCCTCTGATAGTGAGCGTGGACCCGCGGGGCGGGCTGGAGCAGCTGCCCGAGAGCGCTCAGCGCGCCGTCCGAGTGCTGGCCGGCGTGCACTACACGCGGCGCGGCCGGCTCAGCCCCACCGCAGGTGACGGATGCTCATTTTGTAGCTGTGTGTGTTTATAAAGAAGATATCCTGTTCTTTACTTTAGTCATACATATCTTGGCGGTAAAGTGTGAAATAATTGAAAAAACTAAACAATTAACAAAAAAAAACTGGATAAATTATTAAAAATGTTCGTATTTGGTGCCAGATTGCGCTGAAACTGTAAATGATATCGCTTTTGTATGTATGAATGGTTTATAGTAAATTTATCTAGGATTATTTCGTTCCTACACACTTTTTATGTATCGTGTACGGTTTTCTTTTATAATGGAAAATACCGTTGTCCGGGACATATACGAGGGCGCGGGGGGGTGACGCTCCCCCCGGAGGGGGGGGGGGGGAGTGGGTAAAATTTATTTTTTCTCTATAACCTACATATCCTGATAGATAAACCTCTTGCTTTAATTTTGCCAAATTTTCCATACATTTCAATCTAATTTTCTTCAACTAGTCATCACATCATTCACTTCAATTCTCGTGGTACTACCATAATGTCCGGACTCTTTTACTCGCAACCGTGTGAGCCTCAGAGGTGGACAATTTGTGGGCGGCTCGTGAAGGTGATTTTTCACCGGCGAGACGAGGATGAGCGAGAAGTTTCGTACACGTAACGCGCGATATCTTGCGAGGTTGCCATTCCACAACTAATGTTGCCATCCGACCACTAATGTCGCCATCCGACCACTAATGTCGCCATCCCACCACTAATATCACCATTCCACCACTAATGTTGCCATCCGACCACTAATGTCGCCATCCGACCACTAATGTCGCCATCCGACCACTAATGTCGCCATCCGACCACTAATGTCACCGTCCCACCACTAATGTTGCCATCCTACCACTAATGTCGCCATCCCACCACTAATGTCGCCATCCCACCACTAACGTCGTGTGTGTTGTTCCAGCGGGCCCGCTGTGCATCGCGTCGCACGCGGAGGGCGCGGACCGGCGGCGCGACGCCGACTACGACACGTTCCGCGCGTTCAACCGCTCGCTCGTGTGGCGCTGCGACCCTCCTGGCGCACCCGCCGCGCTCGCCGTCGCGCCCAACGACACCTGGCCCGATATCGTCTATTACAACTCCTTCACGCATGCCGGTATGTATCGCGATGGCATCACAACACTAAAAACTACAAACCACAAACCACAAACGGACGGGACGGGACGGGATAAGACTGGACTTATCATGCTCATGACTTTTTCTGCATGATTTTATCATGATTTTTTTGCATGACTTATCATTATCATGCAAAAAAATCTCGTATCTAAAATCAATATGTCAACAAAATTGAACCTTGATGTAATGCCTATAAAGTTCGCTCAGAAAATTTATCTATTTTGATATACGAGTTTTTTTTTAAGTAGTGACGATATTTACTTCGAACGTTTCGACCACATTACAGCGGCCATAGTCACGAGTAGACTGAAGTGTGGGGTGTCAAGTCTGCCTAGCAGCGCGAGAGTCCTTCGAATTACCCGCACTTGATCCAGACGAGACTAATATAAAGCTGTTCTAAAAATGGCGAATAATTCTAAATTAGAATTACTTTTTAGCCGATTTCAAAAAAAAGGAATACCAATACAACAATTGGATTCTACTGGGTTTTTTCCAGTAGCCATCAATAATTATTTTAGTGGTAACGGATAGGAAAAATATTCGCGAAAAGATAAAATAACTCCATAAATATTGAATAGAATAGAACCTATTCTAATATATTGACAATAAACTGCTGAAAATTAAAATCAATGTGGTGGTAACTATTGGGGAAAAAAATCCCAGTCGTTACCACCAATTAGTTTAGTGGTAACAGATGGGAATTTTTATTCCCATCAGTTACTAGTGGTAACAGGTGGGAATTTTTTGACATTAAATTGGTGGTAACAGATGGGAATAACACAGGTAGGCGAATGAAGTGTTTCTATTGGTATATGGCAAACACATTCCTCACGCATCCCTGGAGGGATGCAGCCGCTGTGCGTTTGTAATGTGTGTTGCGACTCTTACAGGCATGGGCGGGCGCATCTTCGTGGTGGACCGCCACCGCCGGAACATCAACCGCAAGGGGAGCGGCGCGCCCCCCGCCCCCCCCGCGCCGCCCCTCGCGCTCACGCTCACCGCCCTCGCCGCCTGGACCTGCCTCGCCCACTAGGCCTTAGTTCTTAGGTGAGACCAACTTCACCCGTAGGACAATGTACTTAGCGGCAAAAAATTTGGCCCACCCTTCATACAAAATTACCGATCCTGCATACATTTGAGGGCAACATTTACATTTGGCGCTCAGTATGTTTGCTGTCTCATGATATTTTGGAAAAATTCCGCGGTAGAGATATTATGTTGTTTGGAAACACCATAGTCAGCAAACTAGTATCTTTAAATATTATATATTTATCAGTCTTTTGCTACTATTGCAATTTTTCTACCCTGGTGGAGACACAGTCTAAAAGATTAAATAAATAAAATAAAAAATTGAATTTTTGAGAATTTGTATCGTTTGTTTAAAGAGGCATCTTTAATACCTGCTTGTTGTTTCAGAAACATATCGCGTCCGTCCAACTCCGTCCGAAGCAGATCTGCTACGCTGCATCACTTAGATATTAAGAATACGGCTATTTATTTATAAGTTGTCTTCGATTACATCTTTCTTATTTACAATTTAAGTAAGGCTCACGAGCGTTTTTCCCGCCTGTTCCAGTGTGTTATGAATATTGATGCATACGATAATTATTTGTGTCAACTTCTAATACAAGTAGTTTCTCTTTTATGTGAAGTATTCATCCCTATATTAGTAGAAACGGGCCATCGTTCGTATGCATCAATATTCGTAACACACTGGAACGGGTGGGCAAAACGCTCGTGAGCCTTATCCTTATAATTTAAGTTTAGTCACAAACTTGAGCTACGCGTTTCCATTTTACTGTGTTCTTCTATTTTTGCTTCTTTAGCCTTTTACTTCTAAATAGAACTATATTTTTGCTTCTAAATAGTCACAACACTCGCAATCATTCTTCCAATGTCGATATTTTAGGAAATTATTTAATTCAGACTGAATGTATTTTGGTATTGTTACCGTGTTTTTTTAATAATGGTACGAATACGTAATTATATGTATGAATATATTTTTAATATATTTGCAGTCGCAGTAGTCGTTAGTGCGTGTGATGTTATTTAAGACCAAGACTCGACTCGTGTTCATGAATCGTAATACTTTTGTTAGATCTCGTTTTATACGACTTTTACAGTTATTTATGAGAACTAAATGAATTATAATTTATACATGTTTATACTCAATTTTGATAAGAAATAAAAGAAGACGTGGAACTAATAAGCTGTAGTTTTATTTAATGGTTACAGAGATACAGTTAATGAACGAGGTGCGCAAAGTGTGTTTGTATGTTTGTCCGTCTTTCACGCTGTAACGGAGCGACGGATCGACGTGATTTTTGGCATAGAGATAGTTTATGGGCCCGAAAGTGACATAAGCTACTTTTTATCAAGGAAAAATGCACAGTTCCTGAGGGAACTGCGCGCGATAACCGAATACCACGTGGGCGGAGCCGCGGGCAAAAGCTAGTATAATAGATCTTAGTTGATATCATCGAAATAGTAAGTACCTGGAATGTGCACTGTGCAGGAATCACGGTCCGACTTTTTGCCGATAGAGATAGCTACCACAGGGTTATTTTATCTCACTCTATTAGTATGACCATAATTTTATGCAATTAATGAGACATTCCTTCCTCCTAGTACTTCTTTGTCAGAAAAATATACTAAGTAGCAATAACCAGAATTTTTATTACTTGTATACCAAGTCCTTATGATACGGCTGGTAGAGACTAGAGCAAATAAATTTTAGATTTGTACGTCGGTGCTAGTAACATAAGTATTCACTTTTCTATAGGTAAAACTTATGATATTGGCAAAACCGGTATTGACATTGTATAATACCGGTATTTCGATATTGATCTCTAAATACCAATTATTTTGTTATTAAATAGAGTCGCAACACTCAAAAGTTGCAAGTCACAAATGCATTAATACTTATTTCATTAATATAATCTTAGACATTTTTGAAATAATCTTAGCTACCTACTCGTACTTAAGATTGTCGGAACCGGAAAGGTTTTGGAAGTGCGAAACTCTTTCATTTTACTTTAGTAATACGAATATCGAAAAAATACCAAGAACCGAAATATCGGTATTTGAATTTTCGGTATTGAAAAAATACCGATATTGCAAAAAACGGCCGATATTAGATGCTCTATCATTTAGGTTCATAAATGAATGAAGACTAAGTGACAATATATATATATATATATATATATATCACACTATTATTTACTTATTCATCATTTATTAACTTTTACCAGCGTCTTCGCACGCGTACCTAATCTGAATCGATCTGGTAGTTATAATTGAAATTTTCGGGATTTTTCTACATTCCCTGGAAATTTTCAAAATTTATAATAATAATATAATATAATGTAGTAGGATTATTATTTTATGCATGTATGTATCATTCGTATTAGACAATACGTATGATGGGTATAAAATATTATATTGTAAGAAATATTACATATTAGCCATTCGAATACATCATGAAAAGATGGTCACCCTAGTCTCAATAACGAAGGCGCTATCTTACTGTTTGGTGTGGCCATTGAGAAATTAATAAAACCTACAATCAAGTAAAAATTAGCTCCTTTAAAAAGATCTAAAGCTTATTTCATTAAAAAAATATTAATTCGTGTAATTATTGCTTATTATAAATGTATACATTTTATTCAATATTTTTAAAAGACAACGCTCACCAAACTAAAATTTACTAATTATTTATTATTTATTTTCTGGCAATGCTTAGAGAGGGACACACTGACTCCGTGCTTGCTATTTCACCCGGACCGGAGCCCATTAGTTCTTATGTCAATGTCTTTTAGGTCGGTTTTTGCTCGTCTGTTTTTGGAGTGTTCATTCCAGAGTACTTACTATTTCGATGGTTGATATAGATTTTTTTTTTTTTTTTTAAGTAAGATAAAGGACATTAACGACACAGGTAAGTTTATTTTGAATATTTTAAAAAATCACTTTAAAAGTATTATTTTTGCGTACCATAGTCTCTTAATAATGTAGATAAATAAAAAAAATCATGCATACCTACATCAAAATCTTCGTAACAACGTTCTTATAAAAAAAAATGCGTGGACTTAGCTACATTGGCTTCCTCAAATATTCTGAAAAAAAAACTAATTCTGTTGACACTAGTGACACTGACAGATGACAGTTTGATTGTCGTTTCTGTTCCGTCTGTTTGCGCTGCTTCCAGCCGTTCATTTGTTGTGATTTTTATCATAACAAAAGATGAAATTTGTGAATGTAACGAAACAGTTACTTGATGCAAATATTATAAGAGATCTACATTTGAGCTTCTCGTCCTACAGTTATACCACAAAGCCATCATGTTGAGCGACTTCGAAGATGACACAGGCGAAGACTTGCCATCGATATCGTTGAGCCAGTCGACCGGGGAAAAAGTAAGACGGCTGCAGCAGGGCTACTACGAAACTCGAAACTCGAAGTTCGTATCGTACCGTCCCTCTAGCTCTCGTATTGAATAGCATAAGTGTCAGAGGGACTGCACGACACGAACTTCGAATTTCGAGTTTCGTAGTAGCCCTGCAGCCTGCAGAAGCTTATAGCTAGGATTAAACCGCTGTATTTTCTTCTGGGCAACGTTGGAGTGGGATAACGAGATCCGTTTTGGTCGTTTTCCAGAGCGAGACGGAGATGCCGCCGGCGGCCGAGGTCGCGTCGGAGCGCGCGCGGCGCGCGGCGGCCGAGCAGGCGCTGCGGGAGCTGCGTGGGCCGCCCCCGGAGCCCGCCCGCGCCCCCGCCGCCGCCCCCGCCGCCCAGGGCGCCGACGACGGCGAGGTACCGGGCTCGAACCACCGCCCTGAGGTTTTTGAACTCCTCACTCAACTACACTTGTTACATCCTTAGACCGTATTGCCTAACACACGGGCGCTGAGGTGTGCGGAGGGAATTGATGTGAGAAAAACAAGAGTGTACTCGACAAAGGATAGTTTATTACTACTTTTACATAGTGAAGCAAAGTGAGCTTATGTAGATATAGATATATGTACTAAACTATGTACAACAGTTATACCACCTCAGCGCACCCAATTCTCCATCTCTTTATACTCTCGTCTGAGATTGTTTGACAGAAAGCAATGTTAGTCAATGTGGCCTCTGGCCCTTGAGGCTGCGTTCCCACAAGAGATTTGCGTTTTTCATGAACCAATAGAAACATTTTGTTTAGCTATCCTCACTCCGCTCAACTGTTTCCACTAGAGTTGTGCTGTGCGAAAATAGCAAAATAAAATGTTTCTATTGCTTTATGGAAGACACATTCCTTGCAATGCAACACATCCTCGCACATCTCTAGTGGAAAGACAGCGTAATTAGGTACTGCACTAGACTTCACCAATACTACAGTTGGACATCATAATTGTAAAGTTTTGGGTACTGGATGTAACTAGATTTTGTGCATGACTGACTGCCAACAATTGAACTATCAGGAGCTATGAAGTTCTCTGTGATGTAAACTATCCTATATTTTTTATTGATTTTATCACTTCATGGTAAAAGTACATTTATATTTTGAAACTAGAATGTAGAATATTGAGTGCTTTAATGTTATCATAAAATATGTCTTACCGATTATTTACAATTTATCAAAAACAGAAATCATAGAGCAGTACTGTTGGTTTCAGGCTGGCCACAATATTTTTACATTTGACATTTCATTTTAGTATCTAGTTTTTACAAATAGACCATAGCTCAATATTTTATCACAATAAAAGTGTAAACATGCTACCCTAAGTAATGAAATTGAATTAGATCTATTGTGATATAGTATGTGGTTGGTTCGTGAGCTTTACAGTATTAAGAAGTTTTTTTGTGTTGAGGCTTTATAGAAAATAGAAATAGAAATATATTTATTCATGCTTCGCATGATACAGAATAAAAATACAAAAAAACTCCTTTTGAACATTCCAGGTGATTATGTCAGCCTCACCCTCACGGGTGTTCGCTCAGCTCCCTACACAAGGGTTAGATCAAGGAATCGGCTCTGACAGCCAACAATTGACCTGCCCATTATGCATGGAACCCAAACACCCAATTCTTCTCAATTTTGAGTTTCGAACATATTTTAACAACAAATCTTTGCTACTTTGAAAAAAGCTGGTATCTCAAAATTGATGAACTTTCCGAGTGAACTTAATGAACATTGTTTTAAGGGTCAAATTTGTTGACGTATTGATTTGAGATACGACATTTTTTCAAAGTAGTGATGATTTTGAATGGGACAGTGTGAAGTTAAGCAACTGTTATGTTGGCGGCAGGCAGAGCTTGTGGAGGCGTGGCTGGAGCTGCGCGTGGACTCTGAGGAGGGAGGGGGCGAGGAGGGGGGAGGGGGAGGGGGTGGAAAGGGGGGCGCGGGGGGCGGCGCGCGCGTGCGGCTGGTGCGGGAGGTGCGCGCGCGGCTGGGGGGCGGGCCGGAGGGGGGGCCGGGGGGAGGGACGGAGGGGGGGCCGGGGGGAGGGCCGGAGGGGGGGCCGGGGGGAGGGCTGGAGGGAGGGCCCGGGGGCGCGCTGCTGGACGCCTGGCTGCGCGCCGGCAAGCGCGGGCCCGACGTGGCAGCCGCCGTCACCGAACAGGTACTTAAATACACTGCATGCTCTTTGCTATAATTACTACGAATAAGATGATAACTGTACACCGCACGGCACACCCCACAACTGATGGGGTAACTATACTGTGACAAATTCGTGTGTAACACTCGGTAGAACCCTGTAGAGGACAGGCTCGGCTTCCCTTATCAAGATGTTTTTGAAAAGTGCTAAAGGAATGTCACATAAGGACACATGGCTAACCCCTGCTAGCTGTGCGGCCTCAGTGGTCTCTCGCCCGCCAACGCCAACTAGCAGATTACATAATCTGTTAGCACGTAACAAATGAAGTCAAATTGCAAGCCTATATTTCATTTGGAAGTTTTGGAAATACATACCTACCCTAAAAATCAGCAAGTATCATCTGGTAGACGTCCATTGAACAAAGGGTTACTCTACTTTACGCTATCAGCGTTAAACACGGTGGTTTGGTATTTCGTCTTTGAGCACGTGTTGTTAATCGATGAACAGTAAAACTTTTTTGGTGTCAGCGTTTGCACAGCTTTATTAAAAATCGTTTGAAATCCACGCTTGTTTATTTGTCATCGGCAGATGTTGTCGGGCATCATTGTGGGGCTGGAGAGCGCGGGCGGCGCCAAGGGGACGGTGGCGGTGGCCGCCTGGCTGCTGGCCGTGGCCTGCACCGGGGGGGAGGGAGGGGGAGGGGGAGGTGGTGGTCGGGGGGGAGCGGGAGGGGCCGGGCGCGCGCGGCGCGCGCTGCACGAGCTGCTTGACGCGCACGCGACTTGCGAACAGGTCAGTGACGATGTAGTAGATTGTACAACAAGAGCATAAAACGAGCCATTTTACCCAAGGAGTTCATACTTATAGCCACCCGAGCCGGTACGGCGAAGTTGGATAGACACGTTGAGGAGAAAATGGGTTTAATGCTTGAGTTTTACACTGCTTTTAACTGCGATATTTTATTTTTTATGTATTATTACAATAATTCCATTATTTTAATTTTACTGATTTATTATGATTGATTCTTAGAGCTTGTCCAGATGAGGCGATTTACGCGCGAGTGGACTCGCGCGTTTCATTTTATATTTGCGTCCAGATGACGCGTTTTACGCGCGTTCCTACACTGGGAGGGATTGCCAGTTATAAAGATGGACTCGCCATGGAGTCGCGCGTGGTAGTGGACGCAGCAATGGCGCCTGGGTATCTCAACTCGCGCGGCGCTCGCGCGTAGTACGTGCGAGTCGAGAGTCGCGCTCATTGCACGCGATTTACGCGCGAGTTGAGAAACGCGCAGCGTCATCTGGACGGGATACATGTAGCCCCAGTACCTCGGGAACGCGCGAGTGGACTCGCGCGAGTCCACCCGCGCGTAAATCGCCTCATCTGGACAAGCTCTTAGTTTTATACAAATTAAAAAATAAATAGAAAAGTTTTTGGTGGTTGCTGTTAATATCTGATTATTTCGGTCTGAGTTGGTATTAGACGAAGATTTTATTTTATGCACATATCAATGTTACAGATAGAAGAACTGGTGTCGGTGGCGGTGCCCGCGCTGACGGACGTGGGCGGCGCGGCGCTGCTGCTGGCGGCGAGCGACGCGGCGCGCAGCGGGGGGGGAGGGGGGGGCGACCGCCTCGCCGCCGCCGCGCTCACAGCCGCGCTCGCGGCCGCGCTGCCGGGGGAGGTGAGGGGGGAGGGGGGGGCGACCGCCTCGCCGCCGCCGCGCTCACAGCCGCGCTCGCGGCCGCGCTGCCGGGGGAGGTGAGGGGGGAGGGGGGGGCGACCGCCTCGCCGCCGCCGCGCTCACAGCCGCGCTCGCGGCCGCGCTGCCGGGGGAGGTGAGGGGGGAGGGGGGGGCGACCGCCTCGCCGCCGCCGCGCTCACAGCCGCGCTGGCGGCCGCGCTGCCGGGGGAGGTGAGGGGGGAGGGGGGGGCGACCGCCTCGCCGCCGCCGCGCTCACAGCCGCGCTGGCGGCCGCGCTGCCGGGGGAGGTGAGGGGGGAGGGGGGGGCGACCGCCTCGCCGCCGCCGCGCTCACAGCCGCGCTCGCGGCCGCGCTGCCGGGGGAGGTGAGGGGGGAGGGGGGGGCGACCGCCTCGCCGCCGCCGCGCTCACAGCCGCGCTCGCGGCCGCGCTGCCGGGGGAGGTGAGGGGGGAGGGGGAGGGGGCGCGGGGAGGCGGACTGGTTGTGAGAATTAGGGGGCCGCTACAAAATCTGTGAAAGAGCTCTACAGGGCGTCCCACGGCGATGCCACATGGAGGGAAAGTACCTTAAATATCATAGATAGGATGTTTTGCTGAAAGAAGGCTTTATTTTATTTTTAAAAGTTAGTAAAACTGCATTCAAAGATTTTTGAATAATTACATGGTTTGACTGGGAATCGAACCCGCTCCACTAGAAAAAAAAAACACCCTGTAGTTTTCTCATACCGATCGAAAGGGTTTATTATAAGGATTATTTTTTGCTAAATAACCTAGTGCCGGAAATAAACGAAACACCATAAATTTTAACATTTTTAATAAAAAAAATCAATTTATCAAATGCTCAAAATGACTTCCATTCTGTTCAATACAAAGACGCACTCTTTTGACTATTTCACTTCCTGTCGATTTTTTGATCATTTTGTGGTGGATATTTAAAATAATACGTCTAAGTTCTGCTTGAAGCTCGTGGACACTTTCATACTGTTTCTTATAAACTAAATTTTTTACGTAACCCCATAAAAAAAAGTCTAATGGGGTTAGATCTGGAGATCTCGGCGGCCATTTTATTCGTCCATCTGTCCCGATCCAGGAAGGAATGTTTTCATTAAGGTAGTTCTTTGTTCTGCACTTAAATTATAATACGGAAATGATGCGAACTCCTCAAGTGGGCACTGATTCATTAGTAGGTACTAAAATTACGTTTGGTATAATGTCAGTTGTGTGGCCTTACGGAAATGTTATTTTCCGAACAAAATTTCACATCAAATGTTAAAATTTATGGTGTTACGTTTATTTCCGGCACTAGGTTATTTAGCAAAAAATAATCCTTCTAATAAACCCTTTCGATCGGTATGAGAAAACTACAGGGTGTTTTTTTTTTCTAGTGGAGCGGGTTCGATTCCCAGTCAAACCATGTAATTATTCAAAAATCTTTGAATGCAGTTTTACTAACTTTTAAAAATAAAATAAAGCCTTCTTTCAGCAAAACATCCTATCTATGATATTTAAGGTACTTTCCCTCCATGTGGCATCGCCGTGGGACGCCCTGTATAGTTGTATTTCCCCCTCGTCTGCAGGAGATGGAGTGCTGCTCGCTGGAAGAGCGCGTGCGCGGCGCGTGGCGCGGGCTGGCGGCGCGCGCGCAGCTGCTGCTGCTGCGGGGCGCGGCGCGCGCGCTGGCGCTCGGGCCCCGCCCCGCCCTGCTGCGCGCGCTGGCCCAGCCCCTGCCGCGCTCAAGGGAGCCGCTCGCCAGGCAGCAGGTCAGTGCCGCCCGCACTGGGGCCCCGCCTTTATATTAATAACAATCGCCATCTTCGTCAACGGACGAGCATATTAATCTATAATTTAAAAATGAATCGCAAAATGTGTTGGTAAGCACATAACTCGGGAACGACTGGTCCGATTTCGCTAACTCTTTTTTTATTGTGTTTGTTACTGTCAGGAGAAGGTTTTTATGGAAGAAAATACATAAAAAATACAACAGGGGCGAAGCCGCGGGCAACAGCTAGTATTACATATAATAGACATACATAGGCCTCCCCCAAGGTTCTCAACTCAAACCGGTCTTGTGCTTTCCGCATCCACCGCGATCGCGCGATCTTAACCGGGTCGTCGCTCCAGTGGTGTCAGGTGTTCCATGATATTTATTTTATTTGTTACTAGCTTATGCCCGCGACTTCGTCTGCGCAGATCTAGGTTATCGCGCGGTGGCGCCCTCTATCGGAATAAAAGGTATCCTATGTTGATCCTTGGGGTTCAAACTAGCTATATACCAAATTTTATCAAAATCGGTTCAGTGGTTTCAACGTGAAAGCGTAACAGACAGACAGACAGACAGAGTTACTTTCGCATTTATAATATTAGTAGGGATTTATTTCCATTTAGTGTAATTAATAACTGTGCACATTCAGGTACTAAGCAACGTCTCCAAGCTACAACTCCTGTTCCGCGAGCGCGCGGCCGACGGTGACGCGGGGGACGCGCCGGAGCCGGAGCCGGAGCCGAAGCCGGAGCCGGGGCCGGAGTCGGAGCCGGAGCCAGAGCCGGATACGGAGATGGAGCCAGAATCGAAAGCGGAGCCATTGCCGGAGTCGGAGACGGAACCGGAGCCAAAGCCGGAGACGAAGCCAGAATCGAAGGCGGAGCCAGTGTCGGAGACGGAGCCAGAGCCAGAGCCCAAGCGCCTGCGCCGTTCGCCGCGCGCGCGCACCGCCGCCGTCTGACGGGACTCCATCCATCCTTTTCTTAAGCGGCACTGTCACTGAATCGTAGTACGGAGCGGACGCACTTATTGCTTGCTATAAATTTCTACGGCACGGAAATGGCGATCCAGTACACGCACTGCCATAGACAAGGGATGTTGACGCCATTAAAAAATAATTGGAAGGCACAACTCCAGTAAAGAAACAGCTTTATTTTAGCCCTGAAAACCAGATTTTCGATTTACTGTAAAATTAGATTTTTTGTTGCTTTAAAACAAATAAATAGTTAGTTGATTGAGTTGCCGGATAGTGACGTCATAAGTCGCTATTGCCATTAAAACTCTATGGGAGAGTTGTGTTTTGACAGCTGATAAAAAGTACGTCAGTTGATTGGTGGTGTCAACATCCCTAATCTATACAAAGCAACAAATCGTCCGCTCCGATTCCGCTGCGGTGGACGCGCAGCGATGGACCACCGTACACGAGGCTGTCAGGCCCTATACTACAGAGTGCGAAATTCGTACTTCGTATCTTGCCGTCCCGCTGACGCTTATGTTATTTAATACGAGAGTGAGAGAGACGATACGATACGAACTTCGATTTTCGTAGTGGCCCTCAGGTCCACAGGGCCAACTGTGTACCGTTTGGAAAATTTTGCGTCGCGTCGTTGTCGATGAGGTCAGACTTACAAGTTAAAGTGAAACAAATGTGATACTTAATAAGAATGATTTTACTACTTTTATAAAATAATATTTTTTAAGTAACTGTTAACACTTGCCATAAATGTACCAAACGCGGGTGCATAAAATGCACCTTCACAATAGTTAACTATGTCTATACTTAAAAACTTACTAGTAATAAAAATATTTGATTAGAGATTTCCTGTAGTCTTACTTGACTTAGGTAATAAATAAATATAAGTCTTATATTTATTTATTACCTAAGTCATCATTCCGTATATCACCACGGATCATCAGTCCACTGGTCTGGCCTGGTGGGAGATCGCACGGGGTCAAGGGTGGGGGACGGGGGTGGGGTAAGGTGGGGGTCAGGGGTGGGGTAGGGTTGGGGGTCACGCGGGTAGCTGCAGGTCGCAATCCAACCGCCAGTGAAAAACCACAAGCATGATAATTACGTCTAGTCTATACTTACAAAACTTCATCTACTTCTGTTGCCTAGTTTTCAAATGAGACCGGGACTACGTTTGTATGGAGAATGGATCGAAGGGACATCTCTTAACAGGTGGGCAGACAGAATATTACCACTATGTTCAGGCGGTACAGAGCCATCTAGTGTGTTTATTACTGAAGCTATGGATTTTAACGTAAGACATTCAATAGTCCCTTTTTCATCCTTACTATTATAAAGGGGAAACTGAGTTTGTTTATTTGTTACGCTTTCACGCCGTAACGGAGCGACGGATCATCGTGATTTTTGTCATAGAGATAGTTTATTGGCTCAAGAGTGACATAGGCTACTTTATGTCCACGAAAAATCACAGTTCCCGGGGGAACAGCGCGCGATAACCAAATACCACGCGGGCGGAGCCGTGGGCAAAAGCTAGTCTAAAATAAAACAATTGATAATAAAATTATTATTTAATTAAAAAACAAAAAACTAATTTTAGATCAAACAATAGTATTTTTTCGCTAGTCGCACTAGTTATACTAGTCCTCTTCTTGGCACGGTACACATATACCTACACAACGTTTGCCAGCATAGAACATGGCGTCTTTTCAGCCCCGAGCGCCTTCAATCTTTGACAATGCTGTGTTCTCGTGTTGATTTCTTAGACCACGTTTGTGGGCCAATCAACTATTTTACCGACATTATGGGCGTCTCCTGCGTTACCAAAATTGTCTCTGCCGTTACCAAAAAATCGTACTTCCAACAAGATATTTCACGGTATAATAGGCTGAATTTACGTAGGATGGCATGTATTCATGTACACCATCTGTTAAATTACAGAAAAAATATGTTTACCTACTTACAAAAATCTGCAATTGTTTGAAAAATGCCGCGGACAGATTAGTGTCGGTAAAAAAGTTGATTGGCCCTTGTACCCAGTAAATACTGCCTTAGCGTAGAGCCGGCCGTCGTGCTTTCGACGACACTTTATGGCTCGCCTTCGAGGGTTCAGCAGGTGCGACGCTGCCGTGGCGACCGCCCCTTCGGAGCCTGGCTTTAGGCGCTGTCGCCTTCTGCGCGGGTCTCGGCGTGTCAGCCATTCCAGAAATTATTTATGGAAAAAAGCTTCATTCGCTGTGCACATTTTTGCGGCTAATGAGCTGCATTAGGGTACCGTGTGGATTTTTAATTTATGATACAAAAATCCTAAAATAAATTTGTCAAACATGAACGTTTTCTTAACTGTATGCGGAACCCGTGTTTCAGGGTCCGACTTGAAATTTTTAAGCTAAAGGGTTCGATATATACGTTGGTAGTGCATATACATAATATATAATAATAATTATGGTAGCCACTGTACGGGACGACTCTGCAATATTTAATAAAAAAATTGTCTTGCCCCTGATCCCCGGGACCAGGGAGCGAAAACCACCCGACAGCCTCCCGCACAGCGACGCCAGCTGCAGAAAGAAAATAAAAGCGTGCCTATTTTATGTGAATACTCGCGACGTTTAGTTTACACTTAAATATCGGACTGGTCTGGCTATGAGCCGACCTCACCATGTCCACCGTTGCCAACTGTATTTTAAGCTTTGTCGGTCGTCTGGATCGTAACCTCCTGGCGCGCCGTTGGAATCTCCTGGCTCTCGGAGGTGAGGTGTTGACATTGTCATCATCATCAGACCAGTGTCTACCATTGATATCTACGTCAATGCAACCCATCGAGCCCTGCTACCTATAGGTTTCGCATCTCCTGACGCTGTGCAATTCGCCCAAGGGTCGCCCTGAGAGCAGTCGCTGCCGTCGAAACTGCAAGCGTAAGTGTTGCATTTGCATTCCTCATCACAATGGTGGTCTCCTTGCTTATCTTTGTAGCCCGTCTTCACTCACTGAAAGCCAAGTCCAACTCCTGCAAGCTGAGAGCCGAGTTCCTATTGTAGATGCCGCTTACGAGACTGCCTGGCGTTTGTCAGAAATTCTCTTTTGGTAACACTTCCAAAGAGCATCTTTGTAGACAACAGCTTGTGTCTCTGGACTCTTGGCTGCAATAATACCTCTCCCCACAACAGCAATGTCAGCGCCTTTGTCCAGAACTACTTTATCTGGTGTACTGTAAATCTGGCCGAGGCTGTCTCCTGATGCCTCCAGCTGGACCCCAGGAGTCAGTTGGATCAGCCCCGGGTCTTTAGAGGTGTCTTTGTTCTGGCACACAAAGCCAGTGATCAGATCTGGATATTTTGCTGCCATTTCCACTGTCGCCTTGGTGTAGTCTGGTGTGATAAGATTGCCCTGAAAACAAAGTTATATTTTATTAGAGTGATACTGAGAGATATACACCAATGTTTGCTAAGCTGTCTCATTGAATGAACCAGATACTTTTGAATGTTAAGACATGAATAATCACCAAGCAAGACAATCCCAATTATGAGTCTTATCACAAGACAGAAATCATATTCGTGATGGTAACAATAACAACATAAGCCGAGTTTAGATTTGCAAGAAAAATCATGCAAGTTACATTACATTGCGGAGTTTGATTGGATTGACCACTACAAATGTAATGTAACTTGCACGATTTTTCTTGCAAGTCAAAACTCGGCTATAGAATTGCAATACTGACAGAATACATGCTTTCAGTCTTGTTTAACCCAACTAATAACGGGGTATGAAAGAAAAAATATGTGCTAGTATTTATAATTACCTCACAACTCATTTCTGCTAAGAGAAACACTCCCCTGCTCACTCCATTTGTAGAACCATTCAAAGCTTTTAGTGTACCTTCTCCAGGCAAGGAATGTACAGTAACACAGTCTGCCCATTCCCCAATTTTATACAATCCATTCAAATACTGCAAAGACACTGTGTTGCCAATGTCGGCATATTTTCTATCTTCCAAAATTAAAAAGTTGAATCTCTTTGACAGTTCTTTGATTTGGATTACAAAGTCAGTATTGAAGTCCTGTATGATGTCCACATGAGTCTTGACCAGGCAAACATGCTCCCCAACTTTTTCCAGCAAGTCGAGAATTTTCGCAGTGGAAGTCAAGTCAACAGAAATGCAGAGATTGGTTTTTTTCAGTGCCATTATTTCAAACAACTGCTTTGCCACTTGATTGGTAGCAAGCTCTGCTCTTTTCTCGAATGATAATGAGGCTCTATCTACGTCTTCCTCTGAAAAATATACAAGAAATGTTATTCTTACTGTTGGAAATTATCTCTCTAAATTGTTATTAGTGACTGCTAATAAATAAAGTAATAATTTAAAAAAAACTTACTAATTAATGGCGCTTTCGAACTTCTTAAATACTCTTTCACTTTATCAGCCATCTCCAATGTTATTTTATTATGCTTCACCAAAATGTTTATCAAGTTAGTCATAGTAAACAATGACTTCATTTCGACTCCGTTTGCTGCAAGGTTTTGTCTGCCACCCTGCTCCCTATCCAATATAATAATAGCGGAGTCAACTTTGAGCCCTTCTTTTAGCAAGTCTTTGACAGTCTCTAGCACACTTGACCCGGAAGTCACCACATCTTCAATGATGAGGCATGTTTCACCAGCTTTATAGTGCCCCTCTATCATCTTCTTTGTTCCATAGCCTTTGGCTTCTTTGCGCCTCATGAGCATAGACTTTTTAGCCTGAACACTAAGTAGCGTGGCGACAGGCAAGGCCGTGTAAGGGACGCCACACAAGTGATTGCATTTACTGTCCTTTACAGCAAAATCATAGAGCAAAGACGTTATCAACTCCTGTAAGAAAATTTAATAAGTTTAAAGTTTGCGTCCATGTAATACAACCAATATAATTAAGTGGATCTGTTAAAGTACTTCCAGTGAAACGAGTCTCCTAGTGACTTACAGAAGTCTGTTTTATATCTCGGTTACTATGACTTATTATTCTTTGATTGTTGACAAACCCATTTACTTAGTTTAATAGGATCAAGCAATAACTTAACTACCTACTTACCATTACGTCGGGGTAACTGACTATAACCCTCAAGTCGAAGTAAACCGGTGTCTTCAATCCACTTTTGGTCATGAAATCGCCAAATTTCACAGCATGAATGCTGAAAAGCTTTATAGCTAATTCCTCAAACTTAACCTCGTATTCCATTTTTTTTATATTATTACTCCTGCTAAAACGTTAAAGAATTAAGTAATAAATATACAGTCAGCAACAAAGATATGAATACAGATAAATTACAAAATACACGACCTTAATGCTCAGACAATTTTATTCTTATGTTCTCGCTGCTGAGGTGAAAAATTGTACCTACTTATGTGTCGCACGAGACTAAAGTTTTTTTGCATCTCGTGTGTTTGAATCCCTTGCTGCTCTCAGGATTCTAACCTAGAATCACTCGCTGGCGCTCGTGATTCAATTATGGAATCCTTCGCTTAAGTACTCAGGATTCAAAATCAACACTCGCAACAAAAGACAACTTTGCTCTCTTGTTGCACAAATAACTATTTTAACCCCCGCCCGGTGCAAAAAGAGGGGTGTTATAATAAGTTTGGCTGCTATGTGTGTCTGTGTTTCTGTCTGTGACACCGTAGCTCTTAAACGAGAGGACCGATTTGAATGCGCTTTTTTATTTGAAATTATATAGGTTTTCTAGTGATGGTTCTTAGACATGTTTCATCAGAATCGGTTTAACCGTTTATGAGCTACTGACCTTTGAAGTGATAAAGTGAGGGGTTTTCCTACTTTTTGTTGGTTAGGTTATGTTGTAAATTAATTAAACCCAAATGGAATATGGTCATTATAAATTAGGAGCTAAATTAAAAAAGCAATAAGTGAATGTTGCCTAATTCAAATCTCAATTTAATATTTAAGCCCAAAACAAATAAATGATTCGTCATATTTCTGAGTGTACGTAAGTGGTCTTTTTTTTCTGCATATATCTGTCAATTTTATCATAGTTAGGACAAGAGTTCATTTTCGACAGTATTCAAGATGGATAATTTTCCTTGTTGGTGTATTTCAAATTGTCATATTTCTACTTTAGCGTATAGGTAGGTATGCAATTATTTAAAATCTTTATTTACTATGGAACTTTGATCAAAATATAATGAACATGTCATCTGACATGTCGAAATTACATATCTATGTAATTTCGAGTAGTAAAAGCTATAAAAAACACAGACTAAATGAACGTGGACGCTGTGTGTTGGGCTTAAGTCCTATAGTATAGGGCACTGGGCCGTAGGAGGTTATAGTAGTACTTACCTGAATAGGTGTTGAGCTCGTCAATGCACGTCGCCTCGTTCTGGCAGAGATGGCCGGGGCAGTCGTCGATGTCGATCTCGCGGTTTTGGCCTCGGCACCCTAGAGCAGAAAGTGGCATAAAAAACACAGTAAAACAACAATATTAAAACAACATTGCAGGAACAATAAACCCGACAACAATGTCGCATACAAATTCCATTATTGTCCACTCTCAGTCTTTTTAAATAGTTATTACTCCACCCAGTCCCACCCAAAAAGCCGTGGTGGCCTCGTGGTTTGACCTTTTCTTAGAGTCCTCGGCACGTCACGCAGTCCAAGTAAACAACACGTGCTAGATAATAAAACAACAAAACAGCAAACAAACGAATGCTCACAGCTGCAGTTCTATCAATTTCGGCCACTAATTACATGAATAATTATCGTTGTTAAATAGAGTCAGTTGTTATGTAAAGTAACTAGAGTGTATTATTGTACAGGAAACAAAGTAAACCAACCAAAGTCAAGCAATTCCGACATTATAAGAAGTTTATCGTTAAGTCGAGTAACGACACAAAGAGTTTACATTATATAAGAGAGGTGCTAGCTGGCAGTAGATAGGTACCTAGGTGGCGAGAATAGAGATAGAGTGCAGCAGCGAAGAGAGGCGCGGTAGAGGCCGCAGTACCACTGCCGTATTCCGTGCCCGCTGGGAATCTTCTCGACCAGCTCGAGACAGGGAGGTCCACTCTCGCCTCGATACGGAGAGCTTCGGATCTAATCCGAAGAAATGTAACACCGTGGTGGAGCGCTGTGGCTTAAGTGGGACTCGCTCGTTCGGGGCGGATGGCCTTACTCTTTCTTCGTTTTTGTGGTCTGGACTCGGCTCGGTTCTGCCCAGGGTCTCAGCGTCGCATTGACCAGACCGCTCGCCTTCCTAGCCGTCGGGTAAATGGACGAGCCGAGCGCTCAGTCGCTCCTCTCCTCCCGCTCCCTGCTGTCATAGCGTCTATCTCGCCAGCTCTCGCGCGCCGAGGCGTGCTGTCTTCGTCTCTGTCACACTCAAATCGGACGCGTACGACGGTGCATTGTTTTTAGGTGATGACAGGTAGCGCGCGGTGCGATGGTATGGTATTCATAACAAACTAAATATTACGTACTTAGTATGCGTCTTCGGTAAAACATTTAACTGGCGCATATTGTATTCAATCAGAAAACTAATTCTGCTATATGTATTTAATAGTTGACATATTAAATACTAGCATGTAAATATTACATTAATTACAGTTCGTCCGACAAAAATGTTTTATTTATTTATTTATTAAAGGAGAACCAAGAGCTAAAGACACAATATATGTACTAACTAGCTTATGCCCGCGACTTCGTCTGCGCGGATCTAGGTTATCGCATGGTGGCGCCCTCTACCGGAATAAAAAGTACCCTATGTTGATATTTGGGGTTCAAACTACTTATATACCAAATTTCATCAAAATCGGTTCAGTGGCTTCGACGTGAAAGCGTAACAGACAGACAGAGTTACTTTCGCATTTAAGTATAATATAAGTAGGGATAATAGCAACACAGAGCCAATTACAGGATCACAGATAGCTATAGTTTTTGTAACACATAATTTCTTGTACCCAAATGGTTGTCTGGAAGAGATCGCTTTTAAGCGATAAGACCGCCTATTGTCTACCCTGTATCTGTGTCTATATTTAAGTTTTTGTACTGCTTTATGGTGTGCAATAAAGAATATTTGTATTTGTATTTGTTTACATGTTTAAACTCAACTTACCTAAACGAGGTGACGCGCACCAATCAGACGTCACGCCATGCCAAACAAAACACCATAGAACTTCAAATAGAATTTCTACACTCCTCAACACAGTTCTTATTTTCTTAAAATAAATATTGCAACAAAGTTAAATGATACTTCAGCAGGTTGTATCAAAAATTTACATTAGGTTAGCACGGCACCACCCAAAGAGAGAGTATACCAAGACAGCTTAAGGATAGTAAGATATCTAAGGTAAATACCAACGGTGCGCTCAATCAAAAAATCTGGATGCCAACCTTCGCCTCCCGGATGGAATGTTGCAGTTAAATATGTCAATTTCCATTTCTTTCATCAGATTATTTAAATTCCCGCTCGCTCGCATGAAAAAGCTGTTTTGCCTGTACCTAACATCATAATACTACACTACACACTATATACTTTTTTTTGGATTACTAATGTATGGCCAAAAAACTTTTCCCAAAGTATCACATCCCAAAAAATTTTACCCAAATTATCATTTGGCAAAAAATCATTTGGCAAAAAAACTTATCGCAAATTTACAGTTAATAAATTTTTATTTGGCAAATTATTGTTTTGCAAATAATTACTTACCCCCGCCTATTGCTTACCTCAGAATGTCTCTGTGTGTATACCTGTTTTCTGTAATTTTTTGCTATATTTTGGTGTGCAATAAAGAGTTATTGTATTGTATTGTATTGTACTTAGTCATGTTTCATATTGCCAAGTAATATTTGGTAAAATGTATCGTTTGGCAAAATTTACTCTTCCCAAAATATCGCATGACATAATAACCTACTTTTCTGGGAACAGTTCGTTTCTGTGGAGGGGCGCAGTTCTAACCTACTCTTCTGGTAGCAGTCCGTTTTCTGTGGGGCGTCCTCATCTACTTTTCTGATAGCAGTTCGTTTCTGTGGAAGACGCAGTTCTAACATAAGCTACTTTTCTGGTAGCAATTGGTTTTTGTGGTTGGTTTGTGCGAAATGTCATTTTGAACAAACATTTTTTTGGAATACAATATTTGCCAATATAAAACGTTTGCTTAATAAACGTTTGTCGTAATAAAATTTGACAAATTTTTAAATTTGATTCTCATTTGACATTGTAATTCTGATTCTATTTTTAACTGACATTTTATTGAAATTTCCTATTATCATGTATTATTATTATTTTTTGTGTACAATTTGACGATCCTTTTGTGAATATCTTATAACTACTTTACATGTACTTATAATGCATTTTTTCATCAGGAAATAAATGAATCTAATCTAATCTAATCAAACTAAAATTATGCCAAATGATAATTTGACCAAATGAATAAAATGCGAAGTGTAAATATGCCTAAGATTCGTTTGGGAAATGAAACTATTGCGATAAGTTTTTTGGGAAGTGAAATTTGGCGAAAAATAATTTGGCGAAACGGCAGTACACCACTTTTTTTGTTTTACAATTCACATAAATTATTTTGGTATTTGGTTATCGCGCGCTGTTCCCTAGGGAATTGTGCATTTTTCCGGGATAAAAAGTAGCCTATATTACTCTGGGGCCCATAAACTATCTCTATGCCAAAAATCACGTCGATCCGTCGCTCCGTTACGGCGTGAAAGACGGACAAACATACAAACACACTTTCGCATTTATAATATTAGTAGGTATGGATTTAATTTGTATGAAAAAAGGGAAATTAAAAGACCTCATTATATTTAAAAGTCGCTGAACTAATGTTGTTCAGTTGGACGAGGACGATCTAAATCTGTTTTATTTAATGTTTTGCTCGTATTACAAGCCACACCCGGTATACAAGAATTGCTCTTTTAAAAACGTCATAAAATATCCAGCCAGCCGCGCAGCCGCTGACTGCACTACTGTCTATTGGTATTTCTGCGTGACCGCTCCATCATCAGACCCTAGATAATCATTCTTTGTTGTAGTAGGAAAATTTTAAGTCCGTTCTAACAACCCCAAAGACGGCTATGTTATGTTTATGTTGTCCTGTCTTAGAATTCCAGTATCTAGTTGCCGGCTCCATCTTCAGGTCAAGTAGTGTTGTCATTGAACTACGAATAATAGCCAAAATCTATGTCAATACTACAATAAAAAGTAGACAAAAATGAAGTTCGATGATTCCGTAGCATATGTACAAAGTTACATGGATAGATAGATAGTAACAGCTGAGGCTAATTATAAGCTAGTTAATTAAGGAATTAGTCGAAATATAGTTACATGAATATTTTAGAAAGAAACAAACTTTACAGGTGATTTATCTAGAAGACGAACTTAAACTAAATCGGATCAGTAATCAGCTTTAATTTTAATAAAAACGACCTGCAAACACCATGAGCAATTAAATCAATGAAATATCTAACTCAATGTGGCATGGTACCGGGGCAGAATAAAGAACTGGACTCTGAGAAATGTATTTAACTCTTTCGAACTACGTAATAGGTACTTCATAGCTTAGTTTTGTTTTTTTTTCAAATAAATGTTAAAATAATTAAGAATAAATTAGTAATAAATGGGTTTATTTTGCATTAAAACGTTCTATAGGGGCGAAAATACTTGTAAAGTAATGATAAATATGAGTGGTATTTATAGTTTGCTTCAAGTGATCCTAGAAGCTCAAGAAGTGCAATACAAACAGTGTTATCCTTATTTTAGGTAAATTTTCGGGTCAAAATGAGATTAAAACATCAATAAGTAACGATAGAGACGAGTGACGCCGGTGAAAAGGGTATTAAAATGTGGGGAATAAATACCGTCATCTTATAAAAATGTACTGGGTCTCAAAAACCGAAAGATTCGGCCGTTACTTACGAAAAACATGTTAAATACCTACGGACCGAGGTAATGTAGCCAAGCGAGCCTCTGATGGGTGGGAGTGGGGGGCGATTTTTTTGCGCGTTTTTCGTATTCTGAGTGTGTCAGAATGATAGCCCTGATGATAAACCACTGGAATTATTCGATTTTAGTACCAAAATTACATAATTAGAATTTTTTTTTCAAATTTTACATCGCATTGAACAATCATGACAAACCTGTATTAAATTACGTAAAATATCAAATAAATATGGTCGGTGATCTCAGTTATTAAAATTGAAAGAAACATAAAGATATCTTAATAAAAATAATGTTTGAAACATCAACTTTAAGAAACGAACCCAACTAACTAAAAAGTTTTTCAAACCTAATATCGTGGAACCCTATTTATTGAGACCTAACTTTGAACCAACATTCCTAAAACGTAATTTTTTCAAATCAAAGTTTTTCAAACCGCACTTCCAGAACCTAACTTTTGAAAACTAACTTCTTTGAACCTACATTCCTAGAACCTAACTTTTTCAAACCTCACTTCTTGGAACCTAACATTTTGAAATCTAACTTCTTTAAACCTACATTCCTAGAACCTAACTATTTCAAACCTCACTTCTTGGAACCTTACATTTTGAAACCTACATTCCTAGAACCTAAATTTTTCTAACCTCACTTCTTGGAACCTAACATTTTGAAACCTAACTTCCTTGAACCTATATTCCTAGAACCTAACTTTTTCAAACCTCACTTCTTGGAACCTAACATTTCGAAACCTAACTTCCTTGAACCTACATTCCTAGAACCTATCTTTTTCAAACCTCACTTCTTGGAACCTAACATTTTGAAACCTAACTTCCTTGAACCTACATCCGTAGAACCTAACTCTTTCAAACCTCACTTCCTGGAACCTAACGTTTTGAAACCTAACTTCCTTGAACCTACAACCGTAAAACCTAACTTTTTCAAACCTCACTTCTTGGAACCTAACTTCTTTGAACCTACATTCTCAGAACCTTCCTTTTTCAAACCTCACGTCTTAAAACCTAACTTCTTTGAAACTACATTCCCAGAACCTTCCTTTTTCAAACCTTACATCTTAAAACCTAACTTATTTGAACCTACATTCCTAGAACCTACCTTTTCCAAACCTCACTCCTTCGAACCTAACATTTTTAACTAATTAATCTTAACTCCTACTTTGATACGCGTCACAGCATTCACTACATAGCATTATTGCGTCAATATAAACCAATCTTAAAATTAACGCCGACACTTAAAATTACCATGAAAAGTACTGGCTTCGCTACACTGGCTGTGTAATCGTTATACTGTTACATTAAAAGAGTCATTAAGTTAACCAGACATCTTATAATTACAAGCAATAGCGACTCCTACACTATCCATTTCCAGATTCAAATAATTATTATAAAAACACGTTTGTTATATGGGAGGTCTCCTTAAACATTTATTTTAGCCTGGTTTTAGTTTTTTTTTTATAGTTATATAAAAAAACCCGCCGCCGTTAGGCCACAGTTATACATAATCTGTGAAAATTTCAACTGTCTAGCCTACACGGTTAATGAGAAACAGCCTAGTGACAGACCGACGGACGGACGAACGTACAGCGAAGTCTTAATAATAGGGTTTCCTTTTTTTACCTTTTTAAAGAAAGAAATAAAGCTTTAATTTAGTGATTTTCAGAAATAGGTTTTAATTACTTTCCTTTTCACATTTATTTCCATACATAAATAAACTAAATAGAAAGTATTGTTTGAACTGAAAAAAAAAACTTAATTTATCAAGCATAACTTCCTCGAACTGACTTTGGATAGTCCTAACTTCTTTGAAACTATATTCTTCGAAATTATTTTTTATAACAGTCAATCATCCCAGCTTATGTATAAGCGTCCCACTGCTGGACACAGTACTCTTTTCTGAAGGAAAGGACTTGGGCCGTAATTCCTTCACAAACACCATTGAATTACTTCTCAGGCCTATGCAGGTTTCCTCACAATGTTTTCCTTCAACGCAAAGCTCACGGTAAAATTCAAATGTAAGTTCGCAAATGAATTTCGAGAAGTGCAAGCCGGGGCTTGAACCCATGATCCATTGCTTGAGAGGGCACAGATCAAAGCACTAGGCCGCACAAAGCCTTTTTTTACCAGACTGCAAGGAGAGGTATTGTTTGAAATGTAGCTCTGCAAACCTTGCTTTCTTGAACCTAATTAATTAAGGCTAACTTATAAAAACCATAATATGGTTTTTATAAGTTAGCCTTAATTAATTAGGTTCATATTTTTTTAACCCGATGACTTCGAAAAATACAATACAACACAACACAAGTGGCTCAGGCAAACCATAGGTCAGTTTGACGCACAAAAAAGAACTCATTGCAGGATGATGGAAAGTCATCTGGAGGCTAATTCAGCTGTTTGGAGTCCGAGTGAGGCGAAGTACAGCTTTATGCTGGAAAGAATCCAAAATAAATATGTGAGGCTGCTATATTTAAAAATGTACGGCGTGTATCCTTTTTACCCACTCATGTATCCCACATTGTTCGTGTTGGGTATGGTGGGTTATAACCAGTTGGAAGTCAGGCGGGAGCTGGCCCTCGCTTCGTATTTATTTAAGTTGTTGCGAGGGAAGATCAATAATCCCTGTGTACTGGCAACGATTGGCTTGCGCGTGCCGGACCGCTACGTGTGGCGGCGGCACGCGGCGGCGGTGCCGCTGCTGGCCGTGCCGCGCGCGCGCACCGGCATGCTGCGCGCGGCGCCGTGCACGAGGGCGCTGCGCACTCTCAACCGGGTCGCCGCTCAAATCGATATCTTTTGTTGTTCGCTCAATGAATTCACAAAAGTTACTTTACTCGTTTTATGTTATTAATAGTAACTAGGTATATATATGTCGGAGAAGGGGGGGTAGGAGGGTAATCCAGATATAGTCAGGGATGGCTTCTTTATCTAACATCGTAATGGGCGATATTCGGAGATTGAGAAAGACGACAAAGTTAATCAAATCAACACTTTTAATCAGCAAACACTATCAGTAGGTACAAGGTAACGTGGACAGTTCCGAAGTCAGTCTATGCGTCCAGTCTCCAGCGCAGCCAGCCAGAGAATGTCCGCATCTTGCCAACCCGGCTCCGTCCTAGCGCGCTATGGCAGGTCAATCGGTCCGGTGTGACGTCACGGAGGGATCGACCAATCATAATCAATCGCGCGCTGCGCTACCGTTGAATATCCGTACTCATGACCGTGCTGTCTCCGACATATATATATTTGTAAATTAGGTGCTTGTATACTATAAATATGTAAGGTATTTGCTACTCTATCGTATTGGGTAACTGTAATGATAGATGTAATGTTATTAGAAATAAATAAATAAATGCCGTACTCGTACAGGGAACCCTTACGGTTTTACCATATCCGTCAGTCAGTCCATCCGTCTGTCCAGCCGTGGCTTAACATACTGTCCTACACGTGAAATGTTATATTTATTATTAAGACATCGCTGTCCGTCCGTCGGTCTATTACCTGGCTGTATCTCATTAACCGTGTAGGCTAGACAGTTGAAATTTTCACAGATTATGTATAACTGTGGCCTAACGGCGGCGGGTTTTTTTATATAACTATAAAAAAAAAACTAAAACCAGGCTAAAATAAATGTTTAAGGAGACCTCCCATATAACAAACGTGTTTTTATAATAATTATTTGAATCTGGAAATGGATAGTGTAGGAGTCGCTATTGCTTGTAATTATAAGATGTCTGGTTAACTTAATGACTCTTTTAATGTAACAGTATAACGATTACACAGCCAGTGTAGCGAAGCCAGTACTTTTCATGGTAATTTTAAGTGTCGGCGTTAATTTTAAGATTGGTTTATATTGACGCAATAATGCTATGTAGTGAATGCTGTGACGCGTATCAAAGTAGGAGTTAAGATTAATTAGTTAAAAATGTTAGGTTCGAAGGAGTGAGGTTTGGAAAAGGTAGGTTCTAGGAATGTAGGTTCAAATAAGTTAGGTTTTAAGATGTAAGGTTTGAAAAAGGAAGGTTCTGGGAATGTAGTTTCAAAGAAGTTAGGTTTTAAGACGTGAGGTTTGAAAAAGGAAGGTTCTGAGAATGTAGGTTCAAAGAAGTTAGGTTCCAAGAAGTGAGGTTTGAAAAAGTTAGGTTTTACGGTTGTAGGTTCAAGGAAGTTAGGTTTCAAAACGTTAGGTTAGGTTAGGTTAGGTTAGGTTGGTGGGGTGCAATGTCGGATTCCTCCTCGCGTGCTCGGGCGTTACAACTTCCCTCTATCCGAAGCTTTGGCTTCATGGGGTGGGAAAGTGTAGCGTCTGGGCCTGGTGCATCCTGGGCAACGACGGCTAGTAAATTCATTAGGTGGATTTGCTAGCCGGCGGCTAATATCCGACTGGGGGGGGAGGGGTGTTGGCTTGGTGGGGGGAGCCCAAAGGCAGAGGGCCACCGGGTGAACCCTGCCAGCCAACGGGCCTGCGGGCCTGAGAGGGCGGCGTCCGGCCTTCGGGCCGACGCCTTTTGACGGAGGCGAGCCTGAGCAGAGTACCTGTCCTTAGGGTCAGGGAAAAGCGAGGGTGAGCCCATCGGGCGGAGGGCGTAAGTCCAATGATGCCGGGGCGGCGCAGCCCTTTTAAGGGCTGTGGTCGCCGGACGCGACGACTGACGTATTTGACGTGACTGGGGTGGGGGGGTGTTGGTTTGGCGAGGGGAGCCCAAAGGCAGAGGGCCACCGGGCAAACCTTGCCGACCGATGGGCCTTCGGGCCCACAAGAGGGCGGCGTCTGGCCTTCGGGCCGACGCCTTTTGACGGGAGCGAGCCTGAGCGGAGTACCTGTCCTTAGGGTCAGGGAAAAGCGAGGGCGAGCCCATCGGGCGGAGGGCGTAAGCCCAATGATGCCGGGGCGGCGCAGCCCTTTTAAGGGCTGTGGTCGCCGGACGCGACGACTGACGTATTTGACGCGACTGGGGTGGGGGGGGTGTTGGTTTGGCGAGGGGAGCTCAAAGGCAGAGGGCCACCGGGCAAACCTTGCCGACCGACGGGCCTTCGGGCCCACAAGAGGGCGGCGTCTGGCCTTCGGGCCGACGCCTTTTGACGGGAGCGAGCCTGAGTGGAGTACCTATCCTTAGGGTCAGGGAAAAGCGAGGGCGAGCCCATCGGGCGGAGGGCGTAAGCCCAATGATGCCGGGGCGGCGCAGCCCTTTTAAGGGCTGTGGTCGCCGGACGCGACGACTGACGTATTTGACGCGACTGGGGTGGGGGGGGTGTTGGTTTGGCGAGGGGAGCTCAAAGGCAGAGGGCCACCGGGCAAACCTTGCCGACCGACGGGCCTTCGGGCCCACAAGAGGGCGGCGTCTGGCCTTCGGGCCGACGCCTTTTGACGGGAGCGAGCCTGAGTGGAGTACCTATCCTTAGGGTCAGGGAAAAGCGAGGGCGAGCCCATCGGGCGGAGGGCGTAAGCCCAATGATGCCGGGGCGGCGCAGCCCTTTTAAGGGCTGTGGTCGCCGGACTTGACAGACTGACAGACATGACATTTGTTTGGCGAGGGGAGCCTAAGGCAGAGGGCCGCGGGTGATCTTCGCCAAACCCAAGAGGGCGGCGTGCGGCCTTCGGGCCGACGCCTTAGGACGGAGACGAGCCCTTGCTTTTGCCTGTCTTAAATGATGGGTACTAAGTAAGGGTGAGCCTCATCGGGCGGAGGGCGCAAGCCCAATGATGCCGGGGCGGCGCAGCCCTTTTAAGGGCTGTGGTCGCCGGACGTGACTGACTTCGACGTGACTGGGGTGGGGGGGTGTTGATCTGGTGAGGGGAGCCACTGGGCGAACCTTGCCAGCCAACGGGCCTACGGGCCCTGAGAGGGCGGCGTCTGGCCTTCGGGCCGACGCCTTTTGAGGGGGGCGAGCCCAAGCTGAGTACCTGTCCTCATTAGACAGGGAAAGGTGAGGGTGAGCCTTATCGGGCGGAGGGCGCAAGCCCAATGATGCCGGGGCGGCGCAGTCCTTTTGAGGGCTGTGGCCGCCGTATGACGGGGGCGAACCCGAACTCAGTACCTGTTCTCATTAGACAGGGAAAGGTAAGGGGGAGCCCTGGGGCGGCCCAAGCCCTGTCGGGTTTGTTGTCGCCCGGACACGACGACGCGACATGAGAGGACCTAACTGACTGACTGACATGAGAGGACATCGACCGACTTGACACGACAGACGTGACGTGGCGGCACAGCGGGCGAGGGCGAGGAATCCCGGACCCGCATTGCACGTGCCGTCCTGGCCGAGCGCCCCTAAAACCCTAGGGGCGCAGCGCCCCAATACCATCTTGGGGCGCAGAGAGGGAGCCCATCCCGGGCTGGCCTGCGGCGTCGCGGTGAAATGTTCGCGATCCCGTGGCGTCCGCACAAGGGCCGAGAGGGTAAGGTCGTGTGGTTTTTATTCGGTATGCCTCCACTCTGGGGGGAGAGCCCGAAAGACCCCACCCGCTGCCTCGAGCGGGGGACATGCATAAGGCGCATTTTCCACACGTAAAAAAAAAAAAAAAAAAAAAAAAAAAAAAAAAGGTTAGGTTAGGTTAGGTTAGGTTAGGTTAGGTTAGGTTAGGTTAGGTTAGGTTAGGTTAGGTTAGGTTAGGTTAGGTTAGGTTAGGTTAGGTTAGGTTAGGTTAGGTTAGGTTAGGTTAGGTTAGGTTAGGTTAGGTTAGGTTAGGTTAGGTTAGGTTAGGTTAGGTTAGGTTAGGTTAGGTTAGGTTAGGTTAGGTTAGGTTAGGTTAGGTTAGGTTAGGTTAGGTTAGGTTAAGCCAAAAGTTCACCATACTAAGCCAAAAGTTCACCATACTAAGCCAAAAGTTCACCATACTAAGCCAAAAGTTCACCATACTTTCGAGGTTCCCTTGGTGCGATTGGAGCGAAAATTGAAACTTAAGCTTAGACCACGACCTGCTTACGTTTTCCGGACTTGTTTCTGCCCTAACTGACGACCTTGGCTTGTTATTACGGTTTTTTGATTTTGCAAATTGATCGAATTTGACGTGTTTTTGGCCGAAATCATTAAGTTTGTAACTTGAATAGCGGCTATACCCGTTCTCCTACTCCCTCCAAATTTTTGTGGGGGGTAGCGCTGGGGAAGCCCTATTTTTTGGTGCAAACTTCAGATTTTTCGGACAAGGGGTTGTTAAGTTTTTCCAAATTTGGAAAAACATCAGCGCCTGACGAAAAATTAATTCGGCGCCTATGGGGATTTTACGAGCAATCTATAAATCGTGTAATAACTTTTTGTAGGTTGCTCGAATAATTCTGCGGTTTGGACTATAATATAGAGCAACTAATCCGCTCAAGATCTGACTTGAGTTTGGTTGCTCTATCTCTTGTAGTTTAGCCGATACGATTTTTTCAAAAAATTTGGGAGTTTCACTTTCCGGCGTATTTTGTGACCAGACAAAATACGACTGAAAAGGGGTTTTTGGGTCGTAACTAATCCATTTTTGGCTCAATAATTCCGATAGAGGCGTCAATAAATCGGGATTGAGGAGCACTATAAATTGGACTTGAGTTTATGTGGGCTATCTCTTATAGTTTAAGAGATATTGAATTATCAAATTCTAGACTGACAAACTTTTGACAAGTTTTTGCAAATTCAGTGTTTTTGGGCTCTAAAAATTTCATTTTTGGAGCCAGAAATCTGAAAGTTGTAGGGACTGTGGGATTCGTGAATTCCTATCTTAGATCTAAGTTTCGTGGGCTTAGCTCGCTTAGTTTCTGAGATAGGAATTTTTAAAAATCTTACATTTGGCGGATTCTAAACCTAACCTAACCCTAGGTTTGAAAAATAAAAAAGGGTAGGTTAGGTTACTAAAAAAGAAAAAAAAGGTTAGGTTAGTTTTAGTCTCGAACTCAAACTTGACTTAAAGCTCAAAATAAGGGAAAATGGGTGACTCGAGTGCCGGCACGGACAAGTTCCAAGATGCCATGGAAATGGTGTCGAAACCCAACAAGAGGGCCATAATTGAGGGAAAAGATAATATGGAGGACAAGCCGTCCCCCAAAATCGGTTCAGGAACAAGGGGGCGTGCTGCTGTTGGTTTGGGTGGTTATGCTGGCATGGCTGCTGCTAAAGCTAAACTAAGAAACAGCAATGATGATTACATACCCGAGGATGATAAGAACAAAGCTTATCGCTTGGAGTTCCCAATGCTTCGTTCGGCGGCACGTTCCCGGTCCCAAGGGAATAACAAACTGAGGCAGAGGAGCCCGGTCAATCCGGTCACATGCTCCGATGTGTCGGATGATGAGTGTGACGACACTCGCCGGCCTGTTCATAGATCTGAGACGCCAAGGTCTATGGATAAGGCATATATGAAGCAGACTCATGAGCCGGCTACAGGACAGCCACAAGCAGCGGTCGCTGACACTGACACACCGACTCCCGAGGAAGCTAGCGCGGTTGAGTGCGCGCGAATCGCTGCTCAGACAGTACTCGCGGAGGCCGCCAAATCGACGAACCTGAACGGCGTTGTCAGAGGAAACATAAACACGGCTTGCCGTGAGATATTGGAGGCGATGGACTACCTCACAAATCGGAAAGAGAGTGAGGAAATTCGCAGGCTGAAGGCCGACAATAAACGTATGAGGGAGCAGCTCGCAATCCTAACTAGCGAGACAAAGGCACTTCGCACGGCTTTCGCAGAAAGGAAAAACGAGGCTCCCCAAATGTCACAGGCTCTCCCAGGTCTGAGTGAAGCCTTAGAGACTCACTCTAGGCAACTATTCATCAGCCTGGGAAATATGGTGAACGCCAGGCTAGAGGCCTTGGAGAGGCGTCTCCCTCCGGAGCCAGTACTCCGCCCTCCGCTTGCAGCGGACAAAGCAAGGCGTCAGCAAAATGACGCCCCGCCTACGGGGCCAATGAGGGGTATGACCGGCAAGCGTTCGGCCAGCCAGCCGGAGCTGGTCCAAGCTACAAGGGCTCCTGCCCCAGCAAAATCCCAGCCAAAGACGAAGAAGGCTCAGCCCAATGCTCAGCCTAAAGGCCCGCAGACTAAGGCGGGGCCTAAAATACAGCTGAGAGCTGTGCCATCGGCGGAACCTCAGCCTGCAGCATCGGCGGAGCAACCATCAAATGCTGCCCCGCTCACCTGGACTGAGGTGGTTAAAAAGAAGTCTAAATCAAAGAACAAAACGGCGCCCCAAGCTGAGGTAACTGAAAATACCAAGCTGAAGAAACCGACAGCGGTCAAAAAACTAGCAGCGCCAAAGAGCGCTGCAGTGATGATCACCCTAAAACCTGAAGCCGAAATGACGTACCTGGCTGCCATGCAGAAGGTTACATCAAATATTAAGCTGGCAGAAGTGGGCTTAGAAAGTGTAAAAGTCCGCAAATCAGCCACGGGAGCACGCCTCATTGAAGTTCCCGGAGCTAGCAGCGGTCGTGCAGCTGACGACCTAGCGGACAGAATTACTAGAATAATCGGGGACGTGGCAACCATCCAGAGGCCTGTTAAAACTGCTGACCTTCGGGTTACCGGCTTTGATGAGTCGGTGACACCGGAGGACATAAGGACAGCGGTCGTCCTGGGAGGAAACTGCTCGACAGAGCATGTCAAGGTGAGCCCTATCAGGGTACTGGCGAGTGGAACCGGCTCTGCTCTAATACGGTGCCCGGTTACAGCGGCTAATGCCCTCCTAAAGTTGGGCCGCATACTGGTCGGGTGGTCATCAGCCCACATCAAGGCCTTGGAGCCTACGCCCATGCGGTGCTATCGCTGCATGGGTACTGGCCACACCAGGGCACTCTGTCCATCCCCGATAGACAGAGGAGATCTGTGCCACCGATGCTCTAAGGCGGGGCATAAGGCCAATGAATGCAAGGCGGAGCCTTTCTGCAGTGCATGTCACCATGCCAAGCGGCCAGCGGGACACGTGATGGGAGGACGATCATGCACGCCTCCATCCACAAAAGGCCGAAACAGCCTGTCGGAAAGGAACTCCCAAGGGACAACAGAGGGCAATGACATGGATGTCTAAATGCCAGCACACCAGCATCTAGACATCCTACAGGGCAATCTCAACCACTCCGCCCGCGCTCAAGACTTGCTCATGCAAGTCATGGCGGAGTGGGAACTGGCCCTAGCAGTCATTGCCGAGCCGTACTTTGTCCCACCCCAGCCCAACTGGGCAGGGGCAACCGACAACGGAGTGGCCATTGTGGTGCCGATGGGTGGAGAATTCCCAGCTCTCTCCAAAGTTGAAAACGGGCCGGGATATGTAGTGGCAAAATGGGGAAAAACCGTGATAATCGCGGTGTACTTTTCCCCTAACCGACCACTACATGAGTTCGAGACTTACTTGGAGAGACTGGGAAGAGCAATGGCGAGGTGCGGCCCGGCGCAAGTAATGGTTATGGGGGATCTCAATGCCAAGAGCGCGGCTTGGGGTTCCCCATACACAGACCCAAGAGGGGAAACGCTGAGGGACTGGGCGGCAGCTTCGGGACTAGACATCCTAAACCAGGGCGACGCCAACACTTGCGTGCGGAGGCAGGGGGGGTCCATCGTGGATATAACATTCGCGACCCCTGCCTTAGCTGAACGAATAAATGACTGGCGCGTCCTGGAGGACGTGGAGACCCTCTCCGACCACTTATATATACGCATGAGGGTCTCAGTCTTGCCGTCGCAGTCCCAACGGCCAAACTGCAGAACTGGGTATAGATTCCCGCGGTGGGTCATGTCCCAGTTTGACCCGGAAATGGCAGAAGAGGCTGCCATTGTAGAGGCATGGGGCGACCCACCTGCGGACAATGCCGGGGCTGAAAACAAAGCCAAGCGTTTCCGCGAAATGCTCACCGCAGTATGCGATGCAGCAATGCCGCGTATGCGGAAACTTCCAGCGAAAAATAGCGTGTATTGGTGGTCGGACGAGATTGCGGCTCTCCGAACTACCAGTAATAGTGCCCGCCGTGCGTACACGCGCTGCAGGCGTCGGCGGCAACACACACATGAGGAAGAGGAGACCCTTCATCGGGAACTGAAAGCAGCCAAAGAAGCTCTTCAGGTTGCAATAATTAAATCAAAAGACGCTGCTTATGAACAATTTGTAGAAACCTTAAACAGGGATCCATGGGGGCGACCATACAAAATGGTCAGAAACAAAATAAAGCGGGCTCCCCCCATGGATTCCCTGGAGCCAGAGTTGCTGGACAGAATAGTTGAGGCCCTATTCCCACCGGCACCAGATTTCATCCCTCCGAGGATGGCGGCTCCCTTGGGGGACGGGGACGACGACGATCTACAGCCCGTGCCGGAAATAACCGAAGACGAATGGATGTCCATCGTCGATCGTCTTCGGTCCAACAAGAGAGCACCTGGGCCGGATGGAGTGCCAGCTAGGGCGATTCCGCCAGCATTGGTGCACCTGGGGGAGTACTACAAAGACCTCTTAAATGAGTGTCTGTCCACGGGGTGCTTCCCTAGGGTATGGAAGGAGGGTCGACTGGTTCTTCTGAGGAAAGAAGGCCGCCCAGTCGACTCCCCGTCTGGCCACCGGCCACTAGTAATGCTGGATGTGTCCGGAAAGGTGCTAGAGCGCGTAATCGCTTCCCGGATCATCCAGCATCTGACGGAAGTGGGACCAGATGTGGCGGAATGCCAATATGGGTTCAGGGCCGGCCGTGGTACCATTGATGCCATTAAAGTCCTGAAAAATTTCAGCGACCATGCGGCCAGTAGGGGAGAGGGTGTAGTGGCTGTGTCCCTGGACATAGCTAATGCGTTCGGCACCCTCCCCTACGACGTAATCAAGGAGGCTCTTCGGTACCACGGCGTACCCCTGTACCTCCGGAGGATCATAGGGCATTACCTGGAGGAAAGGGTAGTGCTCTATGATCATGACGGCCAGCGGAAAGCCAGACCAATGGCCTGCGGCGTACCCCAAGGGTCGGTCTTAGGGCCCCTCTTGTGGAACATTGGGTTCGACTGGGCCATAAGAGGGGTCCAACTTCCCCGCATGACCACCATATGTTATGCTGACGACACTATGGTGGCTGTCCGGGGAGGCGAGCGGGAGGAGACGCTCAGAAGAGCAACGGTCGCGGCTGAACTGGTCATAGACCGAATCCGCATGCTCGGACTGAAGGTGGCGGTCTCCAAAACGGAGGCAATTGTGTTTGGCGGGCAGGGCTGGCACATTCCGCGAGGCACAGAACTCCTGTTAGGAGATGAACCTGTCCAGGTCAGGGCCAATATCAAGTATCTTGGCCTTGTCCTGGACAGGAAGTGGGATTTCGGGGAACATTTTGCCCGGCTTGTTCCCCGACTAGTGAGTGCTGCGTCAGCACTAGGAAAACTCCTACCCAACGTGGGTGGACCCAGGAGTGCATGTCGACGACTCTTTGCGGGAGTGGTCAGAAGTATGGCGCTATACGGAGCGCCAATATGGGCGGACCGACTGTCTGAGCGAACCAGGGCGCTGCTCCGGCGGCCACAACGAATTTGCGCCATTAGAATGATAAGGGCCTACGTAACGGTGGCGCATATGGCAGCATGTGCGCTAGCAGGAACTCCGCCATGGGATATTGACGCCCAAACCATGGCGGAGACGTACTGGGCCCGACGAGAGGCCCGGGCCCAGGGCGAAAGGCTCGCCCCGCGCGAGCTGGCTCATGCTCGACGTATGGTCGAGCGACGGATGAGGGACCGCTGGAAAAGTGACCTGGAGAACTGCCGCTACGGAACACACACCGTAGCGGCACTCCTCCCGTCACTTGACCAGTGGTTGGACCGAGAGTTCGGGATGTTAACATACCGAATGGTCCAGGTGTTGACGGGCCATGGCTGTTTCGGCCATTACCTACACCGTATCGGTCGCGAGGCATACACCATGTGTCATCACTGCGGTGATGATGACGACACAGCCCAGCACACAATAGAGGTCTGCAGTGGCTGGGACCCAGAGCGCAGCACGCTAGTCGCGGCCATAGGGACAAATGACCTGTCGCTGTCCAGCATCGTCTCCAAGATGTTGGACAGCGAAGAAGCGTGGGAAGCGGTGTCTCACTTCTGTGAGGAAGTGCTCCACCACAAGGAGGAAGCGGAACGAGTGCGAGAGGACGACGCTCTTGCACCTATGTTCCGGCGTAGACGGAGAGGGGTGCGGCGTAGGCGATTTGCTGCCCGCCAAATCCCTCAGTAGGACCAGCGGGTGGGGGATGGGGGTCCCCTGCCTGCATTGCACGGTCCTACACGTCTGGGGAAGGGGTCGAAACGTTGCGACTTCTTCCCCCTTGGCGCGGGTAGCCCTGGTCTAAACTCCGGGGCCGCCGAGAGGCGTCGCGGTAGAATCTTCGGGATCCCGTGGCGCCTACCAACCTCGGCAAGAGGGCAACGTCGGAGTGGTTTTAGTGGGTATGCTCCCCCCTCCCCTTCCCGCAGGGGAAGAGGACGGGGGAGAGAGCCCCACATAACCATCCGGGTCTCCCCGGACCCGGTGGTACTCGTAAAGAGTTTCCACTCCGTTAAAAAAAAAAAAAAAAAAAAAAAAAAAAAAAAAAAAAAAAAAGGTTAGGTTAGGTTAGGTTAGGTTAGGTTAGGTTAGGTTAGGTTAGGTTAGGTTAGGTTAGGTTAGGTTAGGTTAGGTTAGGTTAGGTTAGGTTAGGTTAGGTTAGGTTGAGCCAGCTGCACTGGCAAAGGGAAAAAAACCGGCAGAGGCCAAAAAACCCGCAGCGGTGAGAAATCTGACGGCACCGAAAAGCTCTGCGGTAATACTGACACTTAAGCCCGAGGCTAATGTCACATACCTGGCGGCATTACAAAAAGTGACATCGTCACTTAAACTAGCTGAAGTCGGTGTAGAAAGCGTGCGGGTCCGCAAGTCGGCCACTGGAGCTCGCCTCATCGAAGTCCCCGGAGCCAGCAGTGGCCCGATTGCGGACAACCTTGCCAAAAAAATAGAGGGCATCATCGGCGACGTGGCTACGATACATAGGCCTACCAAGACAGCTGACCTCCGGGTCACAGGGTTCGACGAATCTGTGACAGCGGAGGATATCAGAACGGCTGTAGTCCTGAAAGGTGGCTGTACTGGTGACCAGGTTAAAGTGGGACCAGTAAGATTCCTGGCGAACAGAACTGGATCTGCACTATTACGTTGCCCAGTAACGGCAGCAAACGTAATTGTTAAAGAGGGCAAAATCCTTGTTGGCTGGTCGGCGGCCCACGTTAAGGCTCTGGACACTCAACCCATGAGGTGCTACCGCTGCATGGGAACGGGGCACACCAGAGCATTGTGCCCGTCTCCGGTGGACAGGGGCGACCTATGCTACCGTTGCTCGAGGCCGGGACACAAGTCTGTGGACTGCACAGCTGACCCATTTTGCGGAGTGTGCCATCACGCCAAACGGCCAGCGGGTCATGTCATGGGTGGCCGTTCTTGTGCGCCTCCCTCCAAAAAAGGTCTAAATGACCCCCAGACGGTAACCCCTGAGGGTCCAGCGACTGCACATGTGGTCAATGAGGGACAAAATATGGAACAATAAATGTCAGCACAAAACAATAATAGCGACTTGGAGTTCATACAGTGCAACCTAAACCACTCTGCCCGTGCCCAAGACCTACTCATGCAGGTCATGGCGGAGTGGGGGTTGGCCTTGGCGGCTATCGCAGAGCCATACTTTGTCCCTCCCCAACCTAACTGGGTCGGAGCAACAGATGGTACCGCGGCATTGGTTGTCCCAGCAACAGGCAACTTCCCAACTCTAGTGACCATTGAAGTCGGGCAGGGGTATGCAGCGGCCAAATGGGGAAGGACAGTAGTCGTGGCGGTCTACTTCTCCCCCAACAGGCCCCTGCCCGAGTTTGAGGAATACCTAGAAAAACTCGCTAGGGTAATTGGTAGGTGTGCTCCAATACCAGTAATCGTGCTGGGGGATCTCAATGCCAAGTGTGCGGCATGGGGTTCCCCAAGCACTGACCCAAAGGGTGCTACTCTGCGGGACTGGGTGTCAGCCATAGGCCTTGACATAGTAAACCGAGGCGATACAAACACGTGTGTACGCAGGCAGGGGGGATCCATCGTGGATATAACGTTCGCGACCCCCCTCCTTGCTGCACGTATCGCGGATTGGCGAGTACTGGATGAGGTTGAGACCCTCTCGGACCACCTATACATCCGCATGAGGCTCTCAGCTTCACAGCCAGTCCCACGTATGCCAAACGCAAGGCGAACTACGAGGTTTCCGCGATGGGTCATTTCACAATTCGATGCGGCAATGGCGGAAGAAGCCGCAATCATCGAGGCGTGGGGTGACCCACCGCCGAGCAACGCGGACATTGACTTAAAGGCGATGAGATTCCGTGAATCGCTAACCGCGGTGTGCGACGCGGCCATGCCTCGTATGAGGAAACTGCCGGCAAAGCAGGCGGTATACTGGTGGTCGGAAGAGATTGCTTCTCTCCGACGCACCAGTAACAGTGCACGCCGTGCATACACACACTGCAGGCGCAGACGGTTGCACACTGTGACGGAAGAGGAGACTCTATACAGAGCGTTAAAAGAGGCCAAAGAAGCCCTCAAATTGGCTATCATAAAAGCCAAGGACGCGGCTCATGAAGAATTTTTAGGCCTGCTAAACAGGGATCCATGGGGGAGACCGTACAAAATAGTACGGAACAAGATGAAGCACGCCTCTCCCATGGAATCCATGGAGCCGGAGCTCTTGGACAGAGTGGTTGAGACCCTGTTCCCGCCGGCACGTCATTTTGCTCCTCCAATCATGTCGGTCATTGCTGAGGAGCAAAACAATGATCCGGTCCCCAGGGTCACCGAAGACGAGATGATGGGGATCGTCGATCGTTGTCGTCGTAATAAGAAGGCCCCAGGGCCCGATGGAGTGCCAGCTAGGGTGATTCCGCTCGCACTCGAGCACCTGGGGGAGCGTTTTCAAGACCTCCTGAATGAGTGTCTGGAAACAAGCCGCTTCCCCAGTGTATGGAAGGAAGGGCGCCTCTGCCTGCTAAGAAAGGAAGGCCGCCCCGCTGACTCCCCGTCGGGCCACAGACCCTTGGTCCTGCTGGACGTGACGGGGAAGATGCTGGAGCGAATCATAGCAGGTCGAATAATCCAGCACCTCAATGAAACCGGTCCCAATATATCAGAGCGCCAATTTGGGTTCAGAGCGGGCAGGGGAACCATTGACGCGGTCAAAACTCTGAAAGAGTTCACTGACGACGCGACAAGCAAGGGGGAGGGAGTTGTCGCAGTGTCATTAGATATTGCTAATGCGTTTGGCACCCTCCCCTTCACTGTCATTAAAGAGGCTCTAAGGTACAACAATATCCCGTTGTATCTACAGAAAATCGTGGGGCACTACCTTGAGGGAAGAGTAGTGCTCTACGATCGTGATGGTCAACGCGCGAGCAGAGAAATGGGCTGTGGGGTGCCGCAAGGCTCGGTACTGGGGCCCCTCTTGTGGAATCTCGGTTTTGACTGGGCCATAAGGGGGGTTCAGCTTCCCCGCATGACCACCATCTGCTACGCCGACGACACGATGGTGGCTGTCCGGGGAAGCGAGTTGCGGGAGACTTTACGTCGAGCAACGGTGGCGGCGGAACTAGTAATTGATCGCATACAAATGCTCGGCCTGAGGGTCGCGGTCTCCAAAACAGATGCGATGATTTTTGGCAGACTTGGCTGGCACGTTGCGGCTAATACTGCTCTCCAGATTGCAGGCGAGGCTGTCCAGGTCAAGGCCAATATTAAGTATCTTGGCCTTGTCCTGGACAGAAAGTGGGACTTTAACGAGCATTTCTCAAGAATGGCTCCGAAGCTTATTGGTGCTGCATCGGCCCTGAGTCGATTGTTGCCTAATGTCGGTGGTCCGAGGGGCACGTGCAGGCGCCTCTTCGCTGGTGTGGTCCGCAGCATGGCGCTGTACGGGTCACCGATTTGGGCGGAAAGGCTGACGGAGAAGAGCAAGGCCCTTCTTCGACGGCCGCAACGGATTTGCGCGATCCGAATAATACGGGCATACGTCACCATAGCACACATGGCGGCGTGTGCCCTAGCAGGTACCCCTCCGTGGGAATTAGACGCCGTGGTCACGTCGGAGACCTACTGGGCACGACGAGAGGCACAAACACGAGGAGAACGACAGGCTCCCAGGGAGCTGGTCCACGCTCGCCGAATGACAGAGCTGCGTATGCGGGACAGGTGGAAAAACGACTTGGAGGACTGCCGATATGGCACAAGAACCATAGTGGCACTCCTCCCGTCGTTTGACAACTGGCTCGAGAGGGGATACGGCATATTGTCATACCACATGACACAGGTAATGACCGGACATGGATGTTTCGGCCATTACCTGCATCGTATTGGCCGAGAGGACAGCACACTATGTCATCATTGTGCTTACGAAGACGACACGGCCCAACACACGCTTGAGGACTGCTCAGCGTGGGAGCCGGAAAGACAAGTCCTGGTCGCTGCACTTGGGCGCAACGATTTAACGTTGGCAAGTGTCTTCAGCGCCATCCTAGAAAGTGAGGACAACTGGGAGGCCGTAGACGAATTTTGTCGGGCGGTCATCTCCCAGAAAGAGCAAGCGGAACGGGAACGCGAGGAAGATCCTGGCGCTCCACTGTTCCGGCGCAGACGGAGGGGGATAAGGCGTAGGCGATTTGCCGCCCGCCAAATCCCCCAGTAGGACCAGCGGGTGGGGGATGGGGGTCCCCTGCCTGCATTGCACGGTTCTACGAGTCTGGGGGAGGAGTCGAAACGTTGCGGCTTCTCCCCCCTTGGCGCGGGTAGCCCTAGCGTGAGCAAGGGCCGCCGAGAGGCGTCGCGGTAGAATCTTCGGCATCCCGTGGCGCCTACCAACCTCGGCTAGAGGGCAACGTCGGAGTGGTTTTAGTGGGTATGCTCCCCCCTCTCCTTCCCGCAGGGGAAGAGGACGGGGGAGAGAGCCCCACATAACCATCCGGGTCTCCCCGGACCCGGTGGTACTCGTAAAGAGTTTCCACTTCGTTAAAAAAAAAAAAAAAAAAAAAAAAAAAAAAAAAAAGGTTAGGTTAGGTTAGGTTAGGTTAGGTTAGGTTAGGTTAGGTTAGGTTAGGTTAGGTTAGGTTAGGTTAGGTTAGGTTAGGTTAGGTTAGGTTAGGTTAGGTTAGGTTAGGTTAGGTTAGGTTAGGTTAGGTTAGGTTAGGTTAGGTTAGGTTAGGTTAGGTTAGGTTAGGTTTAGGGGCGCAGCGCCCCAATACCATCTTGGGGCGCAGAGAGGGAGCCCATCCCGGGCTGGCCTGCGGCGTCGCGGTGAAATGTTCGCGATCCCGTGGCGTCCGCACAAGGGCCGAGAGGGTAAGGTCGTGTGGTTTTTATTCGGTATGCCTCCACTCTGGGGGAGAGCCCGAAAGACCCCACCCGCTGCCTCGAGCGGGGGACATGCATAAGGCGCATTTTCCACACGTTAAAAAAAAAAAAAAAAAAAAAAAAAAAAAAAAAAAAAAGGTTAGGTTAGGTTAGGTTAGGTTAGGTTAGGTTAGGTTAGGTTAGGTTAGGTTAGGTTAGGTTAGGTTAGGTTAGGTTAGGTTAGGTTAGGTTAGGTTAGGTTAGGTTAGGTTAGGTTAGGTTAGGTTAGGTTAGGTTAGGTTAGGTTAGGTTAGGTTAGGTTAGGTTAGGTTAGGTTAGGTTAGGTTAGGTTAGGTTAGGTTAGGTTAGGTTAGGTTAGGTTAGGTTAGGTTAGGTTAGGTTAGGTTAGGTTAGGTTAGGTTAGGTTAGGTTAGGTTAGGTTAGGTTCCCCCCCGAGTGTCGCTACCTTGTCGTGGTGGGGGGGCTTGAGCCCTCAATCTTCGGGCTTGCATAGCTCGAAGGGCGAGGGTGACCAAGAGCGGCACAGCCCCGGTTGTGCCCAATATGGGCCTGGCGGGGCAGGCGCGCCCTAGTGAAAGGGTGCGCCACAAACTGCTCCCTGTCTCCCCTGCAGCAGGGGACTACGGGGACGCAGCGACGGGGGTCGGCTTCTGGTTATGCTCTCATCAGAGAGCGCACCGGAAGGCCGACGAGGTGCGGGCAGCAGCGCATCATCTGCGGGGGAACTCACCCCTAACCAGCGGAGAGGAGCTCTACTCCCCAATTGAGCAGGAGGAGCTCTACTCTCCAATTGAGCAGGAGGACCACACCTCCCTAAACAAGGAAAACGATGATGATGGAAAGTCCGATAAAAGAAACACTACCCCAGGAGGGTACCCTAACGGGAGAATCCCTCACCGTCACCGCGCGGTCAGCCCCACCGTATTCTGGGGGGGGCAAATTGGACTTGAAGGGCGATAGCCCTGCGCCTGGGAGCTCAGACTCCCACCCGACGACACAACGCGAGTACAACGGAACGAACCCGACACAAAACGACGACCAGGCTTTGCAAATGGATAAAAGAGGTAAGGGGGCTGTTGCGCGCCACACGGCGCGCGACAGTCATGGGCGCTTCACGCGCCGTACAGCGGTTGTTTGTGCAGAGAGTGAGCGGGAGGGGAGGCCGGAAGAAGCCGGCACTCTGGAAACTGCAGCTCAAAGCACAACAGCAGAAGAAAACTGTTCTGAGAGCGGGAGGACTGGCCCCCAGATCGAGCTATCCCTGGAGGGTGGCTCTCTGGGTGCACCGGAATGTGATCGACGCACTTGCCCCAGTGGCGACTTTCTGGGACAAGAACGTCCTAAAGACGCGGCCAGTCTCCGCCTCCGGTTCCCGGTTCCACAGACGAAAAAAAGGGTGGAAGCGACGCATCCTGTTGTGATGACAGATGCGTCCGATTCCGAACCTGATTCTGGCCAAATGGAACTGGATGCGGACCTGCCCGAGGTCTTCCTAGGGGGCACGCCGCTGGTGGGCCCCACGAGGAAGAGACCTCCGGGGCCATTAATGGAGGGACCCGAGGCGCCTAAGGTTGGCTCTGCACGGAGGGGCGGCACCATCAGACGCCGGACGACGCACAGTCGCTCCTTAAACCGCCTGACGATGCGAGACCCAGGCGTAGTAGGTATCGGTGACTCGGACGAGGGGCTCATCCATCACCCGAGCTACCGTACCATGGAGGGGACCCGTGCGGTTGGAGGGGGCGAGGAACCCCTGATACCACCGGCAGAAACCAGAGAGACCCTAGCGGCCACGGCGCTCCTGAATGTCGCCAAAATTCAGGACGCCGTGAATCGAAGTGGCCACATCAAAGGCACCATCTGGGGCGCGATAAACGACGCCTCCAAAGGAGTGATCGAAGCAGTCGAGGCACTGCGGACCATCACTCCTGGAGAAGAGCACCGCCGACTCCGCGCGGACAACGACCGACTCGCCAGAGAACTGGACATTGTCCGCGCGGAGTTGAGGGCCTTTAAAAAGGCCTATGAGGAATCGCGGGTGATGTCCGCCAGAACCGGAGTGCCAGCAACCGCTGACTTCAAAGAAGCGATGGACGAGCTGAGACGCGACTTACAAACATCCCTGGGCGGGATGATTAACGTTCGCCTGGGGGAGTTGGAGGCGCGCCTCCCGCCGGAGCCGGTTCTCAGGCCTCCCCTCGCGGCTGACAGGCGCCAGGAGCCGCCTGCCCGCCCCAGGGCTCAGCCGAATTTGGCTGCCGGCGCTATGCGCGAACCACAACCGCAGCCAAAGAACACAGCGGGGGCTGCTGCCGGACAGCAGCAACAAAGAAAGGCGCCGACGGTCCCCACCTCCCAGACCCAACAGCGCAAGGGAACTAAGGGACCAACAAAGCTGGGAACCAAAAAAGGGCCAACTGCCCAGCCCCAGGGTCAGACAGCAGCGGGTCCTATCCAGCTAGAGCAGACGGTCCCTCAAACTGAGGATGCCACGCCGTGGACTCAGGTCCTTGGGCGGAAGAGGCGGAAGAAAAACACCGCCTCAACCCAACCTCCGCCCAAAACCGCGCCGCCAAAGGCACAAATCAGCCGAAGATCAAAGCCCACCAGAGCCAAGGCCAAGTCGGTCAGGATTGTGGCCCCCCGCAATGCAGCAATAGTGCTATCGCTGAAAGAGGGGGCCAACAACAGTATGTTGGAGGTCCTAGCGAAAGCTAAGGCCTCAATCAGTCTTGCCGAACTCGGCCTAGAGTCGGTCAAGATAAGGGCGACGATGACCGGCTCCAGATTGTTGGAGGTGGGCGGCGAACACCCTGAGGACGCAGCCAATCTCCTGGCTGCGAGGCTGAAGGTGGTCATCGGGGACCAGGCAGAGGTCACGCGGCCAACAAAGCTCGTGGACCTAAAGGTCACGGGCCTTGACGAGACGGTTGGCCGCGAGGAACTGGCCGTCGCCCTGGCCAAAGTGGGTTGCTGTGCCTCCGACCAAATAAAAGTCGGAGGCATAAGGTCAAGTGCGTGGAGGCAGGGCTCAGCCCTCATAAGGTGCCCGGCAGTGGCTGCGAAGGCCATCGCCACTGCGGGCAAAGTCCCAGTTGGGTGGGTGGTGGCCGCCGTAAAGCCGGTGGAGGCCCTGCCCATGCGGTGCTATAAATGCATGGCGCTGGGCCACACCAGGGCTCTTTGCCCATCGGAAGCGGAGCACGGCTCAAAATGCTTCCGGTGCGGCATTGAGGGTCACCTGGCGGCCACTTGTGAGGCGGCGGCCAAATGCGCGGTGTGTGCACAAGCCGGCCGCCCGCATGGGCACAGGATGGGGGGATCCAACTGCATCCCTCCAACGGTAAGAGGGAGGACTCCAGCGGCCAGGACCGTCCCAAACCAGAGCCGACAGGCCAGTGAGGAGCTCGTAATGCAGATGTCCTAATGCCAGCACGCCTGCATTACGAGCTCCTACAGACGAACGCCAATCACTCCGCGCGCGCACAGGACCTGCTCATGCAGGTTCTTGCGGAGTGGCGCATTGACGTGGCAGTGGTCGCCGAGCCCTACTACGTCCCTCCTCAGCAAAACTGGGTCGGGGATACCGAGGGCTTGGTGGCCGTCGTGGTGCCCGCGGCTGGCACCCAGCGCATCTCCCTCAAGGAGAAGGGTGCCGGCTACGTAGCAGCGAAATGGGGGGAAGTAGTGGTGATAGGTGTCTACTTCTCCCCAAACAAGCCCCTCAGGGAATTCGAGCGCTTCCTGGGAGGCTTGGAGCCCGTGGTACAAAGAGCATCACCGGCTCAGGTGGTCCTGATGGGGGACCTCAACGCCAAGTGCGCGGCGTGGGGTTGTCCCATCACAGACCAGAGAGGGGCGCTTCTGCGGGACTGGGCGGCAATGGTCGGCCTGGTTCTGCAGAACCAGGGGACGGCTAATACCTGCGTTCGATGGCAGGGGGGGTCGATAGTGGATGTAACGTTCGCTACTCCTGCCATCGGCGCCCGTATTGGCGATTGGCGCGTCCTAGAGGAGGTGGAGACCCTGTCCGACCACGCCTACATTCGGTTCAGGGTCTCCAAGGCGCCCACTGGGCTTCAGACCCGGACGACGGGTGGGCGAGGCGGAGACTTCCCCAAATGGGCAATCTCCCGCCTCGACCTAGAATTGGCGGAAGAGGCTGCCATGGTTCGGGCATGGAGCGCCGATCCCCCGAACACCTTGGGGGTCGATGAAAGAGCTGTCAGGTTCCGCGATGACCTGACAGCAATATGCGACGCAGCCATGCCGAGGGCACGCCGAGCCGCACACAGACCGAGGGTCTACTGGTGGTCGCAGGACCTCGCAGAACTGCGAACCGCCAGTGATGCTGCCCGCCGTGCCTTCACCAGGTGTCGAAGACGGCGCACACGGGTGCCAGGCGAGGAGGAGAGGCTGCTTGCCGAACTCCGGGCAGCGAAAGGCGCCTTCCAGACGGCCATCGCGCGGGCCAAGGACTCTGCTCACACTGAGTTCTTGGCCTCGCTAGACGACGATCCGTGGGGGCGCCCGTATCGAATGGTACGGGCTAAGCTCAAAGTGTCCCCCCCCACTGAGGACTTTGAGCCGGCGCTCCTGGCCGCAGTGGTGGAGGGCCTCTTTCCACCCAGGCCGCCCTTCGAACCGCCGCGTATGGCGCCGCCTACGGTCGAGCCCGAGGTGCCCCCTGATATTCCCCCGATAACGGGCGAGGAAATTATCCGGGCGGCGGGTCGACTGAAGGGATGCCGGAAAGCGCCTGGCCCAGACGGAGTGCCAGGGAAGGTGGTGCTAGCAGCCACCAAGCACCTGGGGGACCGCCTTGTTAGCCTAATGGACCAATGTCTGGCCACGGGGCGGTTCCCCCGAGCATGGAAGGAGGGCCGCCTGGTCCTCCTACGGAAGGAGAGCAGACCGGCGGACTCCCCTTCCGGATGGCGGCCACTTGTCATGCTGGACGAATCCGGGAAGCTCCTCGAAAAGATAATTGCTTCCCGGATCGTCTGCCACCTGACGAGCGAAGGGCCGGATCTTGCGGAGAACCAGTTCGGGTTCCGGGTAGGGCGTTCCACGCTGGACGCCCTATCCGCTCTGAAGAGGTTCACCGAAGATGCGGCCAGGAGGGGCCAGGGAGCCATGGCGGTGTCTCTAGACATCGCCAACGCCTTCGGGTCTCTCCCCTTCGGAGTCATAGGGGAGGCGCTCCGTTATCACGGGGTGCCCTTCTACCTCCAGAGGATTGTAGAGCACTACCTGATGGACCGGGTAGTGCTTTACATTGGGAGAGGGGGGGTACGGATGGCCAGGGCGGTAGCCTGCGGCGTTCCGCAGGGGTCCGTGCTAGGGCCCCTACTTTGGAACGTCGGCTTCGACTGGGTCATCCGCGGGAGGGTGCTGCCTCGGATGGCGGTCGTCTGTTACGCAGACGACACGCTCGTCGCTGTCCGAGGCACCACGTACGAAGAGGTGAGGAGGAGGGCGGAGCTGGGAGCCACTCTGGTGATCCGACGCATAGAGGCGCTGGGTCTCAGGGTGTCCCTCCCTAAAACGGAAGCCCTCTGCTTCCGAGGGCCTAGGTGGAGGGTGCCACGGGGCTCTACCCTACGCCTCGATGGGGAGGCCGTCGAGGTGAAGGCCCACATCAAGTATCTGGGCCTTACCCTCGACGGGAAATGGGAGTTTGGGGAGCACTTCCGCAGGTTGGCTCCCCGACTCGTAGGCGCGGCGGGAGCATTGGGGCGGCTCCTGCCCAATGTAGGCGGACCGAATGCCCCCTGCAGACGACTGTTTGCAGGGGTCATTCGAAGCATGGCCCTATACGGGGCACCGATATGGGCAGAATCCCTTACCGCCACCACCAAAGCGTTGCTACGCAAGCCTCAAAGGGTGATGGCGGTAAGGATGGCCCGGGCCTACCGGACTGTGGGCTGGGCGGCGGCTGGAGCTTTGGCCGGGTCTCCCCCCTGGGAGATTGAAGCGGCCATGCTCGCCGATGCCTACAAGGCGAAAGTGGAGCGCAGGGAACGTGGAGAATCCCTGGCTCCCGAGGAGCTGGCCCGGGCCCGAGAGGCCCAGAGGGAAGAGGTGCTGGAGCGCTGGGCGGATGAACTAGCGGAGGCTGAGTACGGCCTCCGCACGATCGAAGCCATCCGCCCGGTGCTCCAGGATTGGTGCCGAAGGGACCACGGGTCCCTGACCTTCCGCCTTGTGCAGGTACTGTCCGGGCATGGTTGCTTCGGACGGTATCTCCACAAGGTCGCCGGAAGGGAGGCGACGGCGTCGTGCCACGAGTGCGGCGCCGATGAGGACACAGCACAGCACACCCTCGAAGTGTGCAGCGCGTGGGTCCAGCAGCGCCGCACTCTGGTGGCGGTGATCGGTGGCGACCTCTCGCTCCCCAGCATCGTGCAAGCCATGCTGAGGAGCGAGAGCTCCTGGGAGGCAGTCGCCTCCTTCTGCGAAGAAGTCATTTCGCAGAAGGAGGTGAAGGAACGGGAGCGCGAGAACGATCCCCTCGCGCACCCGCTCCGGCGCAGACGGGTGGGAAGGAGGCGGCGACAATTCGCCGCCATTCTTCCCTAGTGGAGTCGGCTAGTGGGGGATAGGGGCTCCCCTTCTAGCCAGAACGACCCACAAGGGTAAGGGGGGAATCGTGTATTCCTGATTCCCCCCTCACGGAGAGGAGGACCCGGCTAGACCGGGCCGGCCAGCGGATGTTGTGGTGTCTCCCAGTGCTCCCATGGCATCCGCATACTTGGCTGGTGAGGGAATACCGGTGGGTTTTTAATGGGTAGGCCTCCCCCCTTTCTTCCTTCCCAATTGGAAGCAAGGAAGGGGGGATGAGAGTCCCATACACCCCCTGCGTCGTCCCCACGGCGCAGGGATAGTGCGTAACGCATTTTCCCACCGAAAAAAAAAAAAAAAAAAAAAAAAAAAAAAAAAAAAGGTTAGGTTAGGTTAGGTTAGGTTAGGTTAGGTTAGGTTAGGTTAGGTTAGGTTAGGTTAGGTTAGGTTAGGTTAGGTTAGGTTAGGTTAGGTTAGGTTAGGTTAGGTTAGGTTAGGTTAGGTTAGGTTAGGTTAGGTTAGGTTAGGTTAGGTTAGGTTAGGTTAGGTTAGGTTAGGTTAGGTTAGGTTAGGTTAGGTTAGGTTAGGTTAGGTTAGGTTAGGTTAGGTTAGGTTAGGTTAGGTTAGGTTAGGTTAGGTTAGGTTAGGTTAGGTTAGGTTAGGTTAGGTTAGGTTAGGTTGGGGTGCAATGTCGGATTCCTCCTCGCGTGCTCGGGCGTTACAACTTCCCTCTATCCGAAGCTTTGGCTTCATGGGGTGGGAAAGTGTAGCGTCTGGGCCTGGTGCATCCTGGGCAACGACGGCTAGTAAATTCATTAGGTGGATTTGCTAGCCGGCGGCTAATATCCGACCGGGGGGGAGGGGTGTTGGCTTGGTGGGGGGAGCCCAAAGGCAGAGGGCCACCGGGTGAACCCTGCCAGCCAACGGGCCTGCGGGCCTGAGAGGGCGGCGTCCGGCCTTCGGGCCGACGCCTTTTGACGGAGGCGAGCCTGAGCAGAGTACCTGTCCTTAGGGTCAGGGAAAAGTGAGGGTGAGCCCATCGGGCGGAGGGCGTAAGCCCAATGATGCCGGGGCGGCGCAGCCCTTTTAAGGGCTGTGGTCGCCGGACGCGACGACTGACGTATTTGACGCGACTGGGGTGGGGGGGTGTTGGTTTGGCGAGGGGAGCCCAAAGGCAGAGGGCCACCGGGCAAACCTTGCCGACCGACGGGCCTTCGGGCCCACAAGAGGGCGGCGTCTGGCCTTCGGGCCGACGCCTTTTGACGGGAGCGAGCCTGAGCGGAGTACCTGTCCTTAGGGTCAGGGAAAAGCGAGGGCGAGCCCATCGGGCGGAGGGCGTAAGCCCAATGATGCCGGGGCGGCGCAGCCCTTTTAAGGGCTGTGGTCGCCGGACGCGACGACTGACGTATTTGACGCGACTGGGGTGGGGGGGTGTTGGTTTGGCGAGGGGAGCCCAAAGGCAGAGGGCCACCGGGCAAACCTTGCCGACCGACGGGCCTTCGGGCCCACAAGAGGGCGGCGTCTGGCCTTCGGGCCGACGCCTTTTGACGGGAGCGAGCCTGAGCGGAGTACCTGTCCTTAGGGTCAGGGAAAAGCGAGGGCGAGCCCATCGGGCGGAGGGCGTAAGCCCAATGATGCCGGGGCGGCGCAGCCCTTTTAAGGGCTGTGGTCGCCGGACTTGACAGACTGACAGACATGACATTTGTTTGGCGAGGGGAGCCTAAGGCAGAGGGCCGCGGGTGATCTTCGCCAAACCCAAGAGGGCGGCGTGCGGCCTTCGGGCCGACGCCTTTGGACGGAGGCGAGCCCTTGCTTTTGCCTGTCTTAAATGATGGGTACTAAGTAAGGGTGAGCCTCATCGGGCGGAGGGCGCAAGCCCAATGATGCCGGGGCGGCGCAGCCCTTTTAAGGGCTGTGGTCGCCGGACGTGACTGACTTCGACGTGACTGGGGTGGGGGGGTGTTGATCTGGTGAGGGGAGCCACTGGGCGAACCTTGCCAGCCGACGGGCCTTCGGGCCCTGAGAGGGCGGCGTCTGGCCTTCGGGCCGACGCCTTTTTGAGGGGGGCGAGCCCAAGCTGAGTACCTGTCCTCATTAGACAGGGAAAGGTGAGGGTGAGCCTTATCGGGCAGAGGGCGCAAGCCTAATGATGCCGGGGCGGCGCAGTCCTTTTGAGGGCTGTGGCCGCCGTATGACGGGGGCGAACCCGAACTCAGTACCTGTTCTCATTAGACAGGGAAAGGTAAGGGGGAGCCCTGGGGCGGCCCAAGCCCTGTCGGGTTTGTGGTCGCCCGGACACGACGACGCGACATGAGAGGACCTAACTGACTGACTGACATGAGAGGACATCGACCGACTTGACACGACAGACGTGACGTGGCGGCACAGCGGGCGAGGGCGAGGAATCCCGGACCCGCATTGCACGTGCCGTCCTGGCCGAGCGCCCCTAAAACCCTAGGAGCGCAGCGCCCCAATACCATCTTGGGGCGCAGAGAGGGAGCCCATCCCGGGCTGGCCTGCGGCGTCGCGGTGAAATGTTCGCGATCCCGTGGCGTCCGCACAAGGGCCGAGAGGGTAAGGTCGTGTGGTTTTTATTCGGTATGCCTCCACTCTGGGGGAGAGCCCGAAAGACCCCACCCGCTGCCTCGAGCGGGGGACATGCATAAGGCGCATTTTCCACACGTAAAAAAAAAAAAAAAAAAAAAAAAAAAAAAAAAAAAAAAAGGTTAGGTTAGGTTAGGTTAGGTTAGGTTAGGTTAGGTTAGGTTAGGTTAGGTTAGGTTAGGTTAGGTTAGGTTAGGTTAGGTTAGGTTAGGTTAGGTTAGGTTAGGTTAGGTTAGGTTAGGTTAGGTTAGGTTAGGTTAGGTTAGGTTAGGTTAGGTTAGGTTAGGTTAGGTTAGGTTAGGTTAGGTTAGGTTAGGTTAGGTTAGGTTAGGTTAGGTTAGGTTAGGTTAGGTTAGGTTAGGTTAGGTTAGGTTAGGTTAGGTTAGGTTAGGTTAGGTTAGGTTAGGTTAGGTTAGGTTAGGTTAGGTTAGGTTAGGTTAGGTTAGGTTAGGTTAGGTTAGGTTAGGTTAGGTTAGGTTAGGTTAGGTTAGGTTAGGTTAGGTTAGGTTAGGTTAGGTTAGGTTAGGTTAGGTTAGGTTAGGTTAGGTTAGGTTAGGTTAGGTTAGGTTAGGTTAGGTTAGGTTAGGTTAGGTTAGGTTAGGTTAGGTTAGGTTAGGTTAGGTTAGGTTAGGTTAGGTTAGGTTAGGTTAGGTTAGGTTAGGTTAGGTTAGGTTAGGTTAGGTTAGGTTAGGTTAGGTTAGGTTAGGTTAGGTTAGGTTAGGTTAGGTTAGGTTAGGTTAGGTTAGGTTAGGTTAGGTTAGGTTAGGTTAGGTTAGGTTAGGTTAGGTTAGGTTAGGTTAGGTTAGGTTAGGTTAGGTTAGGTTAGGTTAGGTTAGGTTAGGTTAGGTTAGGTTAGGTTAGGTTAGGTTAGGTTAGGTTAGGTTAGGTTAGGTTAGGTTAGGTTAGGTTAGGTTAGGTTAGGTTAGGTTAGGTTAGGTTAGGTTAGGTTAGGTTAGGTTAGGTTAGGTTAGGTTAGGTTAGGTTAGGTTAGGTTAGGTTAGGTTAGGTTAGGTTAGGTTAGGTTAGGTTAGGTTAGGTTAGGTTAGGTTAGGTTAGGTTAGGTTAGGTTAGGTTAGGTTAGGTTAGGTTAGGTTAGGTTAGGTTAGGTTAGGTTAGGTTAGGTTAGGTTAGGTTAGGTTAGGTTAGGTTAGGTTAGGTTAGGTTAGGTTAGGTTAGGTTAGGTTAGGTTAGGTTAGGTTAGGTTAGGTTAGGTTAGGTTAGGTTAGGTTAGGTTAGGTTAGGTTAGGTTAGGTTAGGTTAGGTTAGGTTAGGTTAGGTTAGGTTAGGTTAGGTTAGGTTAGGTTAGGTTAGGTTAGGTTAGGTTAGGTTAGGTTAGGTTAGGTTAGGTTAGGTTAGGTTAGGTTAGGTTAGGTTAGGTTAGGTTAGGTTAGGTTAGGTTAGGTTAGGTTAGGTTAGGTTAGGTTAGGTTAGGTTAGGTTAGGTTAGGTTAGGTTAGGTTAGGTTAGGTTAGGTTAGGTTAGGTTAGGTTAGGTTAGGTTAGGTTAGGTTAGGTTAGGTTAGGTTAGGTTAGGTTAGGTTAGGGGTGCAATGTCGGATTCCTCCTCGCGTGCTCGGGCGTTACAACTTCCCTCTATCCGAAGCTTTGGCTTCATGGGGTGGGAAAGTGTAGCGTCTGGGCCTGGTGCATCCTGGGCAACGACGGCTAGTAAATTCATTAAGTGGATTTGCTAGCCGGCGGCTAATATCCGACCGGGGGGGAGGGGTGTTGGCTTGGTGGGGGGAGCCCAAAGGCAGAGGGCCACCGGGTGAACCCTGCCAGCCAACGGGCCTGCGGGCCTGAGAGGGTGGCGTCCGGCCTTCGGGCCGACGCCTTTTGACGGAGGCGAGCCTGAGCAGAGTACCTGTCCTTAGGGTCAGGGAAAAGCGAGGGTGAGCCCATCGGGCGGAGGGCGTAAGCCCAATGATGCCGGGGCGGCGCAGCCCTTTTAAGGGCTGTGGTCGCCGGACGCGACGACAGACTTCTGTGACACGACTGGGGTGGGGGGGTGTTGGTTTGGCGAGGGGAGCCCAAAGGCAGAGGGCCACCGGGCAAACCTTGCCGACCGACGGGCCTTCGGGCCCACAAGAGGGCGGCGTCCGGCCTTCGGGCCGACGCCTTTTGACGGGAGCGAGCCTGAGCGGAGTACCTGTCCTTAGGGTCAGGGAAAAGCGAGGGCGAGCCCATCGGGCGGAGGGCGTAAGCCCAATGATGCCGGGGCGGCGCAGCCCTTTTAAGGGCTGTGGTCGCCGGACTTTACGACTGACGTATTTGACGCGACTGGGGTGGGGGGGTGTTGGTTTGGCGAGGGGAGCCCAAAGGCAGAGGGCCACCGGGCAAACCTTGCCGACCGACGGGCCTTCGGGCCCACAAGAGGGCGGCGTCTGGCCTTCGGGCCGACGCCTTTTGACGGGAGCGAGCCTGAGCGGAGTACCTGTCCTTAGGGTCAGGGAAAAGCGAGGGCGAGCCCATCGGGCGGAGGGCGTAAGCCCAATGATGCCGGGGCGGCGCAGCCCTTTTAAGGGCTGTGGTCGCCGGACTTGACAGACTGACAGACATGACATTTGTTTGGCGAGGGGAGCCTAAGGCAGAGGACCGCGGGTGATCTTCGCCAAACCCAAGAGGGCGGCGTGCGGCCTTCGGGCCGACGCCTTTGGACGGAGGCGAGCCCTTGCTTTTGCCTGTCTTAAATGATGGGTACTAAGTAAGGGTGAGCCTCATCGGGCGGAGGGTGCAAGCCCAATGATGCCGGGGCGGCACAGCCCTTTTAAGGGCTGTGGTCGCCGGACGTGACTGACTTCGACGTGACTGGGGTGGGGGGGGTGTTGATCTGGTGAGGGGAGCCACTGGGCGAACCTTGCCAGCCAACGGGCCTTCGGGCCTAGAGAGGGCGGCGTCTGGCCTTCGGGCCGACGCCTTTTTGAGGGGGGCGAGCCCAAGCTGAGTACCTGTCCTCATTAGACAGGGAAAGGTGAGGGTGAGCCTTATCGGGCGGAGGGCGCAAGCCTAATGATGCCGGGGCGGCGCAGTCCTTTTGAGGGCTGTGGCCGCCGTATGACGGGGGCGAACCCGAACTCAGTACCTGTTCTCATTAGACAGGGAAAGGTAAGGGGGAGCCCTGGGGCGGCCCAAGCCCTGTCGGGTTTGTGGTCGCCCGGACACGACGACGCGACATGAGAGGACCTAACTGACTGACTGACATGAGAGGACATCAACTGACTTGACACGACAGACGTGACGTGGCGGCACAGCGGGCGAGGGCGAGGAATCCCGGACCCGCATTGCACGTGCCGTCCTGGCCGAGCGCCCCTTAAACCCTAGGGGCGCAGCGCCCCAATACCATCTTGGGGCGCAGAGAGGGAGCCCATCCCGGGCTGGCCTGCGGCGTCGCGGTGAAATGTTCGCGATCCCGTGGCGTCCGCACAAGGGCCGAGAGGGTAAGGTCGTGTGGTTTTTATTCGGTATGCCTCCACTCTGGGGGAGAGCCCGAAAGACCCCACCCGCTGCCTCGAGCGGGGGACATGCATAAGGCGCATTTTCCACACGTAAAAAAAAAAAAAAAAAAAAAAAAAAAAAAAAAAAAAAAAAAAAAAAAAAGGTTAGGTTAGGTTAGGTTAGGTTAGGTTAGGTTAGGTTAGGTTAGGTTAGGTTAGGTTAGGTTAGGTTAGGTTAGGTTAGGTTAGGTTAGGTTAGGTTAGGTTAGGTTAGGTTAGGTTAGGTTAGGTTAGGTTAGGTTAGGTTAGGTTAGGTTAGGTTAGGTTAGGTTAGGTTAGGTTAGGTTAGGTTAGGTTAGGTTAGGTTAGGTTAGGTTAGGTTAGGTTAGGTTAGGTTAGGTTAGGTTAGGTTAGGTTAGGTTAGGTTAGGTTAGGTTAGGTTAGGTTAGGTTAGGTTAGGTTAGGTTAGGTTAGGTTAGGTTAGGTTAGGTTAGGTTAGGTTAGGTTAGGTTAGGTTAGGTTAGGTTAGGTTAGGTTAGGTTAGGTTAGGTTAGGTTAGGTTAGGTTAGGTTAGGTTAGGTTAGGTTAGGTTAGGTTAGGTTAGGTTAGGTTAGGTTAGGTTAGGTTAGGTTAGGTTAGGTTAGGTTAGGTTAGGTTAGGTTAGGTTAGGTTAGGTTAGGTTAGGTTAGGTTAGGTTAGGTTAGGTTAGGTTAGGTTAGGTTAGGTTAGGTTAGGTTAGGTTAGGTTAGGTTAGGTTAGGTTAGGTTAGGTTAGGTTAGGTTAGGTTAGGTTAGGTTAGGTTAGGTTAGGTTAGGTTAGGTTAGGTTAGGTTAGGTTAGGTTAGGTTAGGTTAGGTTAGGTTAGGTTAGGTTAGGTTAGGTTAGGTTAGGTTAGGTTAGGTTAGGTTAGGTTAGGTTAGGTTAGGTTAGGTTAGGTTAGGTTAGGTTAGGTTAGGTTAGGTTAGGTTAGGTTAGGTTAGGTTAGGTTAGGTTAGGTTAGGTTAGGTTAGGTTAGGTTAGGTTAGGTTAGGTTAGGTTAGGTTAGGTTAGGTTAGGTTAGGTTAGGTTAGGTTAGGTTAGGTTAGGTTAGGTTAGGTTAGGTTAGGTTAGGTTAGGTTAGGTTAGGTTAGGTTAGGTTAGGTTAGGTTAGGTTAGGTTAGGTTAGGTTAGGTTAGGTTAGGTTAGGTTAGGTTAGGTTAGGTTAGGTTAGGTTAGGTTAGGTTAGGTTAGGTTAGGTTAGGTTAGGTTAGGTTAGGTTAGGTTAGGTTAGGTTAGGTTAGGTTAGGTTAGGTTAGGTTAGGTTAGGTTAGGTTAGGTTAGGTTAGGTTAGGTTAGGTTAGGTTAGGTTAGGTTAGGTTAGGTTAGGTTAGGTTAGGTTAGGTTAGGTTAGGTTAGGTTAGGTTAGGTTAGGTTAGGTTAGGTTAGGTTAGGTTAGGTTAGGTTAGGTTAGGTTAGGTTAGGTTAGGTTAGGTTAGGTTAGGTTAGGTTAGGTTAGGTTAGGTTAGGTTAGGTTAGGTTAGGTTAGGTTAGGTTAGGTTAGGTTAGGTTAGGTTAGGTTAGGTTAGGTTAGGTTAGGTTAGGTTAGGTTAGGTTAGGTTAGGTTAGGTTAGGTTAGGTTAGGTTAGGTTAGGTTAGGTTAGGTTAGGTTAGGTTAGGTTAGGTTAGGTTAGGTTAGGTTAGGTTAGGTTAGGTTAGGTTAGGTTAGGTTAGGTTAGGTTAGGTTAGGTTAGGTTAGGTTAGGTTAGGTTAGGTTAGGTTAGGTTAGGTTAGGTTAGGTTAGGTTAGGTTAGGTTAGGTTAGGTTAGGTTAGGTTAGGTTAGGTTAGGTTAGGTTAGGTTAGGTTAGGTTAGGTTAGGTTAGGTTAGGTTAGGTTAGGTTAGGTTAGGTTAGGTTAGGTTAGGTTAGGTTAGGTTAGGTTAGGTTAGGTTAGGTTAGGTTAGGTTAGGTTAGGTTAGGTTAGGTTAGGTTAGGTTAGGTTAGGTTAGGTTAGGTTAGGTTAGGTTAGGTTAGGTTAGGTTAGGTTAGGTTAGGTTAGGTTAGGTTAGGTTAGGTTAGGTTAGGTTAGGTTAGGTTAGGTTAGGTTAGGTTAGGTTAGGTTAGGTTAGGTTAGGTTAGGTTAGGTTAGGTTAGGTTAGGTTAGGTTAGGTTAGGTTAGGTTAGGTTAGGTTAGGTTAGGTTAGGTTAGGTTAGGTTAGGTTAGGTTAGGTTAGGTTAGGTTAGGTTAGGTTAGGTTAGGTTAGGTTAGGTTAGGTTAGGTTAGGTTAGGTTAGGTTAGGTTAGGTTAGGTTAGGTTAGGTTAGGTTAGGTTAGGTTAGGTTAGGTTAGGTTAGGTTAGGTTAGGTTAGGTTAGGTTAGGTTAGGTTAGGTTAGGTTAGGTTAGGTTAGGTTAGGTTAGGTTAGGTTAGGTTAGGTTAGGTTAGGTTAGGTTAGGTTAGGTTAGGTTAGGTTAGGTTAGGTTAGGTTAGGTTAGGTTAGGTTAGGTTAGGTTAGGTTAGGTTAGGTTAGGTTAGGTTAGGTTAGGTTAGGTTAGGTTAGGTTAGGTTAGGTTAGGTTAGGTTAGGTTAGGTTAGGTTAGGTTAGGTTAGGTTAGGTTAGGTTAGGTTAGGTTAGGTTAGGTTAGGTTAGGTTAGGTTAGGTTAGGTTAGGTTAGGTTAGGTTAGGTTAGGTTAGGTTAGGTTAGGTTAGGTTAGGTTAGGTTAGGTTAGGTTAGGTTAGGTTAGGTTAGGTTAGGTTAGGTTAGGTTAGGTTAGGTTAGGTTAGGTTAGGTTAGGTTAGGTTAGGTTAGGTTAGGTTAGGTTAGGTTAGGTTAGGTTAGGTTAGGTTAGGTTAGGTTAGGTTAGGTTAGGTTAGGTTAGGTTAGGTTAGGTTAGGTTAGGTTAGGTTAGGTTAGGTTAGGTTAGGTTAGGTTAGGTTAGGTTAGGTTAGGTTAGGTTAGGTTAGGTTAGGTTAGGTTAGGTTAGGTTAGGTTAGGTTAGGTTAGGTTAGGTTAGGTTAGGTTAGGTTAGGTTAGGTTAGGTTAGGTTAGGTTAGGTTAGGTTAGGTTAGGTTAGGTTAGGTTAGGTTAGGTTAGGTTAGGTTAGGTTAGGTTAGGTTAGGTTAGGTTAGGTTAGGTTAGGTTAGGTTAGGTTAGGTTAGGTTAGGTTAGGTTAGGTTAGGTTAGGTTAGGTTAGGTTAGGTTAGGTTAGGTTAGGTTAGGTTAGGTTAGGTTAGGTTAGGTTAGGTTAGGTTAGGTTAGGTTAGGTTAGGTTAGGTTAGGTTAGGTTAGGTTAGGTTAGGTTAGGTTAGGTTAGGTTAGGTTAGGTTAGGTTAGGTTAGGTTAGGTTAGGTTAGGTTAGGTTAGGTTAGGTTAGGTTAGGTTAGGTTAGGTTAGGTTAGGTTAGGTTAGGTTAGGTTAGGTTAGGTTAGGTTAGGTTAGGTTAGGTTAGGTTAGGTTAGGTTAGGTTAGGTTAGGTTAGGTTAGGTTAGGTTAGGTTAGGTTAGGTTAGGTTAGGTTAGGTTAGGTTAGGTTAGGTTAGGTTAGGTTAGGTTAGGTTAGGTTAGGTTAGGTTAGGTTGGGGTGCAATGTCGGATTCCTCCTCGCGTGCTCGGGCGTTACAACTTCCCTCTATCCGAAGCTTTGGCTTCATGGGGTGGGAAAGTGTAGCGTCTGGGCCTGGTGCATCCTGGGCAACGACGGCTAGTAAATTCATTAGGTGGATTTGCTAGCCGGCGGCTAATATCCGACCGGGGGGGAGGGGTGTTGGTTTGGTGGGGGGAGCCCAAAGGCAGAGGGCCACCGGGTGAACCCTGCCAGCCAACGGGCCTGCGGGCCTGAGAGGGCGGCGTCTGGCCTTCGGGCCGACGCCTTTTGACGGAGGCGAGCCTGAGCAGAGTACCTGACCTTAGGGACAGGGAAAAGCGAGGGCGAGCCCATCGGGCGGAGGGCGTAAGCCCAATGATGCCGGGGCGGCGCAGCCCTTTTAAGGGCTGTGGTCGCTGGACGCGACGACAGACTTCTGTGACACGACTGGGGTGGGGGGGTGTTGGTTTGGCGAGGGGAGCCCAAAGGCAGAGGGCCACCGGGTAAACCTTGCCAACCAACGGGCCTTCGGGCCCACAAGAGGGCGGCGTCCGGCCTTCGGGCCGACGCCTTTGGACGGAGGTGAGCCTGAACGGAGTACCTGACCTTCGGGTCAGGGAAAAGCGAGGGTGAGCCCATCGGGCGGAGGGCGTAAGCCCAATGATGCCGGAGCGGCGCAGCCCTTTTAAGGGCTGTGGTCGCTGGACGCGACGACAGACTTCTGTGACACGACTGGGGTGGGGGGGGTGTTGGTTTGGCGAGGGGAGCCCAAAGGCAGAGGGCCACCGGGCAAACCTTGCCAACCAACGGGCCTTCGGGCCCACAAGAGGGCGGCGTCCGGCCTTCGGGCCGACGCCTTTGGACGGAGGTGAGCCTGAGCAGAGTACCTGACCTTAGGGACAGGGAAAAGCGAGGGCGAGCCCATCGGGCGGAGGGTGTAAGCCCAATGATGCCGGGGCGGCGCAGTCCTTTTAAGGGCTGTGGTCGCTGGACGCGACGACAGACTTCTGTGACACGACTGGGGTGGGGGGGTGTTGGTTTGGCGAGGGGAGCCCAAAGGCAGAGGGCCACCGGGCAAACCTTGCCAACCAACGGGCCTTCGGGCCCACAAGAGGGCGGCGTGCGGCCTTCGGGCCGACGCCTTTGGACGGAGGCAAGCCCTTGCTTTTGCCTGTCTTAAATGATGGGTACTAAGTAAGGGTGAGCCTCATCGGGCGGAGGGCACAAGCCCAATGATGCCGGGGCGGCGCAGCCCTTTTAAGGGCTGTGGTCGCCGGACGTGACTGACCTCGACGTGACTGGGGTGGGGGGGTGTTGATCTGGTGAGGGGAGCCACTGGGCGAACCTTGCCAGCCAACGGGCCTTCGGGCCCTGTGAGGGCGGCGTCTGGCCTTCGGGCCGACGCCTTTTTGAGGGGGGCGAGCCCAAGCTGAGTACCTGTTCTCATTAGACAGGGAAAGGTGAGGGTGAGCCTTATCGGGCGGAGGGCGCAAGCCTAATGATGCCGGGGTGGCGCAGTCCTTTTGAGGGCTGTGGCCGCCGTATGACGGGGGCGAACCCGAACTCAGTACCTGTTCTCATTAGACAGGGAAAGGTAAGGGGGAGCCCTGGGGCGGCCCAAGCCCTGTCGGGTTTGTGGTCGCCCGGACACGACGACGCGACATGAGAGGACCTAACTGACTGACTGACATGAGAGGAAATCAACTGACTTGACACGACAGACGTGACGTGGCGGCACTGCGGGCGAGGGCGAGGAATCCCGGACCCGCATTGCACGTGCCGTCCTGGCCGAGCGCCCCTAAAACCCTAGGGGCGCAGCGCCCCAATACCATCTTGGGGCGCAGAGAGGGAGCCCATCCCGGGCTGGCCTGCGGCGTCGCGGTGAAATGTTCGCGATCCCGTGGCGTCCGCACAAGGGCCGAGAGGGTAAGGTCGTGTGGTTTTTATTCGGTATGCCTCCACTCTGGGGGAGAGCCCGAAAGACCCCACCCGCTGCCTCGAGCGGGGGACATGCATAAGGCGCATTTTCCACACGTAAAAAAAAAAAAAAAAAAAAAAAAAAAAAAAAAAAAAAAAAAAAAAAAAAAAAAAAAAAAAAGGTTAGGTTAGGTTAGGTTAGGTTAGGTTAGGTTAGGTTAGGTTAGGTTAGGTTAGGTTAGGTTAGGTTAGGTTAGGTTAGGTTAGGTTAGGTTAGGTTAGGTTAGGTTAGGTTAGGTTAGGTTAGGTTAGGTTAGGTTAGGTTAGGTTAGGTTAGGTTAGGTTAGGTTAGGTTAGGTTAGGTTAGGTTAGGTTAGGTTAGGTTAGGTTAGGTTAGGTTAGGTTAGGTTAGGTTAGGTTAGGTTAGGTTAGGTTAGGTTAGGTTAGGTTAGGTTAGGTTAGGTTAGGTTAGGTTAGGTTAGGTTAGGTTAGGTTAGGTTAGGTTAGGTTAGGTTAGGTTAGGTTAGGTTAGGTTAGGTTAGGTTAGGTTAGGTTAGGTTAGGTTAGGTTAGGTTAGGTTAGGTTAGGTTAGGTTAGGTTAGGTTAGGTTAGGTTAGGTTAGGTTAGGTTAGGTTAGGTTAGGTTAGGTTAGGTTAGGTTAGGTTAGGTTAGGTTAGGTTAGGTTAGGTTAGGTTAGGTTAGGTTAGGTTAGGTTAGGTTAGGTTAGGTTAGGTTAGGTTAGGTTAGGTTAGGTTAGGTTAGGTTAGGTTAGGTTAGGTTAGGTTAGGTTAGGTTAGGTTAGGTTAGGTTAGGTTAGGTTAGGTTAGGTTAGGTTAGGTTAGGTTAGGTTAGGTTAGGTTAGGTTAGGTTAGGTTAGGTTAGGTTAGGTTAGGTTAGGTTAGGTTAGGTTAGGTTAGGTTAGGTTAGGTTAGGTTAGGTTAGGTTAGGTTAGGTTAGGTTAGGTTAGGTTAGGTTAGGTTAGGTTAGGTTAGGTTAGGTTAGGTTAGGTTAGGTTAGGTTAGGTTAGGTTAGGTTAGGTTAGGTTAGGTTAGGTTAGGTTAGGTTAGGTTAGGTTAGGTTAGGTTAGGTTAGGTTAGGTTAGGTTAGGTTAGGTTAGGTTAGGTTAGGTTAGGTTAGGTTAGGTTAGGTTAGGTTAGGTTAGGTTAGGTTAGGTTAGGTTAGGTTAGGTTAGGTTAGGTTAGGTTAGGTTAGGTTAGGTTAGGTTAGGTTAGGTTAGGTTAGGTTAGGTTAGGTTAGGTTAGGTTAGGTTAGGTTAGGTTAGGTTAGGTTAGGTTAGGTTAGGTTAGGTTAGGTTAGGTTAGGTTAGGTTAGGTTAGGTTAGGTTAGGTTAGGTTAGGTTAGGTTAGGTTAGGTTAGGTTAGGTTAGGTTAGGTTAGGTTAGGTTAGGTTAGGTTAGGTTAGGTTAGGTTAGGTTAGGTTAGGTTAGGTTAGGTTAGGTTAGGTTAGGTTAGGTTAGGTTAGGTTAGGTTAGGTTAGGTTAGGTTAGGTTAGGTTAGGTTAGGTTAGGTTAGGTTAGGTTAGGTTAGGTTAGGTTAGGTTAGGTTAGGTTAGGTTAGGTTAGGTTAGGTTAGGTTAGGTTAGGTTAGGTTAGGTTAGGTTAGGTTAGGTTAGGTTAGGTTAGGTTAGGTTAGGTTAGGTTAGGTTAGGTTAGGTTAGGTTAGGTTAGGTTAGGTTAGGTTAGGTTAGGTTAGGTTAGGTTAGGTTAGGTTAGGTTAGGTTAGGTTAGGTTAGGTTAGGTTAGGTTAGGTTAGGTTAGGTTAGGTTAGGTTAGGTTAGGTTAGGTTAGGTTAGGTTAGGTTAGGTTAGGTTAGGTTAGGTTAGGTTAGGTTAGGTTAGGTTAGGTTAGGTTAGGTTAGGTTAGGTTAGGTTAGGTTAGGTTAGGTTAGGTTAGGTTAGGTTAGGTTAGGTTAGGTTAGGTTAGGTTAGGTTAGGTTAGGTTAGGTTAGGTTAGGTTAGGTTAGGTTAGGTTAGGTTAGGTTAGGTTAGGTTAGGTTAGGTTAGGTTAGGTTAGGTTAGGTTAGGTTAGGTTAGGTTAGGTTAGGTTAGGTTAGGTTAGGTTAGGTTAGGTTAGGTTAGGTTAGGTTAGGTTAGGTTAGGTTAGGTTAGGTTAGGTTAGGTTAGGTTAGGTTAGGTTAGGTTAGGTTAGGTTAGGTTAGGTTAGGTTAGGTTAGGTTAGGTTAGGTTAGGTTAGGTTAGGTTAGGTTAGGTTAGGTTAGGTTAGGTTAGGTTAGGTTAGGTTAGGTTAGGTTAGGTTAGGTTAGGTTAGGTTAGGTTAGGTTAGGTTAGGTTAGGTTAGGTTAGGTTAGGTTAGGTTAGGTTAGGTTAGGTTAGGTTAGGTTAGGTTAGGTTAGGTTAGGTTAGGTTAGGTTAGGTTAGGTTAGGTTAGGTTAGGTTAGGTTAGGTTAGGTTAGGTTAGGTTAGGTTAGGTTAGGTTAGGTTAGGTTAGGTTAGGTTAGGTTAGGTTAGGTTAGGTTAGGTTAGGTTAGGTTAGGTTAGGTTAGGTTAGGTTAGGTTAGGTTAGGTTAGGTTAGGTTAGGTTAGGTTAGGTTAGGTTAGGTTAGGTTAGGTTAGGTTAGGTTAGGTTAGGTTAGGTTAGGTTAGGTTAGGTTAGGTTAGGTTAGGTTAGGTTAGGTTAGGTTAGGTTAGGTTAGGTTAGGTTAGGTTAGGTTAGGTTAGGTTAGGTTAGGTTAGGTTAGGTTAGGTTAGGTTAGGTTAGGTTAGGTTAGGTTAGGTTAGGTTAGGTTAGGTTAGGTTAGGTTAGGTTAGGTTAGGTTAGGTTAGGTTAGGTTAGGTTAGGTTAGGTTAGGTTAGGTTAGGTTAGGTTAGGTTAGGTTAGGTTAGGTTAGGTTAGGTTAGGTTAGGTTAGGTTAGGTTAGGTTAGGTTAGGTTAGGTTAGGTTAGGTTAGGTTAGGTTAGGTTAGGTTAGGTTAGGTTAGGTTAGGTTAGGTTAGGTTAGGTTAGGTTAGGTTAGGTTAGGTTAGGTTAGGTTAGGTTAGGTTAGGTTAGGTTAGGTTAGGTTAGGTTAGGTTAGGTTAGGTTAGGTTAGGTTAGGTTAGGTTAGGTTAGGTTAGGTTCGTGCCGTCCTGGCCGAGCGCCCCTAAAACCCTAGGGGCGCAGCGCCCCAATACCATCTTGGGGCGCAGAGAGGGAGCCCATCCCGGGCTGGCCTGCGGCGTCGCGGTGAAATGTTCGCGATCCCGTGGCGTCCGCACAAGGGCCGAGAGGGTAAGGTCGTGTGGTTTTTATTCGGTATGCCTCCACTCTGGGGGAGAGCCCGAAAGACCCCACCCGCTGCCTCGAGCGGGGGACATGCATAAGGCGCATTTTCCACACGTAAAAAAAAAAAAAAAAAAAAAAAAAAAAAAAAAAGGTTAGGTTAGGTTAGGTTAGGTTAGGTTAGGTTAGGTTAGGTTAGGTTAGGTTAGGTTAGGTTAGGTTAGGTTAGGTTAGGTTAGGTTAGGTTAGGTTAGGTTAGGTTAGGTTAGGTTAGGTTAGGTTAGGTTAGGTTAGGTTAGGTTAGGTTAGGTTAGGTTAGGTTAGGTTAGGTTAGGTTAGGTTAGGTTAGGTTAGGTTAGGTTAGGTTAGGTTAGGTTAGGTTAGGTTAGGTTAGGTTAGGTTAGGTTAGGTTAGGTTAGGTTAGGTTAGGTTAGGTTAGGTTAGGTTAGGTTAGGTTAGGTTAGGTTAGGTTAGGTTAGGTTAGGTTAGGTTAGGTTAGGTTAGGTTAGGTTAGGTTAGGTTAGGTTAGGTTAGGTTAGGTTAGGTTAGGTTAGGTTAGGTTAGGTTAGGTTAGGTTAGGTTAGGTTAGGTTAGGTTAGGTTAGGTTAGGTTAGGTTAGGTTAGGTTAGGTTAGGTTAGGTTAGGTTAGGTTAGGTTAGGTTAGGTTAGGTTAGGTTAGGTTAGGTTAGGTTAGGTTAGGTTAGGTTAGGTTAGGTTAGGTTAGGTTAGGTTAGGTTAGGTTAGGTTAGGTTAGGTTAGGTTAGGTTAGGTTAGGTTAGGTTAGGTTAGGTTAGGTTAGGTTAGGTTAGGTTAGGTTAGGTTAGGTTAGGTTAGGTTAGGTTAGGTTAGGTTAGGTTAGGTTAGGTTAGGTTAGGTTAGGTTAGGTTAGGTTAGGTTAGGTTAGGTTAGGTTAGGTTAGGTTAGGTTAGGTTAGGTTAGGTTAGGTTAGGTTAGGTTAGGTTAGGTTAGGTTAGGTTAGGTTAGGTTAGGTTAGGTTAGGTTAGGTTAGGTTAGGTTAGGTTAGGTTAGGTTAGGTTAGGTTAGGTTAGGTTAGGTTAGGTTAGGTTAGGTTAGGTTAGGTTAGGTTAGGTTAGGTTAGGTTAGGTTAGGTTAGGTTAGGTTAGGTTAGGTTAGGTTAGGTTAGGTTAGGTTAGGTTAGGTTAGGTTAGGTTAGGTTAGGTTAGGTTAGGTTAGGTTAGGTTAGGTTAGGTTAGGTTAGGTTAGGTTAGGTTAGGTTAGGTTAGGTTAGGTTAGGTTAGGTTAGGTTAGGTTAGGTTAGGTTAGGTTAGGTTAGGTTAGGTTAGGTTAGGTTAGGTTAGGTTAGGTTAGGTTAGGTTAGGTTAGGTTAGGTTAGGTTAGGTTAGGTTAGGTTAGGTTAGGTTAGGTTAGGTTAGGTTAGGTTAGGTTAGGTTAGGTTAGGTTAGGTTAGGTTAGGTTAGGTTAGGTTAGGTTAGGTTAGGTTAGGTTAGGTTAGGTTAGGTTAGGTTAGGTTAGGTTAGGTTAGGTTAGGTTAGGTTAGGTTAGGTTAGGTTAGGTTAGGTTAGGTTAGGTTAGGTTAGGTTAGGTTAGGTTAGGTTAGGTTAGGTTAGGTTAGGTTAGGTTAGGTTAGGTTAGGTTAGGTTAGGTTAGGTTAGGTTAGGTTAGGTTAGGTTAGGTTAGGTTAGGTTAGGTTAGGTTAGGTTAGGTTAGGTTAGGTTAGGTTAGGTTAGGTTAGGTTAGGTTAGGTTAGGTTAGGTTAGGTTAGGTTAGGTTAGGTTAGGTTAGGTTAGGTTAGGTTAGGTTAGGTTAGGTTAGGTTAGGTTAGGTTAGGTTAGGTTAGGTTAGGTTAGGTTAGGTTAGGTTAGGTTAGGTTAGGTTAGGTTAGGTTAGGTTAGGTTAGGTTAGGTTAGGTTAGGTTAGGTTAGGTTAGGTTAGGTTAGGTTAGGTTAGGTTAGGTTAGGTTAGGTTAGGTTAGGTTAGGTTAGGTTAGGTTAGGTTAGGTTAGGTTAGGTTAGGTTAGGTTAGGTTAGGTTAGGTTAGGTTAGGTTAGGTTAGGTTAGGTTAGGTTAGGTTAGGTTAGGTTAGGTTAGGTTAGGTTAGGTTAGGTTAGGTTAGGTTAGGTTAGGTTAGGTTAGGTTAGGTTAGGTTAGGTTAGGTTAGGTTAGGTTAGGTTAGGTTAGGTTAGGTTAGGTTAGGTTAGGTTAGGTTAGGTTAGGTTAGGTTAGGTTAGGTTAGGTTAGGTTAGGTTAGGTTAGGTTAGGTTAGGTTAGGTTAGGTTAGGTTAGGTTAGGTTAGGTTAGGTTAGGTTAGGTTAGGTTAGGTTAGGTTAGGTTAGGTTAGGTTAGGTTAGGTTAGGTTAGGTTAGGTTAGGTTAGGTTAGGTTAGGTTAGGTTAGGTTAGGTTAGGTTAGGTTAGGTTAGGTTAGGTTAGGTTAGGTTAGGTTAGGTTAGGTTAGGTTAGGTTAGGTTAGGTTAGGTTAGGTTAGGTTAGGTTAGGTTAGGTTAGGTTAGGTTAGGTTAGGTTAGGTTAGGTTAGGTTAGGTTAGGTTAGGTTAGGTTAGGTTAGGTTAGGTTAGGTTAGGTTAGGTTAGGTTAGGTTAGGTTAGGTTAGGTTAGGTTAGGTTAGGTTAGGTTAGGTTAGGTTAGGTTAGGTTAGGTTAGGTTAGGTTAGGTTAGGTTAGGTTAGGTTAGGTTAGGTTAGGTTAGGTTAGGTTAGGTTAGGTTAGGTTAGGTTAGGTTAGGTTAGGTTAGGTTAGGTTAGGTTAGGTTAGGTTAGGTTAGGTTAGGTTAGGTTAGGTTAGGTTAGGTTAGGTTAGGTTAGGTTAGGTTAGGTTAGGTTAGGTTAGGTTAGGTTAGGTTAGGTTAGGTTAGGTTAGGTTAGGTTAGGTTAGGTTGACCTGACTTTTTGGCTCGCTTCTTGGTTTTGCTCGAATTTTATCCTTGCCGGTGCGTTTTCGCTGTTTCTTTTGTACTCATCGCCTTTTGCTTGAGTTTCTCGACATTTTGGTTCTTTTTCTGTGTCTCTAGCTTCTCTAGAACACCCAAAATTAATTTTTGAAATTGGGGCCCAAAACGCTTCACGTTTTGCGGTTGCAATTTCGAAAACACAAGTTTCCATTTATTTTTCAAAATTTTGTAATTAATTCTTGGTCTAGTTTTTGTAAATTCTTTTTGTTGGGGAATACTTGGAAATAGTAGCACTATCCATTCCTGTTTGCCGAATAATTTTCGGACTTACCATTCGGAAGTTATTCGGTGAAACGTGGATTGCTATTATTTTCCCATAGGCGCAATAATTATTTTTCATAAGTTTGTCGGGAACTTTGAAAAATTATTGTGCCTAATCCACAACGGTCCGAGATTTGATAGTTAGTGTGTTGGATAGGAGGTAGTTTGCGCCGCCTAACGGCACCTCGCACCAACTCCTAGCTATCATAGTCTTGTGGGAACTTGGCGAAAACTATCAACTTTTTGATAAGTTGGTAATTTTGGCCGGTTCGCACTTGACCGTTTTGAGTTAGGTTTTGCCCTTCTGGCAAAACCAACTTGGTAAGGGGGGGTTTTTATAGGCGGGGGGGTAAAGGGGCCGGGGAGGGCTCTGTGGGTGTTCCATTTTTTGGAATCCCACTAAAGGGGGGTTAGTAATGGGAAAAGACAGTTCTGGGAAGGGGGTTGGCTCCAACCCCCAGAAGGACCTGTCTTTGGGGGGGATGAACAAAGGGGGAGGGAAGACCAGTTCGCTGGGTAACCCTGCGCGTCGTGAGCGCGCAGCCCCCAGTGGTGGTTCCCGCAGGGGGAATTTTTCGGTCGATGCCGGCACTTACCGGCTCGACTTCCCGGTGCTCCGTTCCCACTCGAAGGGAAACGTGAGGGCCGCAAAGGGGCTGGAGGGGGAGGACAGCTGCAACAAGCAGAGCCCAACCATGCCTGTGCATATGTCGGACGCATCCGACTCTGAGGAGGAGGATGCACGATTGTCCCGAGCGCTGCTTAAGGCGGACCGTCCAGAGTTGTTCCTTGGGGACTCCCCAAATGGGAGTCTCTCCAGGAAACGGCCAACAAGCACGGCGTCAGAGGGGCCTATCGCGCCCAAAGTTGGCACTACGCGCAAGGGCGATAAGTGCCCGTCGACGCAAAGCCAGTCTTTGGTTATGGTGGAAGGCGGCGAATACCTGGACTCGGACGAAGGGCCTGGCTACTGCCCGAGCTACCGGGATCTGGACACGGCTCACAGGGAAGGTAGGGACGAGGTGCCTGTGGCACCCCAAGTCCAAACCAGGGAAACCCTGGTGGCGTCGGCGCTCTTGAATGTGGCTACCATTCAAGAGCAAATCAAGCGGAGTAGCCACATCAAAGGCACCATCTGGGGGACCATCAATCAGGCCGCCAAAGGGGTGATTGACGCAGTCGAAGAACTGAGGACAATCACCCCCGGGGAGGAGCACCGTCGTCTCCGTGCGGACAACAACCGACTCGCCAGAGAGCTGGAAATTGTCAGAGCGGAGTTGAGGGCCTTTAAACAGGCCTTCGAGGAATCGCGGGTGACTCCCGCCGCAACAGCTGGAGTGCCAGAAGCTGCCGAACTCAGGGAGCTTATGGATGAGCTGAGGCGCGACCTACAGGTGTCCCTGGGCGGGATGATAAACGCCCGTCTGGGAGAGCTGGAGGCGCGCCTCCCGCCGGAGCCAGTCCTGAGGCCTCCACTCGCGGCCGACAGGCGCCAGGAGCCGCCTGCCCGCCCGAGAACTCAGCCCAACCTGGCTGCAGGCGCTATGCGCGAGCCACAACCCCAACCGAAAGGGGCCATGGTTGGGGCCAAGACTGGGCAACAACCCAAGAGGGTGCTAACTGCCCCCAACTCCCAGCCCCAGCAAGGGAAGGGGCACGCGGGTGCTAAAAAGGCACCAAATCCGGGACCGCAAACCCAGAGCCAAGCTGGTCCCAGCCGCCGGGAGGCTCCGGCCCCGGAAGCGGAGGATGCCACACCGTGGTCCCAAGTCCTTGGGCGCAAGGGACGGAAGGGAAGGGCCCCAACCCAAGCGCCGCCCAAAGCCGTGCCGCCAAAGGCACCCGCGCCGAAGGCCAAGTCGGCCAAGATCGTGGCCCCCCGCACAGCAGCGATAGTGCTAGCACTCAAGGAGGGGTCCACCAATATGCTGGAGGTCCTGGCGAAAGCTAGGGCCTCAATAAGTCTTGCTGACTTTGGCCTGGAGTCAGTCAAAATTAGGGCGACGATGACTGGCTCCAGAATGTTGGAAGTAGGTGGCGAAAGCCCCGAGGCCACTGCCAACCTCCTAGCTGCAAAGCTAAAAGAGGTCATCGGGGACCAGGCGGAGGTCACGCGACCAACCAAGCTCGTGGATCTTAAGATCACGGGCCTTGACGAGATGGTTGGCCGCGAGGAGTTGGCCATCGCCTTGGCGAAAGTGGGCGGCTGTGCCTCCGACCAAATTAAGGTTGGAGGCATCAGGTCGAGCGCCTGGGCACAAGGTTCGGCCCTAGTAAGGTGCCCGGCGGTGGCTGCGAAGGTGATCGCCACTGCGGGCAAAGTCCCAGTTGGGTGGGTGGTGGCCGCCATAAAGCCGGTGGAGGCCCTGCCCATGCGCTGCTTCAAGTGCATGGCGCTGGGCCACACCAGGGCTCTCTGCCCGTCGGAAGCGGAGCACGGCTCAAAATGCTTCCGATGCGGCATGGAGGGTCACCTGGCGGTCACTTGCGAGGCGGTGGCCAAATGCGCGGTGTGCGCGCAAGCCGGCCGCCCGCATGGGCACAGGATGGGGGGATCTAACTGCATCCCCCCGACGGTTAGAGGAAGGGCCCCAGCGACCAGGGCCTTACCGAACCGGAGCCAACAGGCTAGAGAGGAGCTCGTGATGCAGGTGTCCTAATGCCAGCACACCCGCATTACGAGCTACTGCAGACAAATGCCAACCACTCCGCGCGCGCACAGGACCTGCTTATGCAAGTCCTGGCGGAGTGGCGCATTGATGCGGCAGTAGTCGCTGAGCCCTACTGCGTCCCTACCCAGCCAAACTGGGTCGGGGACTCCGAGGGCTCGGTGGCCGTCGTGGTGCCGGCGGCTGACACCCAGCGCATCTCCATCAAGGAGAGGGGTGCCGGCTACGTGGCGGCCAAATGGGGGGAAGTAGTAGTGATAGGAGTATACTTCTCCCCAAACAGGCCCTTCAGGGAGTTCGAACGATTCCTGGCGGGCCTGGAGTCGGTGGTGCAGAGAGCACTACCTGCTCAGGTGGTCTTGATGGGGGACCTCAACGCCAAGTGCGAGGCGTGGGGGTGTCCCATCACGGACCAGAGAGGGGCGCTTCTGCGGGACTGGGCGGCAATGGTCGGCCTGGTTCTGCAGAACCAAGGAACGGCCAACACCTGCGTCCGGTGGCAAGGGGGGTCGATAGTGGACGTAACGTTCGCTACCCCTGTCATCGGAGCTCGAATAGGTGATTGGCGCGTCATGGAGGAGGTGGAGACCCTGTCCGATCATGCCTACATACGATTCAGGGTCTCCAAGGCGCCCCTCGGGCCTCAGGCTAGGGTGGCGGGTGGGCGAGGCGGAAATTTCCCAAAATGGGTTGTCTCCCGTCTCGACCTGGACATGGCGAAAGAGGCTGCCACAGTCCGGGCGTGGAGCGTCGATCCCCCGGATACCATGGGGGTCGATGAAAGGGCTGTCAGGTTCCGCGAAGACCTGACAGCAATATGCGACGCGGCCATGCCGAGGGCGCACCAATCCGCACCCAGAACGGCGGTCTACTGGTGGTCACAGGACCTCGCAGTCCTAAGAGCCGCCAGTGACACCGCCCGCCGTGCGTTTACCCGGTGCCGAAGACGGCGCACCCAGGTGCCAGGTGAAGAGGAGAGGCTCCTCACCGAGCTTCGGGCAGCGAAAGCCGCCTTCCAAACGGCTATCGCGCGGGCCAAGGATTCGGCTTACACCGAATTTTTGGCCTCACTCGACAATGACCCGTGGGGGCGTCCGTACCGAACGGTACGGGCTAAACTCAAGGTGTCTCCCCCCACGGAGGACTTTGAGCCAGGACTTCTGGCTGCGGTAGTGGAAGGACTCTTTCCCCCTAGCCAGCTCTTCGAGCCACCGCGGATGGCACCGCCTACGGTGGAGCCCGAGGCGCCCCCTGACATCCCCCGGATAACGGGCGAAGAAATAATCAGGGCGGCGGGCCGTCTGAAGGGGTGCCGTAAGGCGCCAGGCCCAGACGGAGTGCCGGGGAAAGTGGTGCTTGTGGCCACCAAGCACCTGGGGGACCGCCTCGTGGAGCTAATGGACAAATGTCTGGCCACGGGGCGATTCCCTCAAGCATGGAAGGAGGGCCGCTTGGTCCTCCTGCGGAAGGAGAGCAGACCTGCGGACTCTCCTTCTGGGTGGCGGCCGCTCGTCATGCTGGACGAAACAGGGAAGCTCCTAGAAAGGATAATTGCTTCCCGGATCGCCTGCCACCTGACGAGCGAAGGGCCGGATCTTGCGGAGAATCAGTTCGGGTTCCGGGTAGGGCGGTCCACGCTGGACGCCCTATCCGCCCTGAAGGGGTTCACCGAGGATGCGGCCAGGAGGGGCCAGGGGGCCATGGCGGTATCTTTAGACATCGCCAACGCCTTCGGGTCTCTCCCCTTCGGAGTGATAGGGGAGGCGCTCCGTTATCACGGAGTGCCCTCCTACCTCCGGAGGATTGTAGAGCACTACCTGATGGACCGGGTAGTGCTCTACATGGGGAGAGGGGGGGAGCGGATGGCCAGGACGGTAGCCTGCGGCGTTCCACAGGGGTCCGTGCTAGGGCCCCTACTTTGGAACGTCGGCTACGACTGGGTCATCCGCGGGAGGGTGCTGCCTCGGATGGTGGTCGTCTGTTATGCAGACGACACGCTTATCGCCGTCCGAGGCACCACATACGAGAGGGTGAAGAGGAGGGCGGAAGTGGGAGCCACCCTCGTTATCCAGCGCATAGAGGCGCTGGGTCTGAGGGTGTCCCTCCCTAAAACGGAGGCCCTCTGTTTCAGAGGGCCAAGATGGAGGCTGCCGCGGGGTCCAACCCTGCGGATCAATGAGGAGGATGTCGAGGTTAAGGCCCACATTAAATATCTGGGCCTTACCCTCGACGGAAAATGGCAGTTCGGGGAGCACTTCCGCAAGATGGCTCCCCGACTCGTAGGCGCGGCGGGAGCGTTAGGGCGGCTCCTACCCAATGTGGGTGGTCCGAATGCCCCCTGCAGACAACTGTTTGCAGGGGTCATACGGAGTATGGCCCTATACGGGGCCCCAATTTGGGCGGACGCGCTCACCGCCACCACCAGGGCGCTGCTCCGAAAGCCCCAGAGAGTGATGGCGGTGAGGATGGCTCGGGCCTACCGGACGGTGGGCTGGGCGGCGGCTGGAGCCTTGGCTGCATCTCCCCCCTGGGAGTTGGAAGCAGCCATGCTCGCCGACGCCTACAAGGCGAAAGTGGAGCGCAGGGAGCGGGGGGAATCCCTAGCTCCCCAGGAACTGGCCCGGGCCCGAGAGGTCCAGAAAGAGGAGGTGTTGGAGCGCTGGGCGGATGAGCTAGCGGAGGCTGAATACGGCC